>WAAF01016960.1:0-26308 GCA_013400475.1 Tricholaema leucomelas
TGGCGATGTCCCTAACCCGGGCACTAGGAAGAGTGCAGACCTCCCTGTGAGATGGGTTGGGACAACAAATTGGTCCCTCCGTCCCCCTCAAGACTGAGTCCCCAACAACTATGACTCTTCTCTTTTTCTTGGTTTTTGTGGAGCTAGTCACCACAGCTGGAGGGGTCTGCTCCACCCTAGGCATCATCCCGGTTAGATGCTCCTCAGCCCTCTCATCCTCCCTGCCCTCTGCGTGCAGTGCCTCATACTTGTTGTGCAAGGGCAGTGGAAGAGGAGGAGAGGGCCTTGGTGCTGGTGTGCTATTTCATGCACCATTTGCTTTAAAATTCTTGATTTCTCAGGTTCTCCATGCTTACTGAAAACTGTGGCAAAGTAATTGGGCAGTTTTCAGGACATACCTGAACAGATTTATTGGTTCTTATCAGCAGCAGTACTGGGTGACCTCACTTGGCTTCTAATTTGTAGGTAGATTTTCATACCTAGGGAAGAATTTGTTAAGATCCATTTATCTTTACTTTTTTTGATCTCTGAGACATACTTTTGTTCTTCATCATCATTTTTCCATCCCTTTTAAGCTCTACTTGATGTCCTGTTTGAGGTTGTCTCCCAGCCAAAGGCGGCCCTATTTGTGAGGTTTTCCTGTATGCCTGGTGCAGATTGCTAACAGATAGGACAGCTCAGGTTTGGTGGGATCGGGCCTCCTTTTTCTGCTAGGGAAGATCTTGGTCTCCTCTACCTCCCAGAGCAGCTACATCTGCTGACCCATCCCAGTGACACGGTTACAGAGGAGGACACAGCACATTGATGACCCTGCGGCATTCAGCGTCTGCAGCGCCTCTGCCCTGTGTGGTTTTTTCTTGGCTTTCTGACAGGATGATGTGATGTAGCAACAACAGACCTTGACCTAAAAAGTACTGCAGGATTAGGAGTAGAATGTATCAGTTGTGTTTTCAGCATGGGAAGCCTGTGAAATGGCAGTGTTAGGCTACCTGCATCAACCAACCCTGTCCGTTGAGACCCTGTTCACTTTCCCCTTCCTTAGCACTACACAGGAACTGAGCCACAGCAGATAACAGACTTGCAGCACTTTACTCACTGTTACAGCCCTCTCCATATTCCCACAGCATCATCACTGAAGGGCTCAGCCTTGTAGGTCTGTGCAGACATACTGGGGAGGGCGTAGCAAAGCCTGTGCTTCCCAGCTGCCTGCTCCTGCTTAGGACATTGCAGAGTGCCTTGGGGACTGCTGGGCTGTTGCAAAACACCACCTGTTTTAACTCAGGTGTTGCAGCACCCCTGATTATCTTGCCGTGGGAGCATGGTCAAGGCCCTCACAGATCAGTGTGATCAAAGGCAATGCCACATGGACTCCAGACAATTCAATGTGAATTATGCCAGAGACCTTTATTGATCATTTCTGCTCTCAATATATCACTCAGGGCACAAGGCACAGGCCTACACATTAGCATAATTAGTCAAGGACAACCCACCCCATCAGCATAAACCACGCCTTGCTTTCCTCATTAACGAGGTGTCCGTTATCGATCCCTTCTGAGATAAGGTAGCCAGCAGCTGGTGGGAACCAAGGTCAGCATCTGCCTGTTATTATCCTTCTTCACTCCATTCTCACATCCTTCTTCACTTTGCATTCGCACACTGGGCAGTGCTTGCGACTGGAACAACTGCACTGCACTGAGAAACCAAAACCACAGAGTGCACTTCAAAACCTGAGACTGAGCTGTGAAGAGCTCCCTAATATGTGTCTGTCAGCTCACAGGAGAGGAGTGCCACTGGAGCCCAACCTCCTGGTGAGAACTCAGGCCTGCCCAAACGCCACCAAACAGCACACTGCTGTCTTACGCCAGCCTCTGCCTTCCTTGGGAGAAGGGCCAACAGTGCTCAATCTGGTGGCTACTCACTTAGAAGCAAGATTCTGAAATACTTTCCCTGACAGTTGATTTTCTTGCCTTTTTTTTTTCCACTTTGAAGCCTAAGTTTTGACTGCAGCAGCAATTTGTTCATTTAAGGTTTAAGCCATTGGTAACTTTTTCTTTTTTTTTTAAATAGGGACAGGGCTGCTCAGGAAATGGCAGAATCACCACCCTGGAGGTATGAAAAAGATACAGAATCATAGAATCAGCCAGGTTGGAAGAGACCTCCAAGCTCATCCACTCCAACCTAGCACCCAGCCCTGTCCAATCAACTAGTCCATGGCACTAAGTGCCTCATCCAGGCTTTGCTTCAACACCTCCAGGGACAGTGACTCCACCACCTCCCTGGGCAGCCCATTCCAATGCCAACCACTCTCTCTGGCAACAACTTCCTCCTAACATCCATCCTAGACCTCCCCCTGGCACAACTTGTATGTGGATGTGGTGCTGAGTAACGTGGTGTAGTTGTAGACTTGGCAATGCTGGGTTGATGGTTGGACTCAGTCATCTCAAAGGTCTTTTCCAACCTGTGCTTCTATGACAGAAAGATTGCATCTTGTTGAAATATTAGCAGAATGCAGAGGTTCAGCCCTGCTCATTGGAGCTGTTAATGGACTGTGGCTCCTGCTCCCCACTGACATTAAACAGATGCTTGTGCTGGAAGTGGGAAAGAACTTCTTCATAGAGAGAGTGGTTGGCATTGGAATGGGCTGCCCAGGGAGGTGGTGGAGTCGCTGTCCCTGGAGGTGTTCAAACAAATCCTGGATGGGGCACTTAGTGCCATGGTCTGGTTGATTGGCCAGGGCTGGGTGCTAGGTTGGGCTGGATGGTCTTGGAGGTCTCTTCCAATCTGGTTGATTCTATGATTCCATGAACTGTAAATAAGCATACCTCTATCCTCATGGATTTCTGTTCCACTGCTATATGATGGCTGCTGATTTGTTGTGGACTAAATGCTGAGAACTCATCTGTTTCACTGACTGGGAGCACTCAGGAAGCTGGGGTTTTGTTCAGACTGGAAAAGGGTGGCAGAAACCCATCGTAAACATCAGTATAACTAGACACTTACATGTGATAGTAATACTTTTTGTCCAAGGTAGCACAAATGTCTTTAGATAATCAGTAAGTTTCTCAGTTATCTTTGGGTTGCACTGTAAATATCCTGTTGTAAGGCAGATCTTGTATCATAGCAGCTCTCACCATCTCCAGCACACGCTTTGCATCACTAATAGAGGATTTCAGTGTGTAAAGGTAATGAATGAATATTAATTTACAGATATATTACTGTGAGGTGACTTTATTTTTGCTTGCAAGAGAACATTTCTGGTTTTGTAACATTCAGTACAAACAACAAAAACTATCACTGAGTGTCGACAGGGATTGTGAAGCCAACAACTTTCCACTTTACAATAAGGAAAATAAGCATTTAATGGTTTTAATTTGTAGCATGAAGAGTGGGAGCCCTTAGCTTGCATTCTACAATAAACCAGCTTTCCCTTCATACAGCTCTATGTGCAGTTAGTTTGGCTACATACAGGAATGCAAACTCTTTAGCACAGCTGTTGAACCAGTTTGGGGACCAACAGGGAGTGAGTGAGTGGCTGTGTGCTGCTTTGCTGGCGTGAAGCCACAGCAGCTCTTTAGCTTAACTGCCATGCTCGTGGTCCTTCCTTGATTTAATAAATATAGAACCATAGAATGGTTTAGGTTGGAAGTCACCTCAAAGATCATCCAGTTCCAAACCCCCTGTGCTAGTTTGAAGCTAGCTAGAATGTTTTGTTGAGAAGAACTAGATTGCAAGCTGTGGAAGGAAAACAGAATGATGTCTACCTCACTCATAGGCTTGCTGAGATGTATAAATATAAGAATCAAAATATAGATAAAGGCACTTCTGCTGGGGAACTGGCTGAGCTGCATCTCTCTCTAGCCTCTTTGACTAACCCACTTTGCTTCCTAACCCCCTGGCTGAACCTCCATTCTTCCTTGGGACTGGAGCAAGGTTGAGAGGGGTAGGGGGAAGGTGAAGGGGCGGTTGGGAGCCCTTCCTGGGGACTCAGGTTTCTGGGAGGGGAGTTGTGTTTCTGTATTACCTTTTACCTTGTCTATTTCTGTCTATAACTGTACATACTGTAAATATCTGCTTGTCTACTGTGCTAAGCTGTAAATATAAGCTTCATTCAATTTCCACAGCCAGCTGAATCTAGTCTGGGTGAATTCCAAAGTGTGTGGGGGAACACCCAAACCATCACGTCTTTTATTTGGTGCCCAACGTTTGTTCTAGTTCTTCTCACCAAAACATTCTAGCTAGCTTCAAACTAGCACACACCTGCCCCACAGGCAGGGACACCTCCCACCAGAACAGGTCTCTATGGGCTTGGATAAGAAGAAGTTTGGCTACAAAGCAGCAGCAAATGGTGACCCAACAGCAGCCAGCATTTGCCATGCTATGAGACCTCTCTGAGGCCACATGCCAAAAAAAGCATTAGGGGTTTATGCTTCAGAGATGAGCTGGAGCCCATGCTGAATTGGACAACAGGGACAACTCTTGGACTTGCAAAGAAATCAGGTTCTTTGCTCTCAGGGTTAACAGTAGGATAACTGGTTGGTCTGAATCAACCAGCTTTTTGGAAATGGTATTTCCACACAGATCTGGAGCAGGCAATCTTTGTAACCAATGACGTGCAAAATCCTAAGAGGACATCCCAGAGTCAAAAGTGGTTTTGAAGGCCCCCTGTGTTCTTTGTGAAATCTGAAGTATTTGTCCTTGCTGAACAACCCTTAGAATCATTTAGTTTGAAAGAGACCTCCGTTGAGTCCAAACATTAACCCATCACTGCCAGGTCACTATGAAACCATGTGCCTCTTCTACACATCTTCCAAATCCCTCCAGGGGTAGCGAATCCACCACTTCCCTGGCCAGCCTGTTCCAGAGGTCGACAACCTTTTCAGTGAAGAAAATAGCTCCTAATGGCCAACCTAAACCTACCCTGGCACAACCTGGGGCCATTCTCTCTTGTTTTATCAAGCCTCTTGCTCTTTGAAAACAGTTAACTGCAGTGTATTTGTTGACAGCTACAGTGACAACACTCACACATCTCCTTAAGCAGCACATTGGTTTTGAGCTCAGGTATCATTTGACTCTTGCAGCTTTTCCTGTCTTTGACAAGAGACTTTCAAAGGCAGAATGAGGGACAAACAGTGTGCAATGATTAAGTTGGTCACATACACATGTGGCTGTTTTGTTTTAATTGCATTAAATAATATACCAAAGAACGAAATTTGGACACAAATGATCAGCTGAATGACCTGAGGAGTGACCTCAGTCACTCACTGTACCTTCCATCATGCTGACACCTGTGCCAAAGTGTTGGCCTGAAGAAGGCAGATATAGAGTTGGGGTTGAGAGTAATTTCTGTGATGGCAATAGTGGTTTCTTGTGTTGTTTGACCAACGTCTAGACAGTGGTTTCAACATGTGGCCTGTAGACACTAGAAGGCAACATGTCCTTTGTGAGTTGTTGCTAAGAAAGGTAATTGTCTGCAGGTTTAACTGAGCAGAATGTGGCTTTGCATGGCTTTGGACATTTCTTTTAGTGGTTCACAAGCCAGAAAACACTGAAACTCAAGCACAATGAAGTCAACTGAGTCACAGCTATCATGTGCATTTCAATTTCTCTACTGTGTTTCCCACAGTGACTTACTGAAGTGACTATGTGGTAAAGTGTTAGAATAGAATAGAATCAACCAGGTTGGAAGAGACCTCCAAGATCATCCAGTCCAACCTAGCACCCAGCCCTGGCCAATCAACCAGACCATGGCACTAAGTGTCCCAGCCAGGATTTGCTTCAACACCTCCAGGGACAGTGACTCCACCACCTCCCTGGGCAGCCCATTCCAATGCCAATCACTCTCTCTGACAACAACTTCCTCCTAACATCCAGCCTAGACCTCCCCTTCCACAACTTGAGACTGTGTCCCCTTGTTCTGTTGCTGCTTGTCTGGGAGAAGAGACCAACCCCACCTGGATACGACCTCCCTTCAGGGAGTTGTAGACAGCAATGAGATGAAATTTCTATGCAGTAAGTATGGAGCACTCACACCCTGACACTGGCTCCCCTCTCAGCCCAGGTTTCTCTATGGCTTGCTTCCTTGCAGTGCCCCAAGACCTTCCTTTGTGGCCTGTTTTGAGCTGTTCTGTTGTCATTTATCTGTGAGGCAGGAAGGCACGTGATGCACAGTCAGCAAGCACAGATATTATAGAGAAATTCAGTACCTGAAAAGCCAGACATTGAAACTGATGTTTGGTCCAGGATCTAGAGAGCATAGAGCAAGGCTTGCTGTATGAGGAGAGTTAAATATCTCAAAATGGGGTGCAGGAGAGCTGTCAACCCCCACACTGTGCACTGTCCAAGCTGTTGAAAGAGAAAAAAAACAGTTCCAAAGCAATGCCTCATCACAAAGGACAACGCTAAGGAGCTCTCAGCCATGAATCTGCCCTGTCGCTGCAGAAGGGCCTTGTGTACCCTGCTCTCACCAAGCCTAACCTGAAACTGTTCAAGGATGGTAAGTGAGTAATTAGGGCTGCATCTGCTTTGTGTTGCTCACTGCTGTTTCCTGGGCATCGACACTCCTGCAGTGTGAGGCTGTGGTGACTCAGGCAGATCAAATGATACCTCACCAGGAAGGGCACCCACTGAAGATCCGTTCCCATGAAAGCACAACAGCCTAGCAGCAAGGCTTATGGTAGTCAGTTGAGTGAGGTCAGATCTTTGCAGCTTTACCCCTGATGTGCACAAGGGTCTGCTCTGTGGTCTGCAACACTTACTCCTGCAGCAATAGCTTTATTTACACCCTCACCAATTTTAGTCTCAGAAATGCCAGGGCATTGCCACAAGCTAATGCAAGTGTTCTGTGGCAGGAATGAGGCAACAGTCTCAGACCACTGTCTGGCACATGGTGTACCTGCATCCTGGTGATAGCTACAAGCTTTGAAATCAATTGGCTGGGGGAAAGTTACCACTGTCCAGGCAAACTTTGCTGTGAGCAGCACAGATGTGTACAGAGGCTTTTTCTTGTTTCTGAGGGACCAGATATGTTACACTACTAGAAGTGAACTTGTGTAAGTGTGCTCAGGCCTCTTTGTTTAGCTGCAGGATGCATACAAACAAGTGCAAGGAGGAAACAGTGACCTTATCACCTGTTCTCCATACCAGTCGGACTCAGACAGCTGTCATTGTGATACAGCAATCCAAGGCAATATTCAGAGCTCAGTTCAAGTGGTTGGAGACAGCAGCACAAAAGTCAAGCTAACATCAGATCCCTTGGAGGGGGTTGCCCCCTTTTCAGGTACCTCTATACCCACACTTACTGTAAGTACTGAGCTGTCCCCTTCCTGGAAAGATTCCAAGTCAGGCCAGACAGGCTTCTGATCAACCTGATCTAGTTAAAGATGACCCTGCTCACTGCAGGGGTTTGGAGTAGATGGCCTTTAAAGGTTGCTTCCAACCCGAACCATTTTATGATTCTATGATTCTGTAAGTGATCCCATTCCTTTGTCCTCAAAACTTCAGCACCACTGCAGCTTCTAACCCCTATAGTGTACCATAGCTTTTTTGTGTCATGACTTGACCCTTGGGTGGCTGTGACTCTTGTCTGGTTCACCTTGGACCTCACTGATATACAAGTAGGGAACAGAGAAGGAAATTCTCTGGAGGGGGGTTGAAATAGATGGTTGGTTTGGAATAGATGACCCTTAAAGGTTGCTTCCAACCCAAACCATTTTGTGATTCTATGATTCTGTAAGTGGTCTCACGTCCTTCTCCTCAAAACTTCAGCACCACTGCGGCTCCTAACCCCTATGGAGTACCACAGCTTATTTGTGTCATGACTTGACCTTCAGGTGGCTGTGACTCTTGTCTTTGGTTCGCCTTGGACCTCACTGATATACAAGTAGGGAACAGAGAAGAAAATTCCTGGAATTCCTTGGCTGCAAAGTAATAGCAAAATGCATCCAAACAGCAGTTGGAGTTTGCAAGGCAGGAAGACACCTGTATAGATAAGTTAACTGCCGAGAGCAGAGAGCAAGCTCTAGCAACATCCACTACAAAACGCAAGGCTATTGTGATGTAGAGAGGTGAAAAGCATATGATGAACACACACAAATTCACAGAAACAATGTAGATTGCTTTCTGGAGCAACTTTCTCTCATGGGAACCACTGTCAACCTTCTTTTTGAGACATTTGATGACTTGTACTGAGCAAAAAATCACAATCCCTAAGGGAATGAAATACCCCAAGACACTGGAGACTAACATAGAATAACTAGGTTGAATAGATTCTTTGCCAAAGCACAATTCCTTTGATATTCCATAAAAGCGTGGCTGCAGGTAGGAATTAACTGTCAGCAGTATCCAAAGAAACCCACAGATAGAAGCTGATTTCAGCGGAGATCGAAGGATCTTTGCTTTCAGGGGGAACTTGATCGCAATGTATCTATCAACTGCAATCAGGGTGATGATGAAGATGCTCATGGGCATGTTGGTAAAATATATGCTGTGTATGATCAAGCACAGCCTGTCTCTAGGGTGGTTGTGCTTGACAAAATACATCACAAAAGGGATGGCAAAGAGAAGGGCGCTGTCTGCAACTGTGAGGTTGATCATGTACACTCTGGTCTCAGTCCACCTCTTGATTTTGCAGCAGAAGACCCAGAGGGCGATCAGGTTCAATGGGATCCCCAGGAAGAGCACAGGGGTGTAGACAATCAGGGGAAATACCAAACTGCCATTCCGCTGCAAGTTGTTGGCACTGCAGTTCTCCATTTTGAGTTGTCTCTGCAAGAAAGAGATGCAGGCATAAGACCAAGCTTGGTGTTGGGTCCCCTTGCCTGGCTGCTGCTGCTGTGCCCCTGCTCTCATGGCTCCATGGCTCCTCATGCCCTGTGCTGCATACATAGGCAGCCACTGGAAGGGCTCAGTGGCTCATCAGCATTGTCTACCCCTCATCTTCCAAAGTAACACTGTCACTTGCCACACAAACAGCTCTCTCCTGTGGCTGTTACAGTGTTAAGCTCATCTTGCTCTCCGTCCAGTCATGGCTTGCACAGCTTGGGTAACAGCAAAGGGTCTGCAAAGCAGAATGATAATTTTTGTGGTCCCTTATCTTTGCTGATGCTGTAATTGTAAGAGATCTGCTGGTTTTAGGGCAGTCTGAAGCAGATTGGGAACATTCTATTTTGCCTTTCAAGACCCTTGTTTTGCTGCTGAAGCCACCCCGTGGATTTGTTCTGAGCTTGCCAGGTCTGTGAACCTTCACAGGACTTGATGCCCTCCAGCCAGGTAGTTTAGGTGGTTTTACTTCTGAGTGTGGCGTGAAGGCTGGTGCAGGCTGGTGGATGAATGTCTGCTGCAGGCAGGCTTTCCCCAACTACAGATCTGCTCCTCTTGCTATATGATGCTGAGAGGGATAGCTCAGGATGGCTACCACCAGCCCTGACAGATAATTGGTCTCCAAAGAGAGAAGGTAAAGTGAAAGAAGGCATGTGTCTGATCTCAACTTCTAAGGTTGGAAGGCAAAATGTTGCTAAATCACTAGAACAGAAAACACAAGCCCAGGAACTTAGACTATTTCCTGATATTCCTTTAAATATTTCAGGGCATCCACTACCATCAAGAAGGCCCCAGAGAATGAATCAGACTTAGTCTGCAGCTCATAAAGGAAATGTCTGCAGTGAGGTAGAAAGAAAAACACCCAGATTCCTACTGTCTCTTATGAATACATTGCCTCATAGGTCACCAGCTTCTAAGCATCAAACTCTAAAGTGTAGTGAAAGTGTCAGATTGCATGAACTAAGTCAACCACTTGTAGTGTCTGAGACTGGGGGATAGATCTGGCAGCCACAGAGGAAATTCTAGCATCAAAACTGGTATGGCATTACTGAACTGCAAGGATACAGACACTTCTAGAGTGGAATTTATGGAGGAACTGACATACAGCCAGTGTCCTGACTCAGCCTCGGGGGTCCTTGGCCCTACCCCGCAGCCATTCTCTGCCAGCACCCTGTGGTCATCCCACAGTGAACACACCACTCTCTAGCTCTGTCCTGAGTTGCAGCTGAACCCTTTGGGCTGGGCATCCCAATCCCGTTGAGTCCTTCATGTGAGCACAGAGCTGGCGGTGATCCTAGGCACAAAAATGCCTGGAGCTGAATGACTGCATGCTCACAGACTGGTGTGAAACCACAAGGATGAAGCCTCTCCTGGATGACATGCAGCTGCAGAACAGTGAGGTGTTACAGCTGGGAGAGCAAGAGACTGAAGCATCTGTGTACAGCTGAGGTTTGACCTGTATGCTGACAGGTAGGTAGCCCCAGTTAGGTCTTCAGCTAAGGGTTGAGAAAGCCCAACCTGAAAAACTGATGAGAGCACACAGCCATGCACCAGAGTGGGAAGCACTAAAAGGCATTACCTTCCTCCTGCAGGGCCGTCAGGTGGATTTAGTCCTCAGAAAGGCTGCGGCGCCGAGGTGGGCGTCCTGGCGGGGGAGGAGGTCTGCCGGTGCTACAAGTGCCCCGTGCAGGATGCTGCTCCGTGCAGCGCACAGCTGCCCGGGAGCCTGCTGCCGACAGCTCAGGAACGCTGAAGCACAGCAATGAACTCCTGTTCGCCACCAGTGCTTGATTTATCACCTCCTTTTTGGGACGGCGGAGTCTCTGGTGCCCTCTGTTGTTGTACTCGGCTCCGGTCGATGGTTCAGTACCACTCCTTCCACCCCCTCTGCTCTGCCCTCCACTCGCCTCACACAAGATAACAATTAAAATGTATTTTTTCCAGTCATAGGAAATAAAATGATTTCTGAAACAAACCCCTTAATGGTTGCAAATTGTCCTTTTGGCAGCAGAAGGTCCCCCAGGGCGCGGAGCAGCCTGTGCAGCCTCCGGTGCGGTTACAGAGCACGGCCCAAGCAGACAGCAGTGTGAGGGCTGGTGGCCTTTTCAAGGGGGCACATCGGGGCTCCTGCACCCATGACAACGAGTCGAGGGCAAGAGGAGCCAGCAAGCTTCTCTTCAGTGTCCTTACAAGAAAGGAGATGGACGTTATGGGACTGCTCGTCCTCCGCGCAGCCTCTAACGCTGTTCATCAGCACCACTGCGGACAGCAAGCCGGTAGTGACTGGCACTGCCAGCCAGGCACAGGCGACAGGTACTGGTGTGGCAGTGAGCACACCATAGGTGTCAGAACCTTCAGAAACGAGTCAAAGAACGTGCCCCAGTGTGTTTTATAGCCATTTTGATGGCCTTTGCTGTTCGTTGGCTGCAGTAGTTTCAGTCTTAAGTAAGCCAGTTGACAGGACCCAGCTGACAGGACCCAGACTCTGACTCCTGTCAGGATTTGTCCCATTAATTGGCGTCTCCTGCACTCATGGTCCCAAAGCTGATAGCAGCAGATTGGGCGTCAGCCCTGTGCTCCCTGGAGGCAAGGCAGGTCACAAGAGAAACAGTGTAAGTAGACAGGGCAGACTCCTCCGCACTGTCTCTGGGAGTGCTGTGAGCATTGCCTGGGCAGAGCTTGGTGGGGTTTGGGGAGATTTCTCAGTATTTAGCAAGGGGAAAGCCCACTTGTATGAAGCATTAGGATAACAGAGAGGTCAACCTTTCCCTCATCACCCCTGACTTTTCCAAGCTGCTGACTCAGACAAAACAGTTTCCCCCACTGGCACATTACAGGTGTCAATTTGGGAAGGCTGTGGAAACCCAGATCCAGCTGTGCTCGGCTGTGGGGTGATGCCCTGGGACTGAGCTATGGCCAGGTCGGTGAACCTGAGAGGCCAGACTGGGCCACAAGATAAACCCAGAGACTAGCAACGCACATGTGGCAAAGGTCTAAAGAGAGTTAGCAGAGCTTCTCTCCTGCATGAGTGGGAGCAGCAGCCTTGTTGAAGGTGGCTGCCTTAAGAGATGTCCCTGGGCCAAGGCTTTGCATTGCATGGGAGGGAAGTTGGCAGATGTCAGCTCTGAAATCTCCTGGACTTTGTGCCTTTACCTCACTGGCCAAGTTTGGCTTTCACCCTGAAAGCATGCCTTCACATCTACCTGACCTGACTTGATAGGGAAGGTCGATCAGCAGAGTCTGGGCTGCTTTGTAGGGCCCTGTACTTGTCAAGATGCTGGTACCGCATGAAGCCTCTTAGCACACTGCAGGTATATGAGAAAGAAATAATCTGGGTCATTTTAACAGTGCAAGCAACCTGAAATACATAATGAGGTAAAATATGATTGTCCTTCCTACATGTTGGCAGTAAGGATCAAATGACTTTAGATGCAAAAATGAACTGGAACAGGGAGACGTACATGAGTGACCTGTCTTACTGTAAGAGTAGGTGCTGGAGAGTGGAATGCAAACACATTAACAACCACTGATGACATAGACACTGCCACACAGCTCTGTGAAATGGCTTATGTGCTCAAGAGAAACAGAGAGTGAAAAAATACAATTAACTTAGTAGTTCTAAGCCTAACAAAGAGTTCTCTAGAGAGAAAGAGCAGTAGTTATCCCAACAATGCTGAATTTGTACCTTCTCTTGATGTTAGGGGATTGTGGGTTTTCTGGGGCTCCCTGCCTCTCCACCTACATTTAACAAGTGTGTGTCTGCAAAGGTCAGATTTGATCTGTTTCTTTCAGTGCTGGATTTGGGCAGTAGAAGGGCTTCGTGGAACTCCTTTGTCATAAAGTAGTAGCAGATGCTATCCAGGCAGCAGTTGGATGTGGCAATGCACCTTGTCACTGAGAAGACGTTGTTCATAACCTGGAGCAGAAAACAGGTAACTCCAACACTCTCTATTATGAACCTCGCAAGTATTCCCATGTAGGCTGGCAGAAAACAGATCAGAAATGCAACCAGATTTGCATAAACAATGTGGATAGCTCTCTGGATTAATTTCTTGTCTGATGGATTTGTGTTCAGATGTCTCTTAAGGTTCCTGATTACTACTACAGAGCAAAATGTGAAGATTATGGATGGCAGAGTAAACATAAGGGAAAGAGAAAGGCCTGGAGGAGTGGTGTCGTTCTCAAAGCAGAGAGCAGGACGCCTCCTGTGGCTCTGTAAGGTGACACCAACTACCACCGAGACCCAAAGAAGCCCACAGAGAAGGGCAGCCTTTGATGGAGACCTGAAGGTTCTGGCTTTCAAGGGGTACTTTATAGCAATGTATCGATCGATGGAGATAAAGGAAATGATGTAGGTGCTCACCACCATGTTGATAAGATACATTGCCTCCACAAACTGGCAGAGCTCACTTCGAGTTGATTTATTCCAGAGAAAATAAGCCATGAAAGGCAAGGTGCAGATGACGAAGCAGTCTGCAAAGACTAGATTGATTGCATACACCCTGGTTTCTGTCCACTTCTTCATCCTGCAGAAAACCCAGAGGGCAAGAACATTAAACAGCACTCCAAGAAAGAAAATGAGGCTGTACAGAACAAATTCCATGAGACGAACGTGGTGAGACTGTTCTAGATCTGTGACGTTGCAGTACATTGTCCTGAGGTCTGAATCTTGTTTGGTGTTCTGAGACCTGAAGTGGGAAAAGGCATGGTAGGAGTAATAAAGACTATGCCCTATACAAATAAATAGTACCTCCTATAAAAAAAAAAAAAAAAAGATTTAAAGTAAAGATTCACTTTTTAATTAATATGAATTTGAGTATCTATAGCTGCTCAGCCAGAAGGGCTTCAAGGTGACTTCTGCTTAGCCCTTATGTTCCTTATGTCACCTTATGTCACCCTTAGGTTCTGACTCTAAGCAGGCAGATTTCTGAGTCTTTGAACTACCTTGTGAACCTAGGTCTAGAATCATAGAATAGAATCATAGAATCAAGCAGGTTGGAAGAGAGCTCCAAGATCATCCAGCCCAACCTAGCACCCAGCCCTGGCCAACCAACCAGACCATGGCACTAAGTGTCCCAGTCAGGCTTTGCTTCAACACCTCCACGAATGGCGACTCCACCTCCTCCCTGGGCAGCCCATTCCAATGCCAATCACTCTCTCTGCCAACAACTTCCTCCTAACATCCAGCCTAGACCTCCCCTGACACAACTTCAGACTGTGTCCTCTTGTTCTGTTGCTGGTTGCCTGGGAAAAGAGACCAACCTCACCTGGCTACAACCTCCCTTCAGGTAGTTGCAGACAGCAATGAGGTCTGCCCTGAGCCTCCTCTTCTGCAGGCTGAATAACCCCAGCTCCCTCAGCCTCTCCTCATAGGGCTATGCTCCAAGCCCCTCTTACTTCAAGCTGAGGGAAATGAAACTGAATCTGAGTTCCTATAACCTGAAGGCTTATTTGAAACCCTAAGAGAGTGAGGGAGGCAGGCTCCTCTCCACCCCCTTGGGAGGGGAATGGGGGGATGGAAAGATTAGCCTGATTTTAAGCCCATTTATTCAAGGACAGAGTGCAAGCCTGCAGAGGTGAAACGGAAAGACACATCTGAAAGAGGAAACAGCAGTGCAAAACAAGGAACCTGGTGTTAAGGGCTGTATTAGATGATCCCTTCTCCATGTAGGTGTCCTGACACCCTAGGAAATCCAGGGGAGGTAACAGTAGGTACTGAGTCTCTGTCACACTGGCTACTGGATATTTTGCAAGAGTATTGGTTGTCTGAAGAATGTGAGTTCATGGGCTGATAAAAATCAGCTTTTATCATCCCCCATCCTGTGCAAAGCAGCTTTATGTGATGTGCACATGCAACGACTCTGTGAAGTGGTGACTCCGTGCATATGCCACTGAATTTCTGCTTGCATCTAAAGGCACTCTGGAAAGAACCTTTTACTTCAAAATAAGTTCACTCTGACAGGAGAGTGAGGTGGTAAGGCAGCTGGAGAAGCTGCACAGCATTCAGACGTGGAGGAAGGGACACCATGACTGAACATGCCTGGCTAAGCAGTTGTTTGCCTCCAGGAGTAATGCAGACCTTGTGATCTGTTGGGGAGGGCACAATCTGCAAAATCAGACCGGCTCTGAAGTAGCTGATAAACACATGAATAACTCATTCATTGAGCAGGGGGGGCAGGAGAAGTGGGAGAGTATGTCATTGTCGTGGGTGTGTATGCCATTGTCGTGGGCTCCTGCGTTGAGCTCTCTCCCAGTTGTGTGCTCGCCTCTGAATTTCACAACAGAGGCTAACTGCTCACTGCCTCTGCCCTGGGAGGAAGCTGATGACTGTCATGCAAGTCAAACCTCTTTGGACTACAGTAAGTAGCAGCAGGGACACTCCTTACATCAGGGACTGAAGCTGCCACACTGCTGTGCTCCCTAACTGCAGCAGGTAGACATCTCTGTGGGTATAGCTGATGCTCAGGCTGCTCTTCCCTAGCCGTGGTCTGCAAAGCCTTCAGCTGCCTCCATGCCAAAGTGCAACACAGGCAAGCCATGCTGGTGTGCTCTGTGGTGTGAAAGGGCTCTGCACAACACCATCTTTGGAGCTTGAGATGTGGCCCAATGCAGTTCCCAGCATCAAGGCTCAAAAAGGCTCCAGGCCATGAGGCAGCTTTATAAACTGAAGGAGGAGGGAGGAAATGAGCAGAGACCTTTAAAGCTGACCACACAGCACAGACAAGGCATGGCTGAGGATGAGGTGTCTTTAAAGAGATGCAGCTGGATAACAGGATATGCTTATCCTGTGGCTGCTGCAAGTGCTTAAGTAGGGTAAATCAGAGGGCTGCAGCACCAGAAGGGCAAGGCAGTGAGCTAGAGCTGTGAGAAAAGGATGGAGACGGCTGTAAACCAGCATCTTGCTGTGGCTGGAGAACCAGGAACAGGCTGATTGGATGATAGGTTGGGCTGGACGATCTTGGAGGTCTCTTCCAACCTGGTTGATTCTATGATTCTGTGACAGGGTCATCACTATTGTGGAGTGTGTTCTGCTTTCACTCTGCCATAGACTGGGAAGAGCTGCCCAGCAGCCATCCCCCGTACACTTTGGAAGCTGGTGACTGGCTGAGGAGGAAGGCCATGTGTGCTAGTTTGCGCCTAGCTAGCATGCTTTGGTGAGCAGAACTAGATCATAGGCTGAGAAATGAAAACAATGGTGAGGTCTACTTCCCTCACAGTCTTGCTGAGATGTGTAAAGAAGAAAGGCAAAACAAAGATTAGGTCACTTTTGCTCTGCACTGCGTGCTGGGCTCTCCTCTTCTGCTTTTGCCTGCTGGGGAGCTGAGGCTGCTGGCTGAACTCCATCTTGCTTTCTAACCTCACCCTCCATTTGCTTTTGTGGCTGATTCACCTTTGTTTAACCCTCTTGGCTGAACCTCCATTCTTCCTTGGAACTGGGGTAAGGTTGAGAGGGGTAGGGGGAAGGTGAGGGGTGGTTGAGAGCACCTCCTGGGGACTCAGGTTTCTGGGAGGGGAGTTGTGCTTCTGTATTACCTTTTACCTTGTCTATTTCTGTCTATAACTGTACATACTGTAACTATCTGCTTGTGCATTGTGCCAGCTGTAAATAGAAGCTTCATTCATATTTCCAGAGCTGGCTGAGTCTAGTCTGGGTGATTTCTAAAAGTGTGGGGGGGCAGGGGACACCCAAACCATCACACCATGGCTGGGCTCATTTCCTCCAGCAGCTCAAGAAGTAGCAGGATTCTTCCAGGCCCTCAAGAGAAGGAAAGAAGCAAGGCAGAGGCTGAAGGCACAGTGGAGTGCCACAGTAGCACGATGGGCAAACACTCAGTGTTTTTCACAGCAGGATGGCCATGGGGAAGTAGCTGTACCTGAGCGGGGGGCTTGCCTGTAGAATCCTCCTCTGTCCTCGTTGGGGGAGTTCAGGAGTGAGCAAGTAGCAAAGGGACAAAAGGTGATTGTGATGGGTAAAACGACTAAGGACAGCATAGGAGCAGTGATGGGTGAAGGAAGGGACCTGGAAGCGAGCAGAAGGAAAGGAAGTAGGAAAATGGGGCAGGAAGTATGGGTACAGCATGGCACCTTCTGCATCGACTGCCTTCAAACCTGCCAGCTCCATGGCAACTGCCCTGGTTTTCACCAGCGTTCCTAGAAAGGGGATGGGCTCTGCTACAGTGCTTAAACCAGGAGCTCTTCCCCTCTATTTCTAACCAGCATAAAGACATCTCTAAAACTGCCTGCTCTGACCCTGCTGTTGTTGTTCAAAGCTCTCTCAAACAAAACACTCTAAGGCATGCCACTTTTTAAGCTTCTTTTGAGCTCACCTGTCACTGCATCCCTTGAAAACTCCAATGCAGTCGCCTTGCCCACAGAGTTGCTTTGAAGCACTCTGGAAGACAATGCAGGGATGCACTTAGATTTAGAAAAATAAAACGTAAAGGAAGGAGATCTGTTGGAATCACTCCACTCCTTCCCCCGTTGGGACTCATTTAGCTTCCAGCTCCCAGCTGCTGTCAGGAAGTGATCCTCCAGGTAAAGTACCCAGAGAAGACCTTGGAGTGAAAACGGAAACAGAGATCACAATCTACCTCCCAGCCCTCTCACTGCAGAGATCACCGAGCCTCCTGGCAGCCACGGCAGGGTTCGGAGCAGCAGTTCACAGACAGCAAAAGCGAACGAAACAAAGTGACGTTACCTGTCGGCTTGACGGCACAAACTCGGCAGCAGATCCCACTGGAGGGAAGGTAGGAGCGTGTGTGGCCAGAAGGAACAGTGCCAGCTGGTGGGGCTGGAGGGCAGGCACAGGCTGCATCTGGCATCAACGGCTCACTGCTACTTGAGGGTGTCTATAGCACCTCCTCCTCCTGTATAGGACAGGCTTCATGTCGGTTTGATCTTGGATATCAATCCGCTGACCAAATGAACAGTGGCAACACTTTGCAGTGAGGTTTAGCACCTCACCATCCGCCTCCTTGTGAAACACTGTGCTCAGCAGCTACCAGTGGTACTCAGACACCGTAGGTTTGAAGTGCTGTGTTGAAACCCAAGCTAAGCAAGACCAGGAAGATGCAAGAGCTGCTATTAGGTCACCCCATGCAGAGCCTGTCAGGGTCACCCCATGCAGAGCCTTTCAGCAGAGTGCCAAACTGAGTCCTGCACAGCACTGGGTGGGGACGTATGCAGCGAGCGCCTAGGCACGGCCTGGCTCACTCTAGGATGGAGGAAGTCTCTCTAGGCCGTGTCCAATCTGACTCTGAATATCACCAGGGATATCTCCACAAGACCTCCAGGTCAGCTGTTGCAGTGTTTGACCACCCTGGGAATACATATTTAAATGTGTGACTGGAGTTTCCTGTGTTGTGGTTTGTGCCCATTGCCTCCTGTCCTCCCGCTGTCCGCTGAGAAAATGTCCATCTTCTTTACTCCCTCCCATGAGGTGTTCATGCACATGGATAATATCCTCGTGAGCCTTCTCTTCTTCAGGCTGAACATTCCCAGCTCCTTCAGCCTCTCCTCATATGAAGGAGGCTTCAGTCATCATGGAGGTGATTCTCCCCCTCTCTTCTGCTCTGGTGAGACCCCACCTGGAGTACTGCATCCAGTTCTGGAGCCCCCAACACAAGAGGGATGTGGAGATGCTGGAGCGTGCCCAGAGAAGGGCCAGAAGGACGCTCAGAGGGCTGCAGCAGCTCTGCTATAAGGACAGACTGAAAGAGTTGGGACTGTTCAGTTTGGAGAAGAGAAGGCTCTCAGGTGACCTTCTTGTGGCCTTACAGTGTCTGAAAGGGGCTTACGAAAAAGCTGGGGAGGGACCTTTTAGGCTGTCAGGGAGTGACAGGACTGGGGGGAATGGAGCAAAGCTGGAGGTGGGGAGAGTCATCCTGGAGGTGGGGAGAGTCAGAGTGAAGGTGAGGAGGAAGTTGTTGAGCATGAGAGTGGTGAGAGCCTGGAATGGGTTGCCCAGGAGGGTGGTTGATGCCCCATCCCTGGAGGTGTTTCAGGCCAGGCTGGCTGAGGCTGTGTGCAGCCTGCTCTAGGGTAGGGTGTCCCTGCCCATGGCAGGGGGGTTGGAACTGGCTGATCCTTGTGGTCCCTTCCAGCCCTGACCGATTCTGTCATTCTATCTTTGTGGCACTTCCCTGGATCTGCACCATTAAGGCCAAACCTTTCTCTTTCCAGGGAGTTCAGCACTGGACACAGGATTCCAGACGTGTCTCACCAGGTAGAGGGGAAGGACCACCTCCGTTGACCTGCTGGCAGTGTTCATTGTAATGCAGCCCAGGATGCTGTTGCCTGCCTTTGCTGCTGTGGTGCATTGCTGGCTCATGGTCAAGCTGGTTTCCACTAAGATCCCAGGTCCTTCTCTGTGAAGCTGCTTTCCATTCTGTCAGCCCCAGCTTGTACTGATGCCTGGGGTTCTTCCATCTAAGGTGCAGTGCTTCACTCTTCCCTTGTTGAAGCCCACGAGGTTCCTGTCAGCACGTGCCTGCAGCCTGCCAAGGCACCTCTGAGCAGTAGCACATGCACCAGCCACTCCTTTACATGATCTGCAAACTTGGGGAGGGTGCACCCTGTCCTAGAGCCAGGTTGTTACTGGCATCTTCATTATTTGCCTCAGTCTTGACCTCCAAGAGACTCCACTAGGGACTGGTTTCCAGCAGGACTTTCACACTGCTAGTCACAGCCTCGGAAGCTTGGCAGGTCAGCCAGTTTTCAGTCCACCTCACTGTCCAGTTGTCTAGCCCAGACTTCATCAGTCTGTCCCTGTGGCTGTTACAGGAGACAGTAAAGCCTTCACCACTAAAGCTGAGATAAACAGCATCTATGTCTCTCTCTCTCTTCATCCACCAAGCAAAGTCTTCTCTTTAGAGGCAGCAGCCAAGGTGGTAATTTCGTAAATCAAATCACCTTTTTGCCCTTAGCATGCTTTTGAAGGGTTTCCAAGGGGGAACCTTTAGGATCTCTTCTTCCCCAGAGATCAAGGTGAGACTGACTGTCCTGTAGTCCTCTGAATGCTCCTTCCTGCCTTTCATAGAACTGTAGAATCATTTTGTTTGAGAAGACCTTTAAGGTCATCAAGTCCAACCATTGACCCAGCACTGTCAAGTCCACCACTAAAACATATCCCTCAGCACCGCATCTACATAGCTTTACCTCCAGAGATGGGAACTCCACCACTGCCCTGGGCAACCTGTTCAACTGCTGACAAGCCTCTCAGTGAAGAAATTTTGGGGTGACATTTGAGTAAGTCAATAGTGTTGAAGGGAAGAGCATGCTGTGAGTGACAACTTACACACAGGCCTGACTGTAAATCAAGAAGAGATGAGCAGCAGAAGAAAGATAATTTGGGCAGGAATATACAAGGAGCAGGCTAAACTTCCCTGTGGAAGATGGCAGCTCCATCTCTATGTCCAAAAATCTGGATACAGTGTCTGGGACAGAAGCAGTTTCAAGCAGAAATGCTGCACTGAATGTGCCTGCTGCAGCCCCATGAAGGTGCAGAGAAGACACAGTGACTGAGGGCAAGCATAAAGACACAGACACCCATCTTCCAAAGACAAGGTTTTGGACTTGGAAATGCTAAGTGGACAAAAGCCACAAGCCAGTGGGAATGGGACCAAATAGCTCCCTGGGGCTTTGTGAGGGCAGCAGTGTGATGGTGTGGCATGAGGGAAATAATGCAACGGAAACCATTAAAGCAGAAGCTTTCCTTTCCAGAGGAGACTTGGTGACAAGTGTGTTTGTGTCTGCAGAATCTGAGGCAGCGTCAAGATGAGTCACAGCAATGTCAGCTCTGCAGAAACACAGCCGCCAGCCAGGCTGTGCCTTCCCAAGAGGTCACTGCACCCATGGCCTCGTTGAGATGGGGCCAGATGCCCATCCCGGGGAGAGGCTGATCCCCTGCTACAGCTGTCACCCAGGCAGAGCTGGGGATCCAGAGCCTGTGGAACCCCAGCACCTGTAGCTGTCTCCAGACTGGTGGTGCCCAGAGGCACCAGGCTGTGCCAGCTGAGTGGTGAACCCTGCCATGCGAGGCAGGACAAAGGTATCACAGTCTCACAGTATTACCAAGGTTGGAAGAGACCTCACAGCTCATCAAGTCCAAGCCATTACCACAGAGCTCAAGGCTAGACCATGGCACCAAGTGCCACGTCCAATCCTGCCTTGAACAGCTCCAGGGACGGCGACTCCACCACCTCCCTGGGCAGCCCATTCCAGTAGCCAATGACTCTCTCAGTCAAGAACTTTCTCCTCACCTCAAGCCCAAATTTCCCCTGGCACAGCTTGAGGCTGTGTCCTCTTGTTCTGGTGCTGGTCGCCTGAGAGAAGAGAGCAACCTCCTCCTGGCTACAACCACCCCTCAGGTAGCTGCAGACAGCAATAAGGTCACCCCTGAGCCTCCTCTTCTCCAGGCTAAACAATCCCAGCTCCCTCAGCCTCTCCTCGTAGGGCTGTGCTCGAGGCCTCTCCCCAGCCTCGTTGCCCTTCTCTGGACACGTTCAAGCATCTCAATGTCCCTTCTAAACTGGGGGGCCCAGAACTGGACACAGTACTCAAGGTGAGCAGTTATGCACAGGTCACACGTCTGTCACCCACCTACATGCATCTATGTTTATCTTGCCACATGGCAGGGGCCAAGGAACTCCTGTAGGATGGTGTGGCCCATGTGGTGGGCACCTGTCTTGCTGCCTGCAGGACAGAGAGGTTTCCCTGGGGAGCTTCGAACAGATTGAGAAACAAGACAGCTGAATATTCATCCTTCCATCTCCAAGAGGCAGAGATGGGGGGGGTCCTGCAGTCCAAACCCAAGCTGAGCAGGGACACACACCTGTCTCTGGCTTTGCTGCCGAGCGTGAATGTCACAGCACACGAGCTCTGCTCCTACCTGTCCCAGCTCCAAGGAAGATCAGTCATCAAGAATTAAGTGGCTAAATACTTGTTTCCTACCAGAGATACACCAGGTCCATCACTAACACCACACAGCACCAAAGCATGGAGGCCAGAGGCCACACCAGCTAATGCTGACAAATGGGTTTTTCCTTCCTGCGGATGCTCCTGAGCGTTCAAGATAATTAACCTGTGCTATTGGAGTAATAAGATTTAAAGCAAATGATGCAAACCCTCATCCTGCTGGGTGCTGGGAGCTCTGAATCTGTGCCCTGGTTTGAGCTAGACCAGAGCTAACTCTGGTCAGTGATTTGACTTCTCAGTTCAACCTCTGCTTAGCAATAGCACTTTCTGAAGTTCAGGGCACGCTTTTACAGACACTGGCTGCTTCTAGCAGTGAGAGCACTGATGATGAGGGTTACTGCTAAGGACTGCTCTGCACAAGGGCTTTTGCTTCTACTTGCTCCTACGGAGACCAAAACCACTGCTAAATCTTCTGTGCTGTTTTGGGGTGCACTTTTGTGGAGGAGTGGACAGGACAGGTGACCTTGAGCTTACCAACAAGGGATTCTGTTCCACGGATGTCATCTTCAGTATAAAGCTGAGGAATCACCAGGACCAAGCCTCTTCTTCAATGGCCAGTGTCTAAGGAGGACTCAGTCCATTTTGCCATTGATCCCAATCCATGTGTTCCTGAATCCAGTTCCCAAAGCCAGCTCATAAATCTGGTTCCTGTCTACCACTGAGTTCAGTCAGGGACTTCCCCAGTACCTGCTCCCAGAAAGGGCCGTGATGGTGCCACTGCAGTCAGGGAGTTGGGTTCAATATTGATTCTGCCTAGGTTTGTACCTATTTCAGTTCACTGATTTAATTTGCATTAACACTGATTTAGTTCTAGTTCCCAGTGTATCAATCTCCTTTACTCCCTTCCTCCTCTCTTTGGGAGGGGAGAGTGGTTCATAGAGAGCATCTGTTACTTGTTCAGTGGCCACCACGGCCCTAACCCTCTGCAATCTGCTTGTGCATTATAGCAAACGTAACACGTTGGCAATTGGATTGATTAGTAACCTTTGCAGGGCTGCTTTTACACTTCCAGATTAAGTTGTTCATGATTGCTTTGCCTTTCTGGACAGGGAAGCACATGAACATACCTACAAATGTTAACCTTTCCTTTCTCTGCAGCCGTGCTGATTTACTACACTGAGAGAATACAACTGAAGTGCAAAGAGCATGAACTCAGTGCACGCACAGACTCTGGAAGATGAGTTTATTTCCCCCCTGCATGAGTGCTCAACTCCTGCCTCTGTCACTGGAATTTAGTTTTGAGCTTGGACAGTTTGGCTTTCAGCATCTCACAGTTAGAGCACATATGAGGGAGCAGAGCTGAAAGCAATGCAGCTACTCCAATTTAACCCCTCGTTTACCGTGTCGTTGAGCCACTTGGCACCAGGGAGAACTCAACACAGCGAGACACTTCCAGCACCCTGACTTCATGCCACGGGCAGCCTTCTGTCCCAAGCCTTGACAACGAAACATCTTTGCCAGCATGCCTATCCCCTCCACGGGCCTCTCCACGGGGGCCTCTCTGTCTTCCAGTGAAAACTGAATAGAATGCAGGCAGGAATTGTGAATCCAGTGGTGGTGGCCACTCTTCTTCCCAGCCCTTGTCAGCACCGAGCAAGCACAAGGCTGCTCAGGGGAGAGAACTGCACATGTCAGGGAGCACGTGAGGAAGGGGAGACTAAGAAGCCCGTAACAGGTCCCTTCCACTTCAAACCATTCTCTGGTAAAGTCGCACTGGATCTCATTTATCTGCAAAGTTAATTTGGTGGCCGAGTTTTTGTCTGCTGTGCTCCATTACATTTCCTCTGTGTGATAGCTTTTCACCACAGCTTTCTACTCAGGAAAACAGCAAATTACCCCACAGCTCCTCAGTGCAAAGATCTGACCACAGTGCATTTTGCAGATGCTGGTGATATGGGCTCTGTGCCTTCAGATAAACACACCCCTTCTGCAGACTTCAGAGTCATCTGCTTGTTCAGGGCAGGGTTTCTCTTGGTGTTAGCCAAGTGACTTCTAGACCTGCCCAAGGTTTCTTGTTGTAATAGTCACAGCTGCCTCTTATTTGGGTGCCTCCACCCTTTACCTCTCCCTAGTTTTAATGCTTTAAATAGTTTTCATGGTTTAAAGTATTTAGCACAGCATTGGTGTGTTTGCAGAAGGAAAGAGCTCCTCTGGGAGGCTGATCCCCAAAAAACATCGCAAGTATCTCCTGACTTCCTTACTCATCACCATGAGAATGGTGAGAGCCTGGAATGGGTTGCCCAGGGAGATAGTGTCCAGAGAAGGGAGACAAAGCTGGTGAAAGGCCTGGAACACAAACCCTGTGAGGAGAGGCTGAGGGAGCTGGGGGTGTGCAGCCTGCAGAAGAGGAGGCTCAGGGCAGACCTCATTGCTGTCTACAACTACCTGAAGGGAGGTTGTAGCCAGGTGGGGGTTGGTCTCTTCTCCCAGGCAACCAGCAATGGAAGAAGGGGACACAGTCTCAAGTTGTGCCAGGGGAGGTCTAGGCTGGATGTTAGGAGGAAGTTGTTGGCAGAGAGAGTGAATGGCATTGGAATGGGCTGCCCAGGGAGGTGGTGGAGTCACTGTTCCTGGGGGTGTTCAAGAAAAGCCTGGATGAGGCACTTAGTGCCATGGTCTGGATGACTGGATAGGGCGGGGTGATAGGTTGGACTGGGTGATCTTGGAGGTCTCTTCCAACCTGGTTGATTCTATGATTCTGTGGTTGAGGCCCCATCCCTGGAGGTGTTTAAGGCCAGGCTGGATGAGGCTGTGGGCAGCCTGCTCTAGGGAAGGGTATCCCTGCCCATGGCAGGGGGTTTGGAACTGCCTGATCCTTGTGGTCCCTTCCAACCCTGACTGATTCTGTGATTCTATACCTGTTAGGGCCTGTCACTGAAATACAGTGATGTGACCAACTCTGCAAACACTTGTCCAGTTGTTTCAAGAGAGCTGAACTGGGTTAAAGCACCAAGAACCTCTCCCAGTGATGGTGCTCTGTTAGCAGACCAGTACTAACCATTTGGGAGATAACATTTTGAGGTGACTGGCTGAGAGTCTCCATCTGCAGCTGATGTCAACACAGTTGCACACATAGAAGGCCATGAGAAAGTCCTACCTGAAACTTGAGGTTTCTGAGAAAATCTGCCTCTGGCACTGCCTAAAACACTCTCAGATTTCACCCCCTAATGCAATAGAGAGCAAACCCATAAACCCTTGGGTCACACTGCAGCAGGAACCCCTGGTGACATGTGCTGCTGCAAGCTCAGACCCTGACTTCTTTCCCACAGTCCCTGAGATGTGTCTGACTCGTTTCACTGAGCAGTACCTTGCTGGCATTCAGGCCAAGATGTGCAGCCACTTTACTTGCTGTGGCCTCAAGCGCAGCACAGTGTCTCTTGCGCAGATGAAACCTCTCATCCGGTAGTTCTCCTCTTCTCCCTCGAGTAAAAGGTCAAGGCAAAAGCAGCCTCTTGTGCTGATATTGTCAGAAGACACACAACAAAGTCAGATGTGATATTCGTCTCCTAGACCCTTATGTTTAAAAGCTTTTGGGTAGAGGGAGCAATTCTCCATGAACAACATTAACTTTCAAAGCAATTTTCTGCTTTCCTACAAGGTGGCAGAGTTGTAAATTGGCTTTATGGAAACTCTGAGGTGCTAAAACACAGTTACTACTGATGTGCCCATAACCCTCTGACACCCTAGGAAGGACATCCAGCCTATGTGGCTAGGAGTGCATATTTGTGCACCTCAGCCATGTAAACCTGTCAAGAGCAGGGTGGGAAAGTTGTGATAGGCATCTCCAGCAATGCCCCTGCCCCAAGCCCACCTGCCCTTGCACCCCGTGCTTCCGTGACCTGCTGCCTCATAGCTCCCACGTCTATTTGTGTGCACTTTCCGTTTTCCTTTACCAAACTGTAGTTTCCCTGAGGATTGCTTCCTTTTACTAAAGGTTTCTGCACAGGTGGAGGTCTCTGAGCTGCCTCTGAGCAGAGGACTGCTTTCCTCAGCAGAAACCACCACTCTGAGAGAATCCCTGTTCCCCAGGTCTATTCCAAGCTCACCTTTTCTTCTGACTTTCCCAGTTCATGCACTTTGCACTAATTGCAGGCTGCATTTTGTTCACTCTTACTCTAGCATAAGTCTAGACTGACCCTTTAACAGTTGGAAGGAGCTAGATACTCACATAGAATTAAAGGGACCAGTAAATATGAGCATATGGCTGTTGGTCTCTTCTCCCAAGTAACTAGGGGTAGGATGAAAGGAAAATTGCCTCGAGTTGTGCCTGGAGAAGTTTAGGTTGGATTTTAGGAAAAATGTCTTTGCTGCAGTTGTGGTGAGACACTGGAATAGGCTGCCCTATCCCTGGAGGCATTCAGAAAGCATGTAGACATGGCACTCTGGGACATGCTGCAGTGAGCACGGTGGTATGGGGTTGACAGTTCAGAGAATCATAGAATCAACCAGACTGGAACCGACCTCCAAGCTCATCCAGCCCAACCTAGCACCCAGCCCTATCCAATCAACCAGACCA
>WAAF01016960.1:31911-55553 GCA_013400475.1 Tricholaema leucomelas
CACTTAGTGCCATGGTCTGGTTGATTGGCCAGGGCTGGGTGCTAGGTTGGACTGGCTGAGCTTGGAGGTCTCTTCCAACCTGGTTGAATCTATCAGTCTATGAAATCGCAGTGATTTCTGCCAGCAGCCAGAAAGGGCTGGCAGGTAGGAAGCAGAGCAGGCAATACGTTCTTTGTGACAGAGAGGCTGAGCCAAGTTCAAGTTAAAACCAACCAGATTTTTGTTTCTCCATGATTTCCCAGTCCTTTCCCTGCAGCGTTTAATCCTCTGTGATTAATTACACCATGATTTGCTGAGATCAGAATAGATGGGACAAGAGAGAGCTACGTACAACATAATAATTGCTATCCACATGAGCCTCTTTTCTCGTGCAATTTGTAACTCTTCAAATACTGCAGTGGGAGTTATTCTATTACTGTGTTTTCACTGGCTGTAATTAGTCCTGTAGGAGGATTATTACCTCTCTTATCACTAACAGCAGTGAAAAAGATAATTTGCCACAGCATTGATGACTTCATTGCCACAGATGACTGCTGCATTCTGGGGCTCTTGGGAATCACTGAAGTTGCAAGACCCTCACTCACCTCCTCAAGCCAAATACCATGGAGGGTCCCTTGGTGAGGGGATGGCCCTTGGGGACTGCCCATGGCCATGACCTCTGGGCTGCGCTGCCACCATGTTAGCCCTGCACAGTGGAGTGTGAAATAGCTCAGAACAGCCATGCAAGATGTTACTTTGGCTTTCCTCCAAATAACCCCCTGTCAGACATTGCACACCTCCCAGCAAGCAGCCTCAGCTCCCATACAGTGACCTCCAGCAAACATCACCCTGACAGCTTTCCAGTCACCGAGTGAAACCTCTTGACTGTCTCCACTATCTCTTTAATGACCCCCAAATAGCAGACAAAGGCCTACACAACCCAGGCAGGGTGTTGGATGAAATGACCTCCAGATGTCCCTTCCAGCTCACACGGTCCTGTGAAATAAGGCACTTACTTCCCAGCCCTACGAAGAATTTACCTGTCCCTGTGTCTAAGCTGGGCACCACAAAAGAGAACCCTGGAACAAGACATTGACTAAGCCCCACCTTTTCCCAGCTCCCGGTGGCTGCTCAGTATCACTGCAACCCTCCATCACAGGGCTGCTCTGGATGCCAAATCCAGCTGGCATGCAGGCTACCCCTGACAGGGCTGGCACATCCCAGAAACGGCTTGAAGCCCAGGTCTCACGGTCATCCTATGCCTGGATTGAATTTTCAGACAGCTTTCGCTCAACCTTCATTCAGGGAACCCGAAAAACTCATTTCTTCAGTGATCAAGTCCGTAATTTACTAGGAGGGGCCTCGGTGCCATCTTGTGGCCATCGCTGAAAGAGAGGGAAACTGAACCAAGCAGCAAAAGTTTGGCCACAGCCCCTGGTCCCTATCTCTGACCACACTGCTGCTGCGGCAGCCAGGCAGGAAGATAGGCTCGTAACAAGTGAAATAGAGAAGGGAGATGAAGTGAAATCAGAAGTGCTTCAGCTAGAAAAACGTCCTCCGCTTACCCCCGACCCACCCCCAAAATACATGTCGAATGCCACATAAGAAACAGTGAGTGTGCCCCCAGGGTGACCCCTGCACCCACACCACAGCCCCCTTGGCACCAGCATGTCCCAGATTGCTATATCCACGTGTTTCTGGAACACCTGCACAGACGATGGCTCCACCATCTCCATTTCAGGAAAGAAGTTTTCCCTAACGTCTAACCTAACCTTCCTCTGGTACAGTTTCAGGCCATTTCCTCTTGTCCTGTCATCTGACACTAAGGAGATCAGCTCCCACCTCACTCCAGCCTTCGTCCAGGTGGACAGCAATGAGGTCTCCCCTCAGCCTCCTCTTCTGCAGACTAAATGACCCCGGTTCCCTCCGCAGCTCCTCACAAGACTTGTGCTCTAGACCCCTCACCAGCTTTGTTGCCCTTCTCTGGGCATGCTCCAGCACCTCAACGTCTTTCCTCTCCCCGTCCCGCAGCGCAGCAGCTGCTCCGTCCCAAGCTCGGCTCCTGGCTGTTTGCCCGACCCACACCTGTGATGAGATGGTGCCCGGTCTCAGCCTCTTAGGCGGGGAGCGGAGCCCCGGGTGGCGCAGAGCAGGCGCGGCCCCTGCCGCGCACGGAGGCAGAGACACACCGGTGGGCAGCGAGCGGCGGAGCCGCGAGCACCCCACGGGGATGCCCACGCCGCCCGCAGCCGCCGACAGCTGCGGGGCCGCGGCCGAGGTCCGAGAACCAGGACATTGCCTGAGCCCCTCCGGGCGGCTGGCGGCCGCGATCTGCCTGGGCACCGTGGGCAGCCTGGGCTTCTGCAGCAACCTGCTGGTGCTGCTGCTCTTCTGGCGTTACCGAGCTCTGCGCTCTCCCATCAACCTACTGCTGCTCAACATTGCCTTCAGCGACTTGCTGGTCTGCGCCCTGGGCACTCCGCTTGGGGTGGCCGCTGCCCGGGACCGGGGCTCGCCGGGGGCCGCCTGCACCTGGCACGGCTTCGCCAACGCTCTCTGCGGTGAGTGGGACGCACCGGGCACCGGCGGGTGGAGCGGGGGCGGCCGCAGGGGTCTGAGCCCGCGGAAGAGAGCAGGGCTGCACCCAGAGGTAATGGGGCTGGGCTTGGGGCAGCCCCGGCAGCTCCCGGAAAGCCCCCAAACCAGCAGCACAGCTCCACGGGTGCTTGTCTGCGAGTGTACAGGCAGGAGAGCACGGAGGGGATGGACACGGGTCCGCGTGTTAGGAGCAGTCCCCCGAGGATGCAAAAGGCACAGGTCTGGGGGTAAACTTTCGTAACTTTGTTGATTTTCTTGGAGGGGGGGGGGGGCAAAGCAAAGCAATCTCCTAACTCACCAGACAGTCCTCGTTCTGGCAGAGTGCATGTTTCTTGTGATGGCTGAAGAACTCCTACAACTTGAAAGAATGAAAAGACAGCAGGCAGCTCAGAGCCTGGAGGGACAGGATTTCTCTGGAATTTCCTGGCTTTCAGACCTGAGCCAAGGTCTGAAGGAATGACAGCACTGGGCAGGCCAGGGCAACATTGCCCATCCTTGTTGTTGTGGCTGACCCAGCGATGCACACCTCAGGGCAGAGGGAGTGAGGAATGGGGCAGATGAGCCTGAGGATGCTGCCAGGCAGGACAGTTGGGATGCTGGTACAGAGGAAGCCTGAGAGCAGCCCTGCATGCTGGAGTTCCAGGTCCTGGAGTGACTCTGGACAAGAGAAGCATGTTTGCAGAGCTAGGAAGGGCATAAGGAAGAGCAACCTACGTGCCTTTACCCAGCCTCTTCCTCACCTGCCAGCCAGACAGAGAGAGACCCTTGTGGTGTGGTGGAGGTGGCAAGCAGGCTGTGGGGACAGCAGGTATATAGCCCTGTCCCTGTGCTGTCCTCCCAGCTCTGCAGTCTTTCCAAAGCTATAGAAAGAGAAATTTAGAGCAGTGTCACTTTGAGAGAAGGTTAACAATATCTCTTATATTCGAGCTTCCCAGTGCTGAGCATCTCTCCCAGCCTGACTGCAAGCATCAACACGCATAGGCAAGGCTCTCCCTCAGCTAGCACTTGCATGGGTCAGAAGCTTTGCCAGCAGAAGCATCGTTCTGCCCATCAGCAACAGATCTGAACAACCAGAGGAAAACAGCTTGGCATCACACCCAGGCTGCACACCACCACTTCAGAACACACTTGCACCACTCACAGACACTCTAAAGATGCCGCATTGGCAGCTGCAGCTCAGATATTCACTGCCACCTCTCCCCTGAATGAAGCTACACAAAACGTAAATCCTAGGGCGCAAAGAGCCAATGTCATCATTTCAGACAGAAGCAGTGATGCCCAAGGAAGCACGGGAAGCTGGTTAAGTCCTAAACACTGGGAAAACACACCTATTAATCTGTAACCCTTAAGTCTTACAGGTGTACCAGGCACCAAATGTGAGCGAAACCAGGATTTTGCTGCAGGTCACACACATGTATTGATGCAGACCCATGTGCTTAATTGTTAATCAGCATTTACCACAGGCTTGCTTTGGCTGGACATGTGGTTAAACACTCCTCGCCTTTTGGTGAGGGAGATCAGGCTCTCAGCAACCTTCCCTCTCAGGGACACATCTCCAGCCTCAGCCCAGGTTTCCAAAGCCACTGCCATCAGTCTTGTTTCAGAAGAAAGACCAAAGCCTTAATTCAGCCCCTCCTGCTAATACACATGTATGGTTTGATGCAGGCATTGTCTCCCTCACCTCCCTGGCTGTACTCTCTTACGAACGTTACTGCACCATGACAGGAACAATGGAGGCTGACACCACCAACTACAGGAAAACATGGATAGGCATTGTCCTATCCTGGACGTACTCCCTGATCTGGACTACCCCTCCTCTTTTTGGCTGGAGCAGTTACGGGCCGGAAGGACCAGGGCCAACGTGCTCTGTGAACTGGCATTCAAAGGACGCTAACAATGTGTCCTACATCATATCTCTTTTCATCTTTTGCCTTGTCGTCCCTTTTGGCATTATTGTTTATTCATATGGGAGGCTTCTGTGTGCTGTGAGGCAGGTAAGTAAATTCCTCAGCTGCCTTTTCACTGTGACCCCAAACCAAAGAAACCAGTGATCACTATTCTCCACTTCTATCACCTCTCTGCTGCCACTTCTAGCAGCTGGTTCTCCTGTAAATGCCTTGGTGACAGGCTCAAATCTACCAGGGCTTTGGAAGTCACACTCAAGTGTGAGAAGCTGAAATCCCTATGATAGGCCCACAGGTGTGGGAAGTTTGCCAGACCATTCAAGAGACTCCCAATTGTCCCTAATTAAAACTAGGAAGGACTCACCTACCTTGACAAGATTGGTCCCAGGATTTAAATCCACAGGTGAAGTAAGTGTCATCTGCATGTTCAGAGGCTGTGTAGAAGGGTGGGAGCTGTGGTTTATGAATATTAGTGCTTCTCCTCCAAAAATGTGAGAGTGAACCCTGCAAAAGAGAGTGCTAAAAGGAGAAATCCCAGATGCTCCAGCTGCTGGCATTGCCCAGCCAAAGCAAAAAGATGGAGTTTAGCAAGCACAAATTGCAAGGCAGTCCTGTGACATGAATCTCATCCCTTGCAAGCCAGACAATGCCAATCCATAAATGTGACCAGGAGCATTTATTCCCAGGAAAAATTCTGTTCACTTTGAATAGTGACAACCCACTCAGTGCAATGTATGGAACCCAACACTGTCAGGTCAGCGCTGCCAAGTGGCTGGAAATGTGGATGCAGAAGCTGGGGTTTTGTTAAGAGCATCGGCATTTAGCCATGAGTCCTAGGGAGTGATGTACAACTGCTGCCTGCTCATGCTGTGGCCACACTGGGAGAGGGACCCTATTACAGACCAGCCTCTGGGCAGGCAAGGACCAGGCAGCTCAGGCTGTGCACACGACAGATATTGTATTTCATAGAATCAACCAGGTTGGAAGAGACCTCCAAGCTCATCCAGTCCAACCTAGCACCCAGCCCTGTCCAATCAACCAGACTATGGCACTAAGTGCCTCATACAAGCTTTGCTTCAACATCTCCAGGGATGGTGACTCCACCACCTCCCTGGGCAGCCCATTCCAATGCCAATCACTCTCTCTGACAGGAACTTCCTCCTAACATCCAGCCTGAACCTGCCCTGGCACAACTTGAGACTCTGTTTCCTTGTTCTGTCACTGCTTGCCTAGCAGAAGAGACCAACCTCACCTAGACTCCCTTCAGGTAGTTGTAGACAGCAATGAGGTCTGCCCTGAGCAGGTTATACTCACCCCATTCAACTGTTGTGTTGCAGAGTGGGGCTCTTGAAGCAACAGCTTGCAGGTAGAATAGCTGGTTGTGAGGATCAGTCTCTACTGCTGTCTACCTGAATTGCCAGACCCATACCTCTGTCTGGATCTGGGTTATTCTTCCACAAAGCAGTATTTTTCATGAAGTGGGAAAGCCAAAACCAGCTGGTTCTGCCAGACACATCTGTGCTCATTTAAGAAGCCTGGAGAGGAAGGGGAAGAAGCCGTGAGGGCGGGGACCTGATTCTCTCCTGCCTGGGACCTGGGCAGCACATTCATCACCAACAGGCTTCTCATGGCTGGTCACACTGCTGCTCATGTCCTATAACAACAAAGTGTAGAAGCAGCAAAACCTCATATATGTGTAAGTGAGGGAAAAGAGACTGACCCAAATCAGCTTCACATGCAAGCTAAGTATTTAAGGAATTGAACAACAAACATTTGCTTTTAGACAATCCAAAGTTCTAGGCAACACTTCTATCATGCAGTTTCTGCTGTGAATAGCTTCCCATCCCTGAGATTATCTGCACTCCTTACAGGAGTAGAACTGTAATGGGACACCTGGGTGTTTGGTTTCAGCCAGGCATGAAAAATCCTCTCCTTGCGCTTGACATTTATATTTTCCTGCTCTGGTTTCTGACCTGATTGTCATTACAGGAGATATGCAGTGATGCTTCAGGAGCTTGGAAATCAGTCCAGGCTCTCATTCTTCTGTGCTGCTTGCAAGCAGCTGACAGATCCTACTGCCTTGCTTCAACCTCACACTTTTCCTGAAGTGTGAAGAAAGTTGTCACCATGACAGGACCTGGTTTTGCCCCCAGGTCTCACTTCAGACTGGCAGGTGGTAGCCAGAGGGAAGGGTTTGCTCTGAGCCATCCCAAATGAACACCAAAAGGAACATGAACGTATTACAGCACACTGCTGATAAAAGACAATAGATCTGGATGCCAAAAAGAAACATTAGAGAACGAGGGTGTTTGAGTCTCCAAACATATTGAGCTTTCCCCTTCATTATCTCCATTTCTGATAAGCTATTCTGTTTTGATACCTCCTTGTGCAGCTGCTTTACCTGGAGACAGGCTGTTGTGCTGCAAGGGTGCAATGAAGTTAAGTGATGGCAGGCTGGGTGCAAGGGTTTATCTCTCCTTCCTTTGGATCTTTCACCAGGGTCTGCACTGCAGTGCCTTAGTGTGATGGCAAGACCTGACTTGGCTTCCCATGGCTGGTCCTATTCCCAAAAGGGAGCAGCTAGCAGAAGCCTGCTAACCAGGGTTCATGCAAAGGGCAAGGATGTTCCCTCTGACTCCATCACTGGTGAGACTGCACCTCAAATACTGTGTTCAGTTTTAGGCATCTCACTGTAAGAAAGATATTGAGGTGCTGGAGCATGTCCAAAGAAGGGCAATGAAACTGGTAAAGGGTCTAGAGCACAAGTCTTGTGAGGAGCAGCTGAGGGGACTTGAGTTGTTTAGTCCAGAAAAGAGGAGTTTGAGGAGAGACTTTATTGCTTCCTACAGCTACCTGAAAGGAGGTTGGAGGGAGATGTGCACTGGTCTCTTCTCCCAAGTGACAAGTGCTAGTACAAGAAGAAATGGCCTGAAGTTGCACCAGAGGAGGTTTACATTGGACATTAGGAAAAATGCATTCAGCAAAAGAGTTGTCAAGCCCTGGTACAGGCTGCCCAGGGAAGTGATGGAGTCACCACCTCAGAATGGTTTAAAAGACACATAGAGGTAGTGCTGTGTAATGGCTTGGGTGTTCCCCCACACACTTTGGAAATCCCCCAGACTAGACTCAGCTGGCTCTGGAAATTGAATGAAGCTTATATTTACAGCTGGCACAATAGCCAAGCAGATAGTTACAGTATATACAGTTATAGACAGAAATAGACAAGGTAAAAGGTAATACAGAAACACAACAGCCCTCCCAGAAACCTGAGTCCCCAGGAGGGGCTCCCAACTGCCCTTCCACCTTCTCCCACCCCTCAACCTTACCCCAGATGTTGCCTTGTGCCCCAAGGAAGAATGGAGGGTTGGCCAGGGGGGTTAGGAAGCAGGTGGATTAATCAGAGAGACGGAAGGTGAGGTTAGAGAGAAATGCAGTTCAAAGCCCAGGCAGTGCCCAAATGCCTGAATGCCTCATCTATGTTTGAATTCCTGCTTTTATACCTCTCATCAAGCCTATGAGTGAAGTAGACATCACCACTGTTTCTCTTTCACAGCCTGTGATCTAATCCTTCTCACCAAAACATTCTAGCTAGCTTCAAACTAGCACAGAGGGACACAGTTGAGCGGTGACATAGCAGTGATGTGTTAATGGTGGACTCCGCTTTAGAGGTCTCTTGCAGCCAGCACTATTTTATGATTCTATGGTTGATAATTGCCTTAGTTTTGTCAGCAGTCTCAAGAGCAGGTTTTTTAACTTGCTGTAGCCAAGCATGTAAATTCAGAAGAGTGCACAGGATCTCATCCACACTATATGCCACAGCAGGGAAACTTTAATCCCTCAGTTCAGGTCGACTTAGACTTTAAAGACTGCAGAAGCGAATCAGAGCCTGGGAGACAGCCAACAACCAGGCTGAGCAGGTGGCAAAAGTGGAAAAGCAAATCCAACAACTGCTTATCAGTGCTGTTTAATAGCTTCATACGACATGAGTGCAGCCTCAGTGAGTCTGCAGAGGACACCAAGCTGAGTGGTGTGGTTGACAGACAGGATGTCATACACTAGGGCCTGGACAAGCTGGAAAGGTAGGCACATGTGAACCTCAGGAGGATCAACAATGGCAAGTGAAAGGTCCTGCATCTGGGTTGGAGGAAATTGTGGTATCAATATAGGCTGGGGCACGAAGGCATTGAGAGCAGCCCTGACAAGGAGGACTTGGGAGTGCTGGATATAAACCAGCAATGTTCACTCACAGTCTAGAAAGCCAACCATATTCTGGGATGCTCCCAAAGCAGCATAGGCAGCAGATGGAGGACACGCTACGTTTCCCACCTGGAGTACTGTATCCAGCTCTGGGACACCCAGCACAAGACATAAACTTGTTGGAGTGGATCCAGAGGAGGCCACAGAAATCATCAGTGGGCTGGAAACCCTCTGCTATTGTGATGGTTTGGGTGTTACCTGCCCCCCACACTTAAGCAAATCACCCAGGCTGGACTCAGCTGGAAATGAAGGAATGCAGCTGTATCTACAGCTTAGCACGATACACAAGCAGATACACACAAATACATGCAGTCATATACAAATTAAAAGTAACACAGAAGCACAATACCCGTCCCAGAAAGAGTCCCCAGGAGGGGTCCCAACCCAACCCCCCCTTCCCCCTCCCTCTTTCCCTCCCTTCAGAAATAACCAGATCAACCCATGTATATCTCAGGTGATAAATCTGGAGAGCTGAGGTGAGATGGCAAAGAGAGACGACAAAGAGGTCAGAGGAAAAAGAGGTTAGGTGGATTAGAGAGTTAAAGGCAGAGTCAGCCAGAGACCAGACCGCCAGAAAGAAGGCACAGCCCAAAGTGAGAGCTGAGCAGCGTGTGTGTGAAGTGCCTGTCTTAGCTATATTTTGCCTGGTTGTGTTTCTCAGCAGAAGAATGGGCACATGTTCCTTGTCTTCTTTCCTCTCACAGCTAAGGATTCAATTTCTCTCAATAAAAATTAGTCTCCAACCAGCACAACTATGAACAAAGTCTGAGACAGTTGAAGTTGTTCAGGCTTTCAGTACTCAGAGAGTGTCTATAAGGAAGATGAGGAGGGGCTCTTTATCCAGGAGTGTAGCAATAGGATGAGAAGTAACAGTTTCAAACTGAAAGAAGATTTAGACTAGATATTAGGAACGTTCTTCACTGTGAGAGTGGAGGAGTTGTGGAGGCCCCATCCCTGGAATGTTCAAGGCCAGGTTGGATGGGGCTTTGAGCAATCTGGTCTAGTGCAATGTGTCCCTATCCATGGCAAGCAGGTTGGAGCTAGGCGATGTTTAATGTGCCTTCCAACCCAAACCACCTTGGCTCCCTGCGGGGAGGGAACAGCCACGCGACAACTCAATATGAGCTAGCATCATGGCGATTCAGCTTTATTGAGAGAGCATCAGGGTTCAAGTTACAGAGGACTAACTTTCTGGTCACGGTAACAGAAAAGTAAACACATCCAACATGTAGTGTGGTACTTCCAAAGATTGGTATTTGCATATTCCTCCCACCTGTGGTGCCTTTCAGGGCTTCTGGCTACGGTGAGTAAAAGGTGACGCGTCCAGTATGCAACGCGGTGCTGTCAATCTGCGTATTCCCCCCCTACTTGTGGTCACTGCTATAGCTGAGATTCCCTCCTGGACACAGTCCCAGGGAGCTGCTTATCAGAAAGCTCTTGGACACATTCCTTTGAGCTTCTTCACACACAGCTCTGTGACTTACTGCAGTCCCAATAGTCAGACCTTCCATCCAAGGCTTGATTGTACAAGCTTCTAGAGGCTCATACTCCCTTTCCTTCAGCCAGTTCCCAACAGATCCCAAAAGTTCCCTCTTCAAATTGCTTTGATGTCAGGACACAGTGACTGCACTCAGCTTCTCCAAAGAGCTGGAGGGGACTTACTGTTACAGAGGGGAAGCTAATTAATGTGAGATGACATTTTCCCTAAATTAATATTGTTTATTAATTTTGATATTCAGAACTCTCACCACCCCTGACCACTAATTTTAATAATAATTGGTTCTTCACACGGTCATGGAAACATTTTACAGATAGTAGAAATAACTTGCAACAATATATAAACATTAATTGGACTGGAAGAGCAGGTACTTGTGGCCAAATACTGCTTGCCCACTAGATGGACTCGAGGAGCTCCTTTCTGCTTATGGCAGAAGGCAGTGGTGAATTACAAAGAGGCTTTAAGTATTTACTCACAAAACTATTATCACCTGACTCGTGGGACTAGCTACAGCTTCAGACAGCACCCAAATGCTTTCAGGGAATTCTGTTACTGTCTTGTCAGCCACTGAAGCTTCTGATTCTTCCCAGGCTTCTGGGGAAAGGAGGCAGACAATCTCTGACCTTATCTCTGGCTCCTCTGGACCATCTGTGTATCTCCAGGACTTCTTGTCTTGGCAGGAGACTTTCAGGTGCAGGTAGGATGTCTTGTGATGTGTAGCCTCAGCGCGATGTCACGCTGGCTGTGCAGGGCGATCTCGTGGACGCATTTAGAGTCTGCTCCTGGTAAACTAGAGACAGTGGAGTTTCCAGGCAAGCAAAAAGGCAGTAAGCAATGGCAGCAGCAGGCTATAGGCACAAATACAATAGCAGAGCATGCCAGAGCATGCTGCATTGCTGTGTTAGTTTGAAGCTAGCTAGAATGTTTTGGTGAGCAGGACTAGATCATAGGCTGAGAAATGAAAACAGTGGTGATGTCTACTTCCCTTACAGTCTTGCTGAGATGTGTAAAAAAGGCAAAGCAAAACATAGAAAAAGTCTCTTGGGCACTTCACTTGCTCTCTCTTCACTCTGGGCTTTGCTCTGGGNGGGGTGGGTGGGACACACCCAAACCACCACAGTTGCCTGCTCAAATCTTTTTATCAATGTAGCCAAGACTAACGGGCCTTTGGACACAGGATAGCCACAGAATGGCAGTTTTCCAAGCTTGATCATATTAGGTCCCAAATTTGGGGAAAGCATAGTCCTTGCACAAGGCAGGCACAAGCTAAGCCTGTGTAAGGAGCAAAACAAGTCTGGGCAGGCTGTGTCCTTAGACTCTGTGGCTCCAGGTTTTTTTGTCTTCTTTCCTGCAGTTGCTTCTCCCCAAAACAGAAGGAGGGAGAGCAGAAAAACATGCCTGGGCAAGCCAGGGCATGGATAAGCCTATTTTTGGGCCACCAGGCCTACGACAACACTTACCATGTTCTATGCTGTTATGCATGCAATAGAAGTCTGTCTAGTAGCAGTCACTTACCTGAAGTCTTTTCTAGTTGAAAATAGAGAGTTCACAGCTGCTTAGAATCATAGAATGGTTTAGGTTGGAAGGGACCTCAAGGATCATCCAGCTCCAACCCCCTGCCATAGGCAGGGACACCTCCCACTAGAGCAGCTTGCTCAAGGCCTCATCCAGCCTGGCCTTAAGCGCCTCCAGGGAGGAAGCATCCACAACCTCCCTGGGCAACCTGTGCCAGTGTCTCACCACCCTCACTGGAAAGAACTTCCTCCTAACATCCAGTCTAAATCTCCCCTCTGCCAGCTTAAACCCATTCCCCCTCGTCCTGACATTACCAGACCTTGTCAATAGTCCCTCCCCAGCCTTCCTGTAGGCTCCCTTCAGATACTGGAAAGCCACTCTAAGGTCTCCTCGAAGCCTTCTCTTCTCCAGGCTGCAGAGCCCCAACTCTCTCAGCCTGTCCTCATAGCAGAGCTGCTGCAGCCCTCTGAGCATCTTCGTGGCTCTCCTCTGGACTGGCTCCAGCAGTTCCATGTCCTTCTTGTGTTGGGGGCTCCAGAACTGCACACAGTACTCCAGGTGGGGTCTGAGGAGAGCAGAGTAAAGGGGGAGAATCCCCTCCCTTGCCCTGCTGCCCACACTGCTCTTGCTGCAGCCCAGCACAGGGTTGCTGTCTGGGCTGCATGTGCACACTGCAGGCTCATGTTGAGCTTTTCGTCAACCCAGACCCCCAGGTCCTTCTCCTCAGGGCTGCTCTCAGCCATTCACCACCCAGCCTGTATCTGTGCCTGGGATTGCACCGACCCAGGTGCAGGACCTTACACTTGGCCTTGTTAAACGTCATGAGGTTGGCCTGGGCCCACCTCTCCAGCCTGTCCAGGTCCCTCTGGATGGCATCCCTGCCCTCCAGCAAGTCAGCTGTGCCACACAGCTTGGTGTCATCTGCAAACTTGCTGAGGGTGCACTCAATTCCTCTGTCCATATCACTGACAAAGATGTTAAAGAGCACTGGTCCCAGCACTGACCCCTGAGGAACACCACTTGTCACCGGTCGCCAGGTGGACATTGTGCCATTGATCACCACTCTCTGCATGCGACCATCCAGCCAATTCCTTATCCAGTGAGTGCTCCACCCATCCAGTTTGTGCTTTTCCAGTTTGGTGACCAGGATGTCATGTGGGACAGAGTCGAATGCCTTACTCAGGTCTAGGTAGACGACGTCAGTTGCCCTTCCCCTGTCCATTGCAGCTGTGACTACATCATAAAAAGCCACCAAATTTGTCAGGCATGATTTGCCCTTAGTGAAGCCATGCTGGTTGCCGCCAGTCACCTCTGCCTGGTTTTCCATTTGCTTTTGCAGAGCCTTCAGGAGGATCTGCTCCATGATCTTTCCAGGCACAGAAGTGAGACTGACTGGTCTGTAGTTTCCAGGGTCATCCTTTTTCCCTTTCTTGAAGATGGGTGTTATGTTCGCCCTTTTCCAGTCAGCAGGAACTTCACCAGTCTGCCATGACCTTTCAAACACAATGGACAGTGGTTTAGCAACTTCATCTGCCACTTCCTTCAGGACCCGTGGGTGGATCTCGTCAGGCCCCATGGATTTGTGCACATTCAGATTCCTTAGGTGCTCACGAACATGATCTTCATTTACAGTGGGCAGAGCTTCCTTCTGCCAGGCCTTATTTTCATCCCCTGTGACTCGGACATCACGGTTGGGGTCCTTGCCATTGAAGACCGAGGCAAAGAAGGCATTGAGCACCTCAGCCTTATCCACATCCCTTGTCGCCAGCTCTCCCTTTCCCATCTGGAAAATCAATCTCCTCTAGCTCAAAGCACCTTCACCAGGTATCTCAGAAGCTCAGAAGTTAAGTGCTTGAAGCCTTAGGGAAGCTGTTTCACCCAGCACATTCACACTGCGGGACAGTGGGGAGCAGCTGTGCGCCGCAGCTAGACCTGCGCTTTTGTCCTTCCCACAGCACAGCCACCCACCAGTATCAGAAACCACATTTTCCTCCTCTGCTGGCTCTGTGTGATCCTCCTCTCTGTATCTCACGGCCATGGGGTCAGTCCAGGCTTACAACCCTTGCTGTGCTACTTACAGGCAGCATTTCTGTCAATCCTATTTTCTGCTCCATCACTGCCCTGGGTTTCATCCCATAACCATGTAACAAAGTAATGGGAGAAATCTGCCCCCAGGACAAGATCATTTTATCATCAGTCAAAAAAAGGAAGCCCAGCAAACCACAGAATTATTTTGGTTGGGAAAGACCTTTAAGATCATCAGGCAAAACACATTAGCCCAGCACTGCCAGCTCATCACTAAACCATGTCCCCTCAGCACTACAGCCGCACATCTTTTAAACCCCTCCAGGGATGTACCACCTCCTTGGGCAGCCTGTTCCAGGGTTTGACAACTCTTGGTGAAGAAATTTCTTCCTGATGTCCAGTCTAAACTAGCAAATCCCAGATCTACCTTTCCACAGGAGCGTCCCTCACAGCAGGGGCATTTTGACCAGTGCTTCGAGCATTGTGTGTGAGCAAATGCAGGTTAGCTCTCAGCAGCAGCTGCCTCGGGACAGTGCTCTCTCACTTCTCAATCCTGTCTAATGAGTGGTCTTCTGGGCTTGGCAAAGAAAAATATCCCAAAAAATTCAAATCCTGGAGCAAGAATCACTGCTTCAGCCTTACAGGAGGATTGTGACCAACCACCCCTGCCCTGGCAGCAAGCCTGCACCTGAAGGGGCTCCCACTTATTCTTTGATCTCAGACAGCGACAAGTGAATAGGCAGGGAGCTGGAAGGAGAGCAGAGCCATTTCAAGCCTAATGCAGCTTTACCTCACACACCACAGGTTTTTCATGACAGTAGCCAGGTTTCACCCCCAAATTCAATACTATGCCTGAGTGTCCTGGAAGATCCAAGAGACAGCACTGCATTGCCAGCTGTCTGGATTCACAGGGAGGGCTCCCTCTTAAATAGGAAAGGAAGTTTAGCTCTGCAAACACTCCACAGAGAGGAGCTCAAGAGTCTTCTCTGAGATAGCCTGCAAGTGCAAAGGTCCCACTGAAGACCGCACATCAGCGCGGAGCTGCTGCGCAGATACGCTTGGCTGCTGGCACACAACGCTCACGCTACTTCATTTAACTTACTGTTATAATGTACCCATCTTGGAACACAGTGATTGCTGGTGAACTTTGGGAGACCTCTTCTGAGTACCTCCGTCCCCTGGAAGGTGAGACACTGGGATCCCCTTCCTCATGGCTACCGTTAGGTCTCAGCTGTGCTGCTTGCCAGGACTGACTCTGCCCACTTGGATTCCTCAAGGACAATCTGAACAGTCTTGGGTGGATATAACCTGAGGCTGTTACTCTGCTAATATTTGATTTTATATCTAGAGATCAGATAGTGTCTGAGAACCACAGAATCACAGAATTAACTAGGTTGGAGAAGACCTCTAGGGTCATCGAGTCCAACCTATCACCTAATCTTTCTAATTAACTAAATCATGGCACTGAGTGCCTCATCCAGCCTCTTTTTAAATACCTCCAGGAACTCCTCCACCTCTCCAGGCAGCCCATTCCTATGGGTGATCACTCTTTCTGTGAAGAACTTCTTCCTAGTGTCCAGCCTAAACCATCCCTGGCACAGTTTGAGGTTGTGTTCCCTTGTCCTGTCACTGGGTGCCTGGGAGAAGAGACCAACTCCGCCTGGCTACAACCTCCTTTCAGGTAGTTGTAGAGAAAATATGTACTTCTCAGTGAGAGTGGAGGATATCATCACACTCATTCCCAATTAAAGCAACAGAGATGCAGAAGGAGGAGAATCAAACCAGTATGAACATAGTGGTGAACTGGTTTAATATCCATTCTCACTGACAAAAGTGCTGTGTGGATCAATGTCTCCAAATGTCACACTTCCTTAGAACTGTAAGCATTTCCTTCTTCACATAGTTAAGTGCCCCAAAGCCTAGAAGCAAACCTGCTGTGTCATGGAAAACTCATCAGGAGGAGGATGGAACAACATAAAGAAGCCAGAAACCTGCTAACAGCACTGCACTGTACCCCACACTTGGTACTCAAGCTTCTGCAAACATCAACCAGGATGAATAACATTCTGGTATTTAAATTAATTAAGCCCTTTTAGTGGCACAATTCTTCTCTTACAGTTAACAGATACCTCTATGTTTATAAAGACAACAGAGGAACTGAATTGAGATCTAAAGTTTAATCACATGCCCCACGCCTCTGAGGGCAGAGGTGAGCGCAAGAGCCAGCTGGCAGCACTTGAGAGGACATGAGATGCAGAGCTCTCTCCCTTGCACAGCAGAAGGCTCTTTCTATCACCTTCCAAGGCCTTCTAGAGATGAGAAAAATTACTATAGCAGAGGTGAAAGATGTCAGCACAGCAAATGGAAATGGATTTCTTCTCCTGCCCCACTTCCTGCCTCGCTATGACCTGTGTCAGAGGTCTGTGTTAGTGTTAGAAACCACAGTTTCCAGAGAGCAATACATAATGGTGAGGCCAAGTCTCTGCTTGCCCTACAGAGACCGTGTGCTTCCCTTCAGATGGGACACAGCCCAAGACCAACTTCTTTTGCTTGGTCATGTTTAAGTGGCTTTGGCCAATTTCCCCTATTATCTCTCCTGTTATCCCCTCACCAGGGGAGATTTTGCACAGCTTCCATTGACTGGAAAATAAAAAAAGACTTGTGAAGGATCTTCACTTAACTCCTCCAAGCTGGGCAGCACTGAGAGTCCAACATTTTATTTGGACCCACCAAAAGGTTTGATCAGGCAAACTTTGACTATTCTGGCATAACCCAAGCCCATTGAGGGTACTTGCTGTGTTTAAAGCCACACAGCCTCAAGCCTAAATACAATTGGCTACGTAAGAATCAGAGGGATTTGGGAGCATGAGGCATTCTGCACATCACGAATGGTTGTATACTTTGTCACCTGGTTCTTTCCTCTGTAGCACAGCAGAACGAGACAGGAGTGTTACAACTCAGATCAGCCCAAACTGTGCCTCAGTAACTGAAGGAGCAAAAGGTGGTTGGAAAATCTGATTGTTAGAATAGAATAGAATCAATCAGGTTGGAAGAGACCTCCAAGATCATCCAGCCCAACCTAGCAACCAGCCCTAGCCAGTCAACCAGACCATGGCACTAAGTGCCCNGGACATGGACTGTTATCAAGTTCAGCAATAAAAAGTATTAATCTGATAGAAGACTTTGTATTTTCAAGGTGTCATTTCTTAGCTGTGTAACTCAAACATTTGCTCTTGACTCTACCTAGGCAAGAAGCAGGCACAGGTGTGGAGACCAGAAACCTTGAGCAGAGAAAGGAGATCACCTCCCAGGTGAATTTTTGGTGCCTTTAGTTTGGGTCACAGGCTCACAGGATATTAGGGGTTGGAAGGGACCCAAGGAGATCATCGAGACCAGCCCCCCTGCCAGAGCAGGACAATGCTCTCTAGCACAGATCACACAGGAACTCATCCAGACAGGCCTTGAAAGGCTCCAGAGAAGGAGACTCCACAACCTCTCTGGGCAGCCTGTGCCAGTGCTCTGGGACCCTTACAGTAAAGAAGTTCCCCCTTGTGTTGAGGCAGAACCTCCTGTGCTGCAACTTACACTCATTGCTCCTTGTCCTATCCCAGGGATCAAGTGAGCAGAGCCTGTCCCCCCCTTCCCCTGATCAGTCCTCAGATGGTTATAAACATTTATTAAATCCCTTCTAAGACTTCTCCTCTCCAGACTAAGCAGCCCCAGGTCACTCAGCCTCTCCTCATCAGACATTCCCTCCAGTCCCCTTATCATCCTCATAGCCCTCTGTTGGACCCTCTCCAGCAGATCCCTGTCCCTCTTCAACTAGGGAGCCCAAAACTGAACACAGTATTCAAGATGAGGTCTCAGCAGGGCAGAATAGAGGAGGAGGAGAACCTCCCTGGATCTGCTGGATGCACTCTTCCTAATACACCCCAGGATCCCATTGGCCTTCTTGGTCCTTGGACCTTCTGGGTCCCTAAGGCTATATCTTCTTTGCCAAAAAGAGAAAGGAATTCTGATAGGAATTAATTAGTGGTCTGAGACAACAGCAGTTTCTTTCTGTAATGGTTTGGGTGTTCCCTGCCCCCCCACACTTTAGAAATCACCCAGCCTAGACTCAGGAAATTGAATGAAGCTTATATTTACAGCTGGCACAATGTACAAGCAGATAGTTACAGTATGTACAGATATAGACAGAAATAGACAAGGTAAAAAAAAGGTAATACAGACACACAACTCCCCTCCCAGAAACCTGAGTCCCCAGGAGAGGCTCCCAACCACCCCTTCACCTTCCCCCTACCCCTCTCAACCTTACTCCAGTCCCAAGGAAGAATGGAGGTTCGGCCAAGGGGGTTAGGAAGCAAAGGTGAATCAGCCAAAAGCAGAGTGAAGTTAGAGAGTGAGATGGAGTTCAGACAGCAGCCCTAGCTCCCCAGCAGGCGAAGTGCTGAGAGCAAAGTGACTTCATCTATGTTTTGCTTTTCTTTTTTACATAGCTCAGCAAGCCTATGAGCGAAGCAGACCTCACCATTGTTTTCATTTTACAGCCTATGATCCAGTCCTTCTCACCAAAACATCCTAGCTAGCTTCACACTAGCACACTTAGAGATGTTTTACCCCTCCCTGTGCATAAGGTATTCTGTTATACATAAAATTACACTCAGGCTCAGGCAAGAGCCCAAGTGCCAAGAATGCTGTGGTCATGGAAGAAATGTGCAACTGCTACTGTGTCTCCACAGTCCTCCACCTGCAGCCATGCTCTTTCCTGGAAGTCCTCAGGAAGGTTTAGCAGCCTTGAGAATAACTGGGTTTTTTTGTTCCTGAAACCAGTGCCAACTATTTTAAATCAGTTTCCATCTCTGCTCCCCTCCACTATCTCAGCTCTGCTTGGGCTGCAGCAGGAGTCAAGAGAGCCTCATCCCAACTTCAAAGCGAAGTGGGGAAGCTCTGCTTGTCCCTGCAGAAGGTGGTGGTGCAATTCTATGACTTTGAGAGGGCAGACAACCCCCTTTCATCTCACATCTTATAGAAGGAATTACAGCCAAGGAAGTAGCATGCAAAAATCCCTATATACAAAACTCAGCATGACCTAGCAGTTACTCTCTTGCACATAGGAAAGACATGGACCCGAGCAAGTCCAACCAGCTAAGCAAGGTCCAGCTGATGCTGCACAAGGGACATGGGAATAAATTTGTCTTTTGACTCAGAAGAAGAAATTTGTGTGTTGTGATCAGGACACTGACACAGCTAATCCTCACAAGATGTTAATTTATTAGATCTAGCCCAGGTAAAGCAGGACACTAGGAAATGGGAGAGGCAGAAGTTTTCAAGTGGCAAACCAGTATTGTTACTGCTTTCAGCCTGAGGCAATTATAAGGCCTGGTTCCCACTTTGTTCTTCCCCTTCTTTCGGGGCAATGTGCTGCAGTTCAACCCACTGGGTTCAGACCCATGACATCAATCTATAATAGGGTATGTGGGGTACAAGCAGAAGGTATGCCAGGGGGAAAGCACTGTTGGAGGGTAGGAGAGCCCTGCAGAGGGACCTGGCCAGGCTGGATGGGTGGAGAGAGGCCAATGGGATGAGACTAAACAAGGCCAAGTGCAGGGTTCTACACTTTGGCCACAACAACCCCAAGCAGCACTACAGGCTGGGGACAGAGTGGCTGAGAGCAGCCAGGCAGAGAGGGACCTCAGTGTACTGGTAGATAGCAGCTGACCATGAGCCAGCAGTGTGCCCAAGTGGCCAAGAGAGCCAGTGGCATCCTGGCCTGGCTCAGGAGCAGTGTGGCCAGCAGGACAAAGAAGGTTCTTCTGCCCCTGTGTTCAGCACTGCTGAAGCCACACCTTGAGTGCTGTGTCCAGTTCTGGGCTCCTCAAGTCGAGAGAGATGTTTAGGTGCTGGAAGGTGTCCAGAGAAGGGCAGCAAGGCTGGGGAGGGGCCTGGAGCACAGCCCTGTGAGGAGAGGCTGAGGGAGCTGAGGGTGTGCAGCTTGCAGAAGAGGAAGCTCAGGGCAGACCTCATTTCTGTCTGCAGCTATCTGAAGGGAGGCTGTAGCCAGGTGGGGTTGGGCTCTTCTCCCATGCAACCAGCAACAGAAGAAGGGGACACAGCCTCAAGCTGTGCCAGAGGAGGTCTAGGCTGAATGTTAGGAGGAAGTTGTTGGCAAAGAGAGTGATTGGCATTGGAATGGGCTGCCCAGGGAGGTGGTGGAGTTGCTGTCCCTGGAGGTGCTCAGGAAAAGTCTGGCTGAGGCACTTAGTGCCATGGTCTGGTTGATTGGCTGGGGCTGGTTGCTAGGTTGGGCTGGATGAGCTTGGAGGTCTTTTCCAGCCTGCTTGATTCTATGATTCTATGACCAGCATTGAAACAGAAATCAAAAACTTGGCAATTTGCTTTTCTCACTCTTGTTTTGATGAGAAGGCACTGAAAGAATGGGAATTTTAAGAAATCCTAAGCTCTGTATCAAAAATTCAATGACAGAACATTTTTTGTTCTAAATGCAGGTGACATCTTTCTAGGTTTAGAAGGGAGCAGCTTCTAAACATAATTCAAAGACTCTGAAGTTAGGAGGGATTAAAAGAAACCACACAAAACATACCCCAAGTTTCTTAAGAATAAAATCTCACCCTTGCAGCAGCCTGGAGGGTAGCATCAGTCATTTGTTTTCCTTGATAAGGACCAGTGAAACACTTTTTAGTAGGAGACACCATGAGCTGCTGTTAAAGTGGCCACCCTGTCACTGCCACTGTTGGAGAGATTCAAGAGAACACCCACCAACCCCCAGCAACAGCTTCTGAGGCTAACTGCTTGCTTTCCTGCAAGCACCCTGTTGACTTACTGCTTCAAGCTCTTTGCTGGAAGGAGGTGCAGGATCCTACACTTGGCATTTTATCATGCCAAGAGGTTTCATGGACTGCAGATCTCCTGCGTCCACTAGCCAAGCTCCTTTGGCAGTCTGCTTTGTGCACAGGGTACACCTGGTGACGTTTTAAGCACCTCATAGCTCTTTCCAAAGAGCACATGGATGTATTGATGTGCACATCCATGGTTCTCCTGACCTGAGTTACAAGCACCAGCTGAATACAGACAGCACAGTAAAGCTTGAATGGGTCGAGAGTTTCCCATGAGCATCCAACGGATCTACTGCAAACGCACTGCACTTACCAGTTCTTAAAAGCAGGGCATAAGCAGCTGTGCAGAGACCATCAGGATGTCTCACATGCCCTAGAGAAGAAATTGCACTGCCTGTCTGTTAAAGGCCAATCCAATTTAATTGCAACTTTATTAGGTTACAGTCTGGTTCTCCAGCATACGTTCAAGTAACTGTAGCTATCGATTGGTCAGGGCAGAGCACAGCTAGGTCTGGTTTCATAACTCTCAGATACTATTCCTTAATGCACAGGCAGCAAAATCTGAAGGTGGTTCAGTTGCTACCACAGCTCAGGGGTGTCTGTGACATCCATTTTAGAGCAATGCAGCAGCTTTGCTCATGTAACCCAGTGGCCTCAGCTGCTGTTCTCAGGCCATCACGTACCCACTTCTGTTGACAGCATTTTCCCTCTATTCCAACCTTTCTCAATAATCATCTTCCTAACCCTGTGAGTGTCCTTGTCACCTCTGCAAGCTCTGAATACTGCAGTGCTTTCTCACACCACACACAAAAAAAGAAGTCACTCATTTGACCTTCTCAAGTCATCCAAGGGATTCAGGAATTTATCCCAGCAGGATCTCCATAGCTCAGCCTCCCAGGAGCTGTGCTCTCTGGTCCTGGATGTTACTGAGTGGTTTCCATGCCCATTGCTGAAACCACATATTTTACTTTCCTAGCAATGTGATGACTCTGTTATTTCTGCACAGTGTGTGTCAGCAATATCAACCAGGAATTTGCTGTGTTCACAGTGACCTCTATTTAAACCTGTTCTTATTGTGTACTGCATTAGTCTTTCACCTCTGTCCTTCTCCTGGCCATGACATCCAGTGCCACATCACACCAACACTATCTGTGAGCATTTCTCCCCCTGGGAGGATGGATATGTGAGTTCCCAGTCATGGGCAATGAAAAAGAAAGAGACAAATTCATCCTTTCTTCAGCGAGAATCACCACCCAGACGTGCTTCTTTGTAACAAAACCCAAACTTAGTGGTAGATCTTACGACACTAAGCTGGGGGCAGATGTGGCTGGAGGGCAGAAGGGCTCTGCAGCGAGACCTTGACTGCCTGGACAGATGGGCAGAGTCCAAGGGGATGGTGTTCAATAAGTCCAAGTGCCAGGGGCTGCACTTTGGCCACAACAACCCCATGCAGAGCTACAGGCTGGAGTCGGAGTGGCTGAGAGCAGCCAAACAGAAAGGGATCTGGGGGTGCTGATGGATACTCACCTGAACATGAGCCAGCAGTGTGCCCAGGTGGCCAAGAGAGCCAGTGGCATCCTGGCCTGCATCAGGAATGGTGTGGCCAGCAGGAGCAGGGAGGTCATTCTGCCCCTGTACTCTGCACTGGTTAGACCACACCTCGAGTACTGTGTCCAGTTCTGGGTCCCCCAGTTTAAGAGGGACATTGAGATGCTTGAACGTGTCCAGAGAAGGGCAACGAGGCTGGAGAGAGGCCTCGAGCACAGCCCTACGAGGAGAGGCTGAGGGAGCTGGGNCCTTGGTGATACTGTGAGACTGTGATACAGTGATACTCTGATCTTAGCACAAGCACTGTCCTTCTCCTGTGTTAGAGGCCATCCCACCATGGATTCTGTTAGGACAGAAGTTAATACATAGCAGAGGCATGTCATGGTTTAGTATGGCTCAGGAGAGGCAAACAGGCAGCACAAACTCCTGCATCCAGCAAAGCCCTGAAGCTGTGGGCTGCATTAGGAGAGTACACAATTCCATCATCTCGTATAGAAATGCCTATACACTCTGTGGGATTCAAACACAGGACCCAGTGTTTGGCATCTCAATGATCATGCTTCAGCTGAGTTTGAGCTGGAAGGGGCACAGCAGTAAGTTCTCAGACATAAAGGGCAGCTTCCATGCAGAATGAGCACTCAGTAACTTTTCCAGCACGTTAACTTTCTTTCAGCTCACATCAGTTGTCATGGAATGTGGCTCAGCCCAGCAGGAAACCATCTCTTCACTACTCAGTGGTTCCCATCACCAACCTTTGCTACCTTGCCCATGGCAGGGACTGAGTGCTGAAAACAGACCAGGAGAAACATGGTCTGCTAAACCCAGTGAAGGTCCTGACATCTGCAGAGACTCCTACCTATTCCTGACCTTCCTCTAGTTTTCCCTAGTTAATACCTACAGGAAGAATGTGAAAACATCACTGTAAGAGCAAGATGTGACTTGAACTATGCTGCAGATGAGTGTCCAGGTCCTGCTAACTGCCTACACTGGACCAGATACACCCAACATACAGAACAAGTGACACAGAGCCTGTAAAGACCATTTTCAGAAGAAGCAGAGACTCTTTCCAGCAAAGAAAGCAGAGCTCTGAAAGTACATTTTCTGTGGCTGTTTTCTATAACAAACCCTACAGAAGTTAAGATTTTTTTTTTATTATTAGTATTTTATCTCTTGCACAGCAGATTGAGGTTTAGATTTTTGCCCAAACCAGCAGTGAAGACTCTACAGCAGCTCAGTGCACTACCAGGGTAACCCTGTGCTAAGTTCCCGCAGCAGCACCACTTCTGTTAGCCCCAAGCCAGAAGCAATCTGGGACTTTCCAACCCCTCTAGACAAGCTACCCAGGCCAGAGTCGTGCTCTTACTTTCCCTGAAAGTTAAAGACAAAACTGATACAAACCCCAGCACCATTCATCAGCATCAAACACCTCCTTTTTTCTGTCACAGGCTCACAGGATGTTAGGGG
>WAAF01016961.1:0-13038 GCA_013400475.1 Tricholaema leucomelas
GGCAGGGAACACCCAAACCATCACAGGGGGATACCCAAACCATCACACAGAGGAACACATCCAGACAGGCCTTTAAAGTTTCCAGGGAAGGAGACTCCACAACCACTCTGGGGAGCCTGTTCCAGTGCACTGAGACCCTTACAGTAAAGACGTTCCCCCTGGTGTTAAGGTGGAACCTCTTGTGCTGCAACTTACACCCACTGCTCCTGGTCCTATCCCAGGGAGCAAGTGAGCAGAGCCTGTCCCCCCACTCCTGGCCAGCCCTCAGGTATTTCTAAACCTTTATGGAATCCCCTCTAAATCTTCTCTTTTCCAGACTAAAAAGCCCCAGGTCCCTCAGCCTCTCCTCTTAAGCCATGCCCTCCAGTCCCCTAATCATCCTCGTAGCCCTCTGCTGGACCCTCTCCAGCAGATCTCTGTCCCTCTTAAATTGGGGAGCTCAAAACTGAAAACAGTATTCAAGATGAGATCTCGCCAGGGCAGAGTAGATTCAGAATAGAGGAAAGTCAGAATAGAGAAAATTAAAACACAGGCATTGTGTCATGGTTTGGGTCTTACACACACACTTAAGAAATCACCCAGACTAGACTCAGCAAGCTGGAAATTGAAGACTGAAGCTTTATATTTACATCTTAGCACAATATAGAAGCTGGTATTTACAATCTATACAGCTATAGACAGAAGTAGACAAGTTAAAAAGTAATACAGAAACAACAGCCCTCCCAGACAACAGAGTTCCCACGAAGGGCTCCCAACCACCCTTGTACCTCGTTTTCCACCCCCCTACCTTATCCCAGACTTTGCCTTGCTTTCAAGGTGAGTTCGGAGAATCGGCCAGGGGGGTTAGGAAGCAGAAGGATTAGTCAGGCAGCAAGGTAGAGAGAAAAGTACTGCCCAAAGCCCAGAGAGCAACTCTGTTATCTGTATTTGTGTTCTTGTTTTTATACATCTCAGCAAGCCTATGAGTGCAGCAGACATCACCATTGTGTCCTTTCCAAAGCCTATCATCTAATTCTTCTCACCAAAACATTCCAGCTAGACTCAAATTAGCACATATTGATGCCCAGAGGAGAACAAATGAACAAATCTACCACTTCACTAAGTCTTGGAATTTGAACTTATGGTGCTTGATTCTCCACAGAGATCAGTGAGAGGTAAGAGCTTTCATCACCTCAAAGAGTGCTTGGAGCTTTGTATGTCCTGACAGATATTTTAATTTGTTTAGCTGAAATATGTAGGACGGGAAGGTAGATCTTTTCTATATGCTGTCTGTCTTGCACTCCTTATTCTTTACATCTATGGTTGTGTCCCACGTTGAGGCTATAGGGTTAAAAAAATTTCTGGGGACTAGAAGATTGTTATTCAATCCCATAATTCTGCTATCTCTTTATAGACTCACAACAAGGTCAGTTTGCTCTCCTTTCCTCCTCCTCCTGCCCTGTGTGTGTGGCAGGAGCTAATCTACTGGGAACATGTAAGCAGTAGGCCTTTTGGATTGCAGAGGCGTTGGGGAGCAGGGGAGGATTGGAGCACTGGGGAAAGTAGATTTAGGTTTTTTTTTGGAATGGGGAAAACTTCAAGGGAATTTGCCATGGATTGGGTAATTTCTTTGTAAGATCTATCACTGTATTTCTCTCTTCTACCCCCCATGGCTTTTAGGGTGGTTTTCACGACAGAATAATTGGTGGCCCATACAGGGAATCGAAATGGTTGGTTTTGCATGGACTGAATTGGAGAAAAATACAGAATTAAAGCTTAAGAAAAATGGTGCCTCTTAGTGAAGCTGGCATGGAGAGTTGGAAGGCTTGGAGAAGTGAGCCACTTCCCTCTTGGGTGGCAGAGTGGGGAGAGAGAAGTAGCAAGAAGTGAGTTGAAAGGTCTGAGGCTGAAGGTGCTATGGGACCCCCGCCCCTGAAGCGGCCACGGCTCGTGCTGACCTGTTGGGAACTGGCTGAAGGAAAGGGGGTACGAGCCCCTAGAAGCTTGTACAATCATGCCTTGGATGTAAGGTCTGAGTATTGGGACTGCAGTAAGTCACAGAACTGTGTGTGAAGAAGCTCAAAGGAATGTGGCCTTGAGCTTTCTGATAAGCAGCTCCCTGGGACTGTGTCCAGGATAGGAGGGAATGTCAGCTATAGCAGTAACCACAAGTGGGGAGGAATATGNTTTTTCCCAACCCCGCACTAACCCATGACACAGTGCCCAGTGACACTGCATAGGGCAAGCTAGAGGGGTGGGGGAGAGGGGAGTAGGCAAACGTGTGCATGTTTTCCTCTCTTGATCAGAATGTGTGGGTGGTGGAAATGCAGGCGGCTCTGGCAATGTCAGTAGCCTCCCCTGGACCCGTAGATCCAGGCAGCGTTTCAAAGATGGCACCACATGGAAGCAGCACTGCCCTCCGTGGTGGGCTGATCGCCGTGGTGGCCACCCTTTTGCTGAGCGCAACCACTCCCTATTCAGGGGATGAGCTGATGACTTCGGAAGAAACAGCTGTGCCTCCCTATCCTTCTTGTCCCAGCACAGGCAGCGGGCAGGCTGCGGCTGTAAATGGCAAGTTTGTATTTGGTGTGCGTCCTGCTGGGGAATATGCAGAGAGCGGCGATGGGGATCCCCTCCCCACGCTGTGGCTCAGCCTGAGCTTTACTGTGGCAGAACTGGCAGTACCAAGCATGGGAGGCGGAGGGAGTTTGCCCTGCTTCCCGAGCACACCTGCTGCTTCTGCACAGGGTAGCCAGTCAGGACTAACGGCAAAAGGCAGTGTGTCCCTGCATATCCCCAATGAGTTTCCAACAGTGGCAGCAGCGGCAGTGGCAGCCTTGGAGCCAAGCTCAAGTGGCAGGGCAAGCCGCAAGGGTGCCCTGATGGTAGTGCCTCCTCTGGCTGGTGAGGCAGTGGTGAGGATGGACACTCCTGGTCAGGCAGTGGTTGCTGTCAATGACCCTGATCCTGTTTTCTTCCCAATTCTGCCACCTGTTCCTCGTCCACCACTAGAACCTCCTCCTCTTCAGTTGTCTGTTGAGAAGGTGGAGGGAGAGGTGCTGGGAAAGGTTAAATACAATTCAAAACGATTTTGTTCAGACTGGGGAAGGAAGATAAGGGCACGGACTGGTGCTGTGGTGGGTTCACTTGTGATTGTGCAGCTAGAGCGGAGGAACTGCAGGACAGTACCCTCGGGGGAGGTGGATGGCCTGGTACAAGAGTCAAGTAGAAGCATGGGACTCTTGTAGATACTGGAACTCATCTGTGACAGGGAGACGGGATTCATCTGTGACGAAGGGATTTTCACTCCTGCATGCGTGAGAAGCAAACTGGAGCAACGCCTTGAAGAATGGAAATGAACTGGGCTTAGTTTCTCCATTTGAGTGCCCCAGGGGTGGAGACATGCCACTGGAGACAACTGTGGACTGAGCCAGATTGTGCCGAGAAGGACTCTAAGAGAATCTGCAATGAGTAATTGAGATTTTGCAGTGGGCGGTTGTTTGCATGCATGGACTGCAAAGACTTGAGTGAGAATGGACTGGGACTGTCCATTACTTGATGTTGAGTGCTGCTGAGCATGGTGCAGATGGAAACAGAGTTCCTTTGTTTGTGAAAAGCATTTGTTGGAAAACTATATGGGTGTTTTCTGCCTTTGGGTGGGGCTACAACCTGTCCGAGGGGTGGTTATCTCCTCATGGGGGAAGTCCAGGACATGTATGTTGGGCAATGCAGGAAGGTGGTAAGATCAACTATGTTCTGCAAAGATGTTTGACTTGGACTGAGGCAGTTTGAGTTTAAAGTATGTACAAGTTGTTATTGAGTCTCTTTCAGATAGTGGATGTCATCTGAGAAGTCCCAATGGATGAGAAGAGTTGTGTCCAGGATCTGAGCGACAGATGGGTTTGAAGAAAAGCATCGGAAAGATGCAGGATCTAGATGGCACTGTTTACTATGTAGAGTCTGTTTCTAGTTAGATGAGTAGTGTGATGAGCAGGAATTATGGGATTGAATATAGGGGTGGAATGTCCCAGGTTGAGGCTATAGGGTTAAAAAACTTCTGGGGACTAGAAGATTGTTATTCAATCCCATAGTTCTGCTATCTCCTTATAGACTCACAACAAGGTCAGTTTGCTCTCCTTTCCTCCTTCTGCCCTGTGTGTGTGGCAGGAGCCAATCTATCGGGAACGTGTAAGCAGTAGGCCTCTTGGCTGGCTGGAGGCACTGGGGAGCGGGGGAGGATTAGAGAACTGGGGAAGGTAGATTTAGTTTTTTTTGGAATGGGGAAAACTTCAAGGGGGTTTGCCATGGATTGGGTAATTTCTTTGTAAGATCTATCACTGTATTTCTCTCTCTCTAAATACAACTCTGTATTTTCTCTCCAATTTGATTTGAGAGTTTAATTTCTGTCGCCATCTTTTAGAAAACCCATGACAGGTTATTTCAGGAAAACTACTACTGTGGAACCGCATCCAGTTCTGGAGCCCCTATTACAAGGAGGATGTGGAGATGCTGGATCATGTCAGAGAAGGGCCACGAAGATGATCAGAGGGCTGGAGCAGCTGCACTATGAGGACAGACTGAAAGAGTTGGGGCTGTTCAGGCTGGAGAAGAGGAGGCTCCCAGGTGACCTTCTTGTGGCCTACAAAAAAATCTGGGGAGGGAGTTTTTAGGCTGTCAGGGAGTGACAGGACTAGGGGGAATGGAGCAAAGATGGAGGTGGGGAGATTCAGACCCGACGTGAGGAGGAAGTTTTTCAGCATGAGAGTGGTGAGAGCCTGGAATGGGTTGCCCAGGGAGGTGTTTGAGGCTCCATGCCTGGAGGTGTTTAAGGCCAGGCTGGCTGAGGCTGTGGGCAGCCTGCTCTAGGGTAGGGTGTCCCAGGGCATGGCGGGGGGGGTGGAACTAGATGATCCTTGTGGTCCCTTCCAACCCTGAGTATGATTCTGTGATTAACAATCATCACCTGGATATCAAAATCCACAGATTATTAATCCATGATTCTATGATCTAAGGCAGTCTGCCTCATTTTGTAAAAAACAGTTCTGTGAATCTGTTGAGAGCCCAGTCAAAGATAAAAGAAATTTCCATGTGCCCAAAATGGCTTTGGGTCAGATTCTTCAGAATATGTCGAACACTGATTTTGCATTAGGACCAGACACTTCTACGTGCTAACATTTAGCATTTTCAGAGAGAGACATCTGCACAAGGATTGTAAAATCATAGAATCAGTCAGGATTGGAAGGGACCACAAAGATCATCTAGTTCCAACCTCCCTGCAATGGGCAGAGACACCCTACCCTAGAGCAGGCTGCCCGCAGCCTCATCCAGCCTGGCCTTAAACACCTCCAGCCATGGGGCCTCAACTACCTCCCTGGGCAATCCATTACAGGCTCTCACCACTCTCATGCTCAACAACTTCCTCCTCACCTCCACTCTGAATCTCCCCACCTCCAGCTTTGCTCCATTCCCTCTCGGCCTCTCACTACCTGAATGTTCTCATGGCATTTATATTCCATTTCAAGACATGTGAAGAAGTCATGTAGTAAAAGCTCAACCTAGCCCTTCAAGTGAGAAAGGAAGAAAAGAGGATGAGTAAAATTGTCCTTCCAATGTCATTTCTATCCATAGTGAGATTAGGAACAGAAGTTCCATCACTTATACTGCAGAGGTGACAGTCTGGCAGCCTTGCAAAGTTGGATGACCACCTGTTATGACTTGAAGGGGAAAAAAAATGCTTTAAGCAGCTTCCTGTAAGAAAAATCCGTGCCAATTATAGCAATTTTTATCACAGTGTGATAAAGCTAAATATTCCATTCCATTAGTCCACTGCATGCTGTCATGTGAGCATAGAATCACAGAATCAACCAGGTTGGAAGAGACCTCCAAGATCATCCAGTCCAACCAGCACTCAGCCCTGTCCAATCAACTAGACCATGGCACTAAGTGCCTCAGCCAGGCTTTACTTGAACACATTCAGGGAAAGCAAATGCACCACCTCCCTGGGCAGCCCATTCCAATGCCAATCACTCTCTCTGCCAAGAACTTCCTCCTAACATCCAGCCTAGACCTCCGCCAGCACAACTTGAGGCATTGTCCCCTTGTTCTCTTGCTGATTGCCTGGCAGAAGAAACCAACCCAACCTGGCTACAGCCTCCCTTCAGGTAGTTGTAGACAGCAGTGAGGTCATCCCTGAGCCTCCTGTAGGTGTTTCAAACATTATTATTTTCCTTTGGTGATCACTCTTGATGAGAGTTTCCCCCATCTCCTGCTCTGGTTTTCAGAGTACACAAGCAGATTGCTTCCATATGAAACAGAATCCAAAGCCATGCTCCAGAAACACTCTTAACACACTCCAGCTGCTAACAGTGATTCAGTCCATGGGTCCAAACCAGAGCTAGTCAGAACCAACCTCCTCACTCCAAACAGCAGCTATTTCACTCCAAAGGTCTGCTCTGACGCTCTTATGAAGAACTGCCTGAGATACCATTACCATGACTACCCCAAGCTTTCCCTTTGTGCAGTTTTCTTCCCTACTAAGCAGCAATCACATAGTATAGCAAGATGCCAGATGGCATTGGGGTCTTTGGCAGAGTCAAGAAGATTTCCCTACCAGGAAAGCATTTGTTGTCATTTGGGAATCCTGTGAACATTGCCAGTCAGCAAGGTCTGTCTGTTAGTTTGTTCCACTTCACTCACCATTTTGTGCTTTTCAGATCACCTCAGAAGTGGTCTGTTACTTTGATGAGATGCCTAGGGAGCTGGTTATCCAGATCCCTCCCTTTCCAAGGTAAATTCACATAAATGGCACTGCCAGAAGTAATGTCATCTGACCTCAAATATCTAGCCAAGTGATTCCTATGCATCAGAACAGAAAATCAAGTCATAGAATCATAGAATTAGTCAAGGTTGAAAGGGGCCACAGGGATCAGCTAGTTCCAACTAGCCATGGCCAGGGACACCCTACACTAGAAGCAGGCTGCCCACAACTTCATCCAGCCTGACCTTAAACACCTCCAGGCACGGGGCTTCAACCACCTCCCTGGGCAACCCATTCCAGCCTCTCACCACTCTCATGCTGAAAAACTTCTTCCTCACCTCCAGTCTCAATCTCCTCACCTCCAGCTTTGCTCCATTCCCCCTAGTCCTGTCGCTCCCTGACAGCCTCAGAACTCCCTCCCCAGCCTTTTTGTAGGCCCCCTTCAGATAATGCAAGGCCACAAGAAGTTCACCTGGGAGCCTCCTCTTCCCCAGCCTTAACAGCCCCAACTCTTTCAGTCTGTCCTCATAGCAGAGCTGCTCCAGCCCTCTGATCATCCTCGTGGCCCTTCTCTGGTCATGCTCCAGCATCTCCACATCCTTCTTGTAATGGGGGCTCCAGAACTGGATGCAGTACTCCAGGTGGGGTCTCAGCAGAGCACAGTAGAGGGGAAGAATCATCTCTGTCGACCTGCTGGCAACACTCCTCCTGGTGCAGCCCAGGCTCTGGTTGGCCCCTCCGGGCTGCAAGTGCACACTGCTGGCTCATGTTGAGCTTCTTGTCCACCAGAACCCCCATGTCCCTCTCCTCAGGGCTTCTCTCCAGCCACTCACTGCCCAGCATTGCCTCAACCCAAATACAGGACCTTGCACTTGGTCATGTTGAGGTTGGCTTGTGTCCACCTCTCCAGCCTGTCCAGGTCCCTCTGGATGCCATCCCTGCCCTCCAGCCTGTCTGCTGCACCTCACAGCTTGGTGTTGTCAGCAAACTTGCTGAGGGTGCGCTCAGTGCCTCTGTCCATGGCACTGATCAAAGATGTTGAACAAGACTGGTCCCAGGACTGATCCCTGAGAGACTCTGTTTGTCACTGGCCTCCACTTGGACATGGAGCCATTGACAGCCAGTCTTTGGGTGCACTGAGTCAAGCTTGCTCCCTGCCACAGGGACTGCCTGCGCAGAGTTCATGTGGGCAAAGAGCAGTCTAAGGTTTCAAACAGTGGTGAACAGTTTGCCAAATATCTTTTCTAATGGTCAGCTGCTCTTTCAAAATGTTTTCTTCTTCCTACCTGGAACTTATTTAGTATGGGTCTTTGCTACATTGCTTTACAAATCCAGCTTAGCTTGATCATAGTGCTCTGCAGTTGAAGCTTTTGCCCTTGCACACATTTATTGATTGCAAACAAATTCAGTTCTTGATCTTCTCTGGACTGAGCTGGAGGCTGTCAGCAAAAGTGCTTGTTGAGCTCTTTCTCTTTGACAATGACTTGGACATCTATGAACCAGTCTTTAATGTCCTCACTGGTGTATTACAGGGTACACTGATTTTTTTTTTTAATTGCCCCTTTTTTCCCCTTTTAAATCAGAAGGGTACATGAAGCTGTCAAAGACAGATGTGATTTCAGCCATCTGTAGTGACAACTTTAATCAGATAAATATAAAATCTCATTTTTATAAGAGGTTTCATTGATTGCTTTTTAGAAAATAGGTTGCGGCATTGGCTGGCATTGACTGTGCTACCATTCATTAATGCTTTATTCACCTCCTCTATCTGCTTAGCCATAATTTTCCCTGGGACTAGAATCATAGAATCATAGAATCAGACAGGGTTGCAAGGGACCACAAGGTTCAGCTAGTTCTAACCCTCCTGCCATGCCCAGGGAAACCCTACCCTAGAGCAGGCTGCCCACAGCCTCATCCAGCCTGGCCTTAAACACTTCCAGCCATGGGGCCTCAACCACCTCCCTGGGCAACCCATTCCAAGCTCTCATCACTCTCATGCTGAAAAACTTCCTCCTAACGTCGGGTCTGAATCTCCCCACCTCCTGCTTTGCTCCATTCCCCCTCGTCCTGTCACTCCCTGACAGCCTAAAAAGTCCCTCCCCAGCTTTTTTGTAGGCCCCCTTCAGATACTGGAAGGCCACAAGAAGGTCACCTGGGAGCCTCATCTTCTCCAGACTGAGCAGCCCTAACTCTTTCAGTCTGTCCTCATAGCAGAGCTGCCCCAGCCCTCTGATCATCCTCGTGGCCCTTCTCTGGACATGCTCCGGCATCTCCACAACCCTCTTGTAATAGGGGCTCCAGAACTGGATGCAGTACTCCAGGTGGGGTCTCAGCAGAGTACAGTAGAGGGGGAAAAATCACTTCCCTCAACCTGCTGGCCACACTTCTCCTGGTGCAGCCCAGGCTCTGGTTGGCCCATCCAGGTACACATTGCTGGCTCTTGTTGAGCTTCTCATCCACCAGCACCCCTAAGTCCCTCTCCTCAGGGCTGCTCTCCAGCCACTCACTGCCCAGCCTGGATTTGTGCTTGGCATTGCCTCAACCCAGATACAGGACCTTGCACTTGGTCATGTTGAGCCTCACGAGGTTGGCTTGTGCCCACCTCTCCAGCCTGTCCAAGTCCCTCTGGATGCCATCCCTGCCCTCCAGCCTGTCTGCTGCACCACATAGCTTGGTGTCATCAGCAAACTTGCTGAGGCTGCACTCAGTGCCTCTGTCCATGGCACTGATCAAAGATGTTGAACAAGACTTGGACATGGAGCCATTGACAGCCACTCTTTGGGTGCAGCCATCATGCCAGTTCTTTATCCATCTCGTGGCCCACCCATCTAACCCATGTGTCACCAGCTTGGAGACCAGGATGACCTTTTATTTATTGTTTTATTCATTGTCTCTTTTAACTTCCAAATCAAAGTGAGACTATTTATTTGGGTGTGCTTTACTTTTTCCTCTCTGCATCTAATTTCTTTTCTTTGAAAAAAAAAAAGTGGGGGGGGAGAGGGAAAGGTATCCTATAATTGTTATTGGTTCTATTAACTGTAGTTGTTGATTGGATATGCCTAAGTGATAGCTTGGACTGGCTGATCTTGGAGGTCTCTTCCAACCTGGTTGATGCTATGATGATTTGAATCTCTGGGGAACTTAAACTAGAACCAAGACATGCCTTCAGGAGTGTCAGTCACTCTTCCTAGTTTTGTCTCATCGAAGATTAATATCACTGCTTCCATGAAGAGAATTATTTGTTATGACACTGCAGATAGCATGAGGATTTGATGATCCAAGAGGTCACTTTGAATTCTATTCTCCTGTTTGATAGCAAGGATTTCATTAGGTCTTAGTATACTTAAATAATGCCTTCTTGCCCTTAATCCTTAAATCCATCATTTTTTCATTAGTGTTGTATCTTCCTCCATCATCGTCACAAGATTAGAGAATCACAGGATATCAGGGCTTGTAAGGGACCCAAGGAGATCATTGAGTTCAATCCCCCTGCCACGGCATGACAATACTATCTAACACAGATCACAGAGGAACACGTCCAGACAGGCCTTGAAAGTCTCCAGAGAAGGACACCCCACAACCTCTCTGGGGAGCCTGTTCCAGTGCTCTGTGACCCTTACAGTAAAGAAGTTCCCCCTTGTATCGAGGTGGAATCTCTTTTGCTGCAACTTACACCCATTGCTCCTTGTCCTATCCCAGGGAGTAAGTTGGAAGAGCCTGTCCCCCCACTCCTGGCCAGCCCTTGGTGCTTATAGATATTTATCAAATCCCCTCTAAGTCTTCTCTTCTACAGATAAAAAAGTCCCAGGTCCCTCAGCCTCTCCTCATAAGCCATGCCCTCCAGTCCCCTAGTCATTCTCGTAGCCCTCTGCTGGACGTCTCCAGCAGATCCCATCCCATGCTTCCTCAGCTTGCTCACTAAAATGTCATGGGAAACGATGTCAATGGCCTTGCTAAGGTCAAGGTAGACTACATCCACTGGTTTCCCTGAATCTACCCATCTGTATCTTTCCTAGCTAATGACTTGTTTGCACAGCTGTCAGACTTTCACAAGATAGTAGGGGTTGGAAGGACCCTCCAGAGATAATGTAATCCAACCTCCCCCTGCTAAAGGAGGTTTGCCTAAAGCAGGTTGGACAGGAACATGTCCATAGTATAGTTGATTGGACAGGGCTGGGTGATAGGTTGAATGATCTGAATGATCTTGGAGGTCTTTTCCAACCTGGTTGATTCTATGATTCTATGTCCAGACAGGTTCTGAAAGTCTCCAGAGCAGAAAACTCCACAACCTCTCTGGCAGCCTGTTCCAATGCTCTGGCACCCTCAAAGGAAAGACTTTTTTCCTTATGTCTGAATGAAATCTCCTGTGTGGTAGTTTGTACCCACTGGCCCTTGTTCTATTACTGGGCATAGTCAGTCAGATTTGTTACATGCGATAATATTCTTTAATGCTCACTATTGATTGCCTCTCTAGTTTCTTGTCTTTACTACGATGGATTTGAGACCAAAAGGCCTTGCATAGAATGAAAGATTGTGGGATTGGGGAGCTCTTTTTTTTTTTTTTAATCAACATTCTTGTTTTTATGCTAACCTTTTTTCTTGTAAGTTGTCTGTAGATGACTTCTGGAATTTTACTTTGGAAAGTACTAAATAGACTATTGCAGGCTGCACACAACAGAGTTTATTACACCAAGTTAGGTGGCAGTGTTGATTTGAATGAGGGTAGAGAGGCTTTTCAGAGGGAATGGATAGGCACACGAGCCAGCAGTGTGCCCAGGTGGTGAAGAAGGCCAACAGCATTCTGGCCTCGATCAGAAATGGTGTGATCGTGCCCCTGTACTCAGCATTCATGAGACCACACCTCTAGTACTGTGTCCAGTTTTGGTCACCACAGTGCAGGAGGGATCAAGAATAGTATGGCCAGCGAAACCAGGGAAGTGGTTGTGCCCCTGTTCTCAAAACAGATAAGGCTGCTCCTCTAATACTGTTTTCACTTTTAGGGTCCTCACTACAAGAAGGACATTGAGTAGCTGGACCATGTCCAGAGAAGGGCAACAAAGCTGGTGAAGTGTCTGGAGAGCAGGTCTTGTAAGGAGCAGCTATGGGAACTGGAGTTGTTTAGTCTGGAGAAAAGGAGGCTGAGGAGAGACCTTCTCTCTCCCTCCCTGAAATTGATTGGAGAGCCAATGGCATCCTGGCCTGGATCAGAAAGAGTGTGGCCAGGAGGACAAGGGAGGTTGTTCTTCCCCTGTACTCAACACTGGTCAGGCCACACCTTGAGTCCTGTGTCCATTTCTGGGCTCCTCAATTCAAGAGAGATGTTGAGGTACTGGAATGTGTCCCGAGAAGGGCAATGAAGCTGGTGAGAGGCCTGGAACACAGCCCTGTGAGGAGAGGCTGAGGGAGCTGGGGGTGTGCAGCCTGGAGAAGAGGAGGTTCAGGGGTGATCTCATTGCTGTCTACAACTACCTGAAGNTTTATAAATATATATATATACACACACAATAATAATACAGCAAAACCTTCTCTCACTGCCAGCCCTTTGCTTCTCTCTAAATGTCTGTCAGTCATTTATCACAGATATACACAGAAAGTCATGGTTTGATAACTGAGGGGGGGGAAATCTTAAGTCACAAATACAGATGATAAAAATATTCAAAGCCTGTACTTTCATCCTGAGAGATTCAAGCCATTTAACAATATTTAGCAATCTGTTTCAAGCCACGTGAAGACATTACCCCACTGCCTGCCAGAAACAGCAGCATGGCAGCATGGCAGGTGGGAGGTAGGGTTCCACAGTCCCTTGCTTTTCTTTCAGACCTTTTCTCCAAGCTGGCAGGCTCAGCAGATGCTTCTGAAAACCCACCACGTTTGCTCCATTACTCCCTACCCCACCGCCCACCCACTCTGTGCTGGGGAAAAGATCACTGAACTTCCATAATTACTGAGAAAACTATGAGCCTGGAGGAAAAAGCAGATACCCTGCAGCTCCCCACTCCCTGGGTGCAGCCATTCCCATATCTTCCACCTTCACCTGCAAGATCTGTGGGCCATCAAAGGTTGTGCATTTTTAGCCTTCAAGTTCTTGCTTCGTAACCACTTCTGTAGGTATCATATAATCAAGCAGGTTGGAAGAGATCCTAGCATTTGGAATGGAAGGTGATGCACAGGAAGCTTGTGTGAGGTGTGAACATGTGAGTGATCTGCTATTCATGGTGGCTGAGCTAAAGGAGGAAGTTGAGAGACTAAGGTCTATGTGGGAATGTGAAATAGAAATTGACTGGTGGAGCCAGGCTATACCA
>WAAF01016964.1:0-43376 GCA_013400475.1 Tricholaema leucomelas
TCTCTCAGATGGCCAGCACCAGAACGAGAGACACAGCCTCAGGGTGCGCTAGGGGAAATTTAGGCTTGAGGTGAGGAGAAAGTTCTTCACTGAGAGAGTCATTGGCTACTGGAATGGGCTGCCCAGGGAGGTGGTGGAGTCACCGTCCCTGGAGCTGTTCAAGGCAGGATTGGATGTGGCACTTGGTGCCATGGTCTAGCCTTGAGCTCTGTGGTAAAAGGTTGGACTTGATGATCTGTGAGGTCTCTTCCAACCCTGATGATACTGTGATACTGTGATACTGTGTTCATCTTCAAATGATCTTGTGTCCTGAAATGCAGACTCCTCTTTCTAAGGCAGGCAGGTGAGTTAGACGATGATAACAACCACACAAATAGTGTGGAGTGCAAAGAGTAAGAGAGCAGTCTTTCCATGCAATTGTGTGCAAGATTACAGGAGGGAAGGTGAATATCCATAATTGTGGAAACCCCCTAGTCTCCAAGAGTATTGAAAAAAAATGCAGAAACTGCACTTGCACACTACAGCTGAAGGAGCTAGATAATACATGGGTTTATTACATCATGCTGGTATTTCATGAAAGGGGAGATCCACATTAGTTGCATAGGTTATTCCATGTAGTATAATGGCATCATTTCACTTGCTTCCTTCCTGGCAGAAACCATTAGCTGTAGTGGATTAGCTGCTGCCTGAACAGAAGTTGTTTTGACAAAGATGATCACATAAGGAGTGAGCAGTTGTTGTATATAAAGAAAGAGGTCAGGAAATTAATGCATTGGAGAATCTGAAGAGAAAGAACAAAATGCTCCCAGAAGTCTTGATTTTGTGGCCTGTCTACATTGCAGCATTCTTCATGTGGTCAGAGAATGTAAATGACAATGAAGCATACAATGAAGAGTTGTACTTAGTGTGACTAAATATTGCAGATAAAGTCTTCATCAGTCATCTTCTTCCTGCTGTTACTGGCATTTATTTTGAGGCATTCAATGTATTTCTCCTTCCCCTCTTTTGCTCCTGTTCAAGGGTTGCAGAAATTTCAATTAGCTGATTTTTTTCAGTATTAATAAATGGAAGATGAAAGGTTATACTGATATGATCTGGTGACAGCTATCCCATTTCAGACATGCCATTTCTTTCCTATTTTTTCCCCTTCAGTTACACCATATTAGTAAGCACAGTTCAAGTGTAATGGTGATGGAGTTCACAAACACTGTCAAAGATGGGAAATTAAAATGTTCTTTGCCAAATTTCATACAGAAATTGCTGGTGAGGAGTGGAAATCAGAATTAGTCTCCCGGGGATTTTGATCAGTGTGTGGTGCTGTCTCCAGTGTGAATCTCTGTGAAGAGAAAGAAGGGAAGAAATTTCCTTATTAATCTCTGTGTCAGGGAAGTGAATCAAACCTCACAGCTTGTACTGCAAAATTTTTATTGCTTCATAAATTTTATTGAGAAAGAAATTAACCAGTTTCCTCTGTGTTTTGAATGGAGTCAGTTTGTGTTTACTGACACAGGAAGCTCATCTGTGTTCAAGAATAGTTCTGTTTTCTGTTAGAAGAGGCTCTACTTAAGAAATATTTTTGATGCTGTCATGTATGAATTTGACGCATCATGCCCAAGAGTCTGTGGCTTGGGATTTCTTAATTTAACAGTTTTGGTATTTTTTTTTCCTACCTGATTTGTTGTGTGGTAAGCTGTGAACTATCAAGAAGGAGATATTAGACTATAAGAAAACCAAGATGTAGCAGATGTGCCGAAGTTAATATGTTTTTATTCGTTTCCAAAAACTTTTTCAGCACTGCATCCACATTAGCACTGTAGCCATGTTTAGTGAAGCATTTGAACCATGTTTTCCTGTTTATTTTGAAAGAAACATGAACATGTCTGTGTTATATTGTGTCAAACTCCAGAATGTCTTTCATTTAAGCTTTATTATTCATTAAGAGTTTTAATCTGCCCTGAAACATACTGAACATATGCAGCTTTATTTGGGTGCTTCAGTCCAGGTCTATATTTGAATTGAATCTAAATGTGCCGCGACTGTCTGAAAAATGAAAATGTGTAACTAGATCTCTTGAAATGTTACCCAATTTTTACCTCTAGTTTTACAATAATGATTGCACAAGATGGGATTTGCATCTCTGAGCAATGAGTTAAATACTTTCAAATCTCCTTGAAATCAATTTTATGTGATCATGCATGCAGATTGAAAACCATGACTTTGAGATTTATGTTTTGTGAATAAAATTTACATTCCCTGAAAAGCAAAGAAGGCTGTCATTTCATGCTTCCTAATCTTCATTGTCTATTTCCCTTCCCTACACACAAGGCCAGCACGCCTGCGCACAGTCTAGAGGGACAGCTTTCTACTCTGTCGATTTTGTTTTATAAAAGCCCTGTTTTTTTTATTGCCTTTATCTGTTGCATCTGTAAAATTTATTTTAGCAATGACAAATTTCTCTTTTGGGCCTGGAGTCTAAAGAATAACTACTGTCAGGCTATTGGTAAAAGATTTGTTGGATATGACTGTCGGTTAAATTGCAAGGATCTGTGGGTGAGGCTAGCTGAAGTGCCTGTGAGTAGGTGGGTTATAGACTGTACTTAGTGAATATACATCATCAGAGAAAAAAGTGTGCTTCAGCAGGCTGTTGTTTTGTTCGACTAAAATGGGTGTTGATTTTGGAAAGCTCAGCAAAATCATTGTCGTTTTTCTAAATCAGATATCATTCATCCTACAGAGCACTCATGAAAAGTAGCATTTAGGATAAATATAGCAGCACTACTTCTTAGCTTTGCGGTTTGACAAGAATAGCGTTAAATTTATTTCCCTTTTAAAAAATTGCCCAAGCTGAACACGGTGCCTGTGAGAGAGCTAATTGACAGCACTGCAAACAGGAATCCTTGTACACTGCAAGTGTAGTCCAGGGTGCTGGAGTGCTTACCTTCTTACACTGCTTTGCCATTTATTCTAAGGATGTTTCATGTCCCTGTAAGGACAAGAAATTTAATGTTACCTGCACTGTTACTATCTTTAAGAAAAGAAATAAAATTATATTCACAGGAATAAAAACTTGAAGATAAAACCTGTGACTGATCCACAGTAGCAACAGAAATAAATTGAAAGCCTGCTGGTTTGGGGGTTTTGAATTTTTTTTTGTCGTGGTACTCCAGCACTGCCAGTTCTTACTGCTGTTTTTATGCAGATCTCCAACTAAATAACTGTGAAACTTCAGCAGACTCTGAAAATGAGGTTATGTGACAGACTACATATTATGAGTTCTTCTCATTCTTGAGGGTGTAAATATGCTTTCAGCTGAAAGCTAGAGACAGAGGAGAATCCTTCATTTGAAACAAGCTTTTAGTCTGCACTTGATCTCCTCTGGTTTTGTATGAAAAGCTACATTGGACTGAATGACAGCTGAAAAGACAAGCTGCTGTATCAAGGGATTTAGCAGAAGGAAGCTGCTGTTCTTTCAGCCAGCACCTTCCCAGAAACCTCTCTGAATCTCTTACCAGTTCAGTCCAGTTGTGAAGTCAGTGCACTAAAAAAACGGAGATGAAAAAGTTTAATTCAAAGTAACCTTTCACTGTCTTAGTACTGGTATTTAGGTTTAAGTAAATAAATACTAATTTAATGGCTATCAATTTCTAGCCTGTAGTTTAAAACAGGATTATGATTTTCTAAAAGCTGAAGTTATAATGGCAGGATCATCTAAAGTTACAGCTAAGTTAATTTTTATAAAAAGGGGAAAGAAACCCAAACACAACTTTTTTGTCTTCAATATCCAGGAAAATGGATTTCTGGAGTTACTACAGGTGGTTTCTACTAGTTGATCACAAGTTCCACCCCTATCAAAATGAGTCCTTAAAAATCTTTCTTTCTTTTTTTAATTCTGGTCTTAAATTTGATAAATAGAGAAAAAAAGGCAAAGCAAAGCAAACCCTCAAAGTAATACAAACACGGATGACTTTGCCATCTGAGAGATCTCATCATACGATGCATGTTGCAGATCCTACACAGAAAAAAAAAATATTTCAATGCATTTGGGGACAGCACATTATGACTCTGTAAATAACTGTTGGTGGTAGTAAGATTTATCCAGTTGAAGTGATAAGCAGTTGTTTAAAAATAGCAATGACAAATAAGGCGAATGTTTTCAAAGACAAGTCAATATTCTTCTGTGTTAGGCACCTAGAAGTCTCAGTTAAATGCTCTTCAGATCTTAGGAGAACAATAGGGGAAAATAATTACACCATGATTAGTTCTGAAAGTGTTTTCCCATTCTGAGGAAAATGTGATACTGATGTTGAAATATTATGTAGTGATTAAAGAAGAACATCTGTGTTTGTTCAGTTATCTTAGTATGCTTCTGCAAGGTATATTTTAAATAAATCTGGTTTTGATCACTGGTTTTCTAATACACAAGTTACATTATAGAAAATACCAACATTTGCATGCCAGTTCTCTTTGACTGAAATGTTATTATTCTTGGTGTGCATGAAAATATGTTAGGGAATCTTTCTTGGTATGTAAGGATGAGGAGTATAGCTGATTGAATGTTACGCTTTCCTTTCATAGAAGTATGTGTCCAAGGGCTGATCTTCTTTACTGATGATTATTATCAATTAGGAATGTATTATTTTCAGGGAAAAGGGTTTTGGGCCATTGTTGTAGATCTCAGAGTCAATAAACTCTGAGCTGCTCATAATAGCCTTTCTTTCTCATTGAAGCCTTGGACTTGCCCTAACTTCATCAGTGCAGAGTTAAAAAGAATAATGTGAACAATAGAAGCCATGGAGTTTGACTTAGGCCTAATGTGAGGAGCCCATAAAAGCTGTCAGGGAGCTTGATTGATTGGCTGTTGGGCTGCAGTCCTCAGTGCAAAGCAATAATGTTCTTGCCTCTTGTGAGGGGGTTGGATGTGCCACCTGGGGTCAGAGCTTATCAGCCTCAGGGGCCAGCATTTCAGATGAGGCCAAAGTGCAGTCAATAATATATATAGAAATTTGTGTGTAGATTCCAGAGTAAAGTAAGCTTTATCTTGATATTATTTGTCTGACTGAGGAAAGAATTAAGTCATGTGTGAAAGCCCACCCTTTAAAAAATTCTCTTTCAATGACATGGGAAAATAGTCTTCTAATGCAAAAATATGTGTTCATGCTGTCATGTTGGTTGTACTTTAATAAGGGAGGGCATGCCTATGATAGTCCTTTGTGGAATATTTCACTGCTGAAATAAATGTAAATATTTTTAACTGATTGTATTAGGATTTGTGGAACTCTAAGATTTTCCTGATGTTGTATGTAGTACTGCTATGTCCTCTGTGTCTAAATAGTTCTGTTTCTAAACCTATGAGGCTCAAAGGCTGATTAGCTGTAATGCAGGAAAAAGCCAGGAGAAGTTGTGGTAGTGGCAGAGGTTGCAGAAAACTACCCAAACTCTTAATAAATGGGAAGAAATGGAACAGCCTGCACAAAGGACACTTACAGGAAAAAATTCCAACCTGTTGTTGGTAAGAGAAGCCTAGCAGAATGTGTACTCGTTGCTACTGGGAAATCAGTTTGGTAGTAGCTTGACTTTGCATTAACATAATTATTGAGGGACAGATGGAATAAGCCGACTGGTTGACTAGATGTTTTACTAGTTTACCTGCCTGAGATACGATTTGAAATAAAGGGAAGAAAATCATGGTGAACTGCTCTGCAGAATGCTGACACCTTTTGAAATTGATTAGTTGAAAAGTAGCTCACTTTTGTTCTGTCCCAGCAAAATGCTAACAAAAGCCCTTTTACCTTTCTTCTGCTCAAGAAGAACAGTATTAGTCACAGTTCATTAGACTTATTTACAAAATAGAACTGGTATCTGAAGCTTGTTACTGAAATACTTGTAATTGTTATGGGGATCTTATTCCTGGTTAAAATACAAGAATTTTATAAAGTAGGACAGGGGAAGAAGTTGATTCATTTTCAGTGCATGGGAAGGAAAGAGGTAGAAGAGACAGAATTCCTAATTTGCAGTTGCATTACTGATAGTAATCTAATGTACATCCCATGCTTCTCACACACAGACACAGACATAGATTTCAGTGTTTTCAGACTCTGCTTTAAATTGCAATTTTAAATTCCTGTGAGTGGAATAACAGAGAAGTTATCATGTCTGGTAACTGCAGTTGGCCTTTGTGAATAATGGCTTGTTAGGAGGCTTTATGATTTACTCAGGCCACAGCTGGCTGCCAGCAGAGCTACAGGAATGTGCTCTCTCTTGGGCCTGGTAGCTAGAGATGAAAAGGATCCAAAGCTGGCACAAAAGCAAATAAATTCTTTGACTTTAAATAAAGCATCATAATTTATAAGAGGCTCTGCTTCTCAATCCCAGAGAGGTACATGGATCACAGCAGCTTTTGAGGGTGAGCAGAATTGTCTGCCTGGCTCAACTGCAAGTCTGGTATCTGCAGTTTACAGATTTGGAAGCATTTTCATGGTTTGGGCTTGGAACTGTTTCTTTATTCATGCTGTTTCTTTTCTACAAATTCTCTCTTCTGGCTTCCATTCCTTTATGTTTCATTAACTGATCTACTGTTTGATAAAGAATTGTACCACGACATTCACTTGACAGCTCTTTATCTTGATGTAGAGCATTGGGGAACTAATCACTAAACACACCTTAAGGTTTATAGGTGAATTTTGTCATCCGTTATTTGCTTGGTTTATTACTTTCCAAGTGAATTGTCCTATAGTAACAGACTTCAAAGCTGGGACATAAACTTAATTTTGTGTATGTGTGTGTGTTTGGAGGTTTGTTGTTCTATTTCTGAGTTTGGGGTTTTTTTTGTTTGTTTGCTTTTGGGTTTTGGGGTGTTTCTTGGGGGGAGAGGGGTATTGTGGATTTTGGTTTGTTTTCTTTTACTTTTTGTTGTTGTTTGGTTGTATTTCTTTTGTCATTGGGCTTTGTTGGGTTTTTCTGGTTGGTTGGGTTGGGGCTTTTATTTTTTTTGGCGAGGGATAGTTTTTTTGGTTGCTTTTTTTTTTTTTGTTACTAGATAAACACACATAAATTTATGCAAGCTTCCCTATTTCTGCAGCTGTTTCTCAACAGTCTCCTGATGAAAACAGTATTTATGTAGTCTGGTGTCTGAGATGAGGACTAGAAATGAGGCCAATAATTATTAAAGGAACTCCTGAATGCTTGTCAGGAGGAGACAAAATGGTTTGGTTTTCCCTTTTTGATCATCTTATATTTAAACAGTAGTGCTTTTCCCTACACTCCAGTCTTGTTTTGCCTTGCTTTTTACTTGCTTTTAAGGATGAAAACATTTAGGAGAGAATAACTATCTGAAGAAATCCTGTAATTAGTAAAAACTGCAGTAAGAAAGTGTGACATATGAGTTGAGAAGCCCTATATATTTTCTTTATCTGAAGAAAAGACATAGTGAGGCACTTAGTGCCATGGTCTAGTTGACTGGATAAGGCTGGGTGATAGGTTGGACTGGGTGATTTTGGAGGTCTTTCCAACCTAGTTGATTCCATTCTATTCTGTTCTTGAGCATAAGCAAAGCCAAGGGATTGTAGTGCTTCTTTTTCTTTCATTATAGTAGAAGGCAGAATGGTGTCCATGTGTTTTACCGGGCAGGAATAGAGGGGCTGAAATAGAGTGAAAGATTCAAGACATTGAAGTGCAGCATTTCCTTCTAAAACGGAGAGTACGTGACATTTTTCAATATTAGCCTATGTGAATCACAGTTATGATTACAGAAGTAAAAGAGAAATCTACTAGGAGCAAAATACTTTATTTCTAAAACATGTTTTTTCAGAACACAGAGATGTGAAATGTTTTTTGACTTGCATTTTTAGTGTCATCTGAAATAAAGTTAGACCGCAAAGCTTCAGTAAAACAGTGGTTCAGTTTCTCTGGACACAGAAAAGGTATGGTTTGTAAAAAAATCTTTAGTTCTACCCTGGAGGTCAGAAACCTATGGTTATTTTATAGTAATTGCACATTTTCCTGTAAGCACTGCAAACATTTGATCTGACATTCAAGACATACAGCAGCAACTTATCAAAAAGTTTTCCTATTCTTGCCAAAATCTGATCACTTTGGTGTAAGACTGACAGGACAAATCAATGTGAGTCCCTGTGCTTTCATAGTTTTCAAAATTGCCATTTTAGTAGTTTGTTCTTCACTAGAAATGTTCTAGTTGTGGATAGAACTATAAGCCATTTGGGACTTAATTTGATGTACTTTGTAGGGGAGGTATTACCCAGATTTCATTTGGTCTTTAAATGAGTGTAAAATTGAGTCTTGTATTTGATTAGGACCATTTGGTTGTCTTTAGCTAGCCATTTGCATTTAGATCTTGCTTATCAATTATTTGTTAGGCAGACTGCTTCTAGAAGAAACATACACTGAAAAAAAATTTTAACTATAACCAATAAAGGAAATAAGCTTTTTGATTGCTTTGGTTTCAGAAGCAAACCTGCTTTTAGCATTTTAGTCATAGCTTTGTCCAGAGGCGCTGCCATTTCATCTGCACCAGAAAGTTTTCCTTACGTGCTGCTTTGTTTTATACTAAAGACGAAAAAGGATAATGTTACTAGAGAGACAATAAAAAGAAAAGAAACTAGAGCTGACCATTCAACTGAATATTGACCAACTGTCTTTATAAGAAAGAAATAGATGGTGGGGAATAAGCTAGCATCTAGTTTTCCAAAAAAATCAGTAATTTTTCCCAAATCGATACAGCTCATCAGGCTTCAGAACAAAGGCTGCCAGAGACGTGACAGTGATGGAAGTGGCTGTGTGTTCTTTCGTGTATTAAGCACATGGGCTCATGGGGAAATAGGCCTTCTTCAGTTATCTTGGTGTTTATTCTTCTCTATGCTCTAGGATAAACCTCTAGATTAAGAAAATGTATTACAGTTTTTATTAGGTAAAATGAAAAAAATTGTCTCCCTGGTGGCCCAACTCCATGGCTTCGAGAAGTACCCCAGTAATTGCTGCTTCTTTTCTGAATGCAAATAGTAATATGCAGTGCAAGTCCCAGGAATCTATGTTTTGTGTTTATATCATTAAAGGTGTAACACAGCTTTTTCAAGCCATGGTGATGGTTGCTACTCTAAATATTTTGTACTAATAACTTGATAATTAAGCTTATTTAATTTGAAAATTAGGTTGGCATTGTTCAGAACTTGCTGAAAATCACATGAATATAAACTAAGTTTATTTGGCTGTTGGAGAACCTGCTGTAGTTTGTGTGGCTAACATAATGACAGTGTGCTTTAGCCACCAGCAGGGCAACATTAACTAAAATAACAAGGTTTAGTCTCTGTCCTTTAACCTTTAAGCCTATTATGCTTTCATAAAGTACTAAATTAACACCACAGCTAAGCATCTCAAAGGTTTATGACTTCACCAGCAGTATTTAATTATGTTTCTTTTCCTTAATGCTATCCAACCTTCTCAGCTCTGTTGCTATACAGTATTTGTTCAGATGAAGTCCAGTGTCTGGGATGACTAATTGCAGATCTGTGCTCCAGATGGTTTGATAACAGGATGTGGTTAAGTCACTTTTCAGACATTCAGCACAGCAGTTGGGCTGTTAAGAAGAAAAAAGAAAAAAAAAAACAAAAAACAAACAAAAAAAAAAAAACCAAAAAAACAAACAAACAAAAAAAAAAACACCCCAAACCAACCAAACAAAAAAACCCCACAACCAAACAAAAAACCCCAAACCCACTAAACCCAGAAAAAAATCCCAAACAACCAAAAAAACAAAACCCCCACCAATCTTGAATTTCCAGGCCACCTGACAGGCATTACATTCTCAGGCTTTTACTGATACTGGTGTCTGTAACACAGGCACCTGCTGTAGATGTAGTTAAATTCTTGTGCCATGCTAGATGGAGATATGATTAAAGTAGTAAATAAATTGTGTGTCAGCCAGATCAGTATTCAGTGTTGAAGACCTGATTTTATGTATAGAATGTTTACTGTTAATTTTAGATTACTTTCTTGATGAAAGCAATCAGGGAGAAATAAGCCATTTGTAGTGCAAATCTAATATAAACATTGTTTGTTTTTTGTGCCCAGATGAATTGCTGGTGTATATGTGGGTCTAGGATTGATGATGATGTGGTTGATGTTGTGAGGCAAATGAGTTGTAGTGCTCTTAATAAACCAGTGGCAATGAAAAAACTTGAGATAATCATAAGATTGTAGATTTTCATCTTGCAGCTTTTTGCACTTCATATACTTTAGTTACTGTTAGAAAAGTGAATGTCAAATGGTAGAATAAACATTTGCATGTTGTCTAAATATATTTACTACTGTTTGATATAGCCTCATAATAACAGGATTAGATATTTTCCTAGTCTTTCTGAACTGGAATCTGAGAGTTCCATATGTGAGATCTAAAAACCGCAGTGCCAGATGCAGAATAAGATGTGTTTAATCCATAATGAGTATGTACTCACTGATGACAGATATGCCATAATTTGACTATCCCGGGCATGTCTGTAACATTTGCACATGGCAAGGCTGGAACAAAAGGTAAATGGAATTGGGTTTTCAAACACATTTTTTGATTCAATAGTCATAAAGATACAAGGAATTGATTTTTCTCTAAAGTTACATCAAGCAATGCCTTCTCCAAATTAAGAATTGCATCTCAGTGTTGAAGAGCTACAATGCCATAGGAATATTGCTACAAGAATTTGTGATATTAAGCTTTGAAAGAAGTAAGTCTTACAAAAATTACAGCAAAGCATAATATACTTTGGTAGAGCTTCTGCTGGTATCAGCAAAAGTTGTCTTAAAATGATACTCAGAACAGTAAAGGCAGTATCTGGAATTCTTAACTTGAGGGAATTTTGAGCAAGCTCATAAGTAGGACTCCACTTATGTTTAAATGGAAGTGATTTATGTGACTTTTTAAACACAAGTGACTTTTAGTGACTGAAAAGCAATCCAATGAGTTCTACTTTTGGAATATCATTTAAATATTCTTCAAAAATCAGTTAAAGTATTGTTCAGAAAGACTTTGTGCAGATCTGCTTTCTCTTGAACTTTGCAAATACTTTAGTTTTTCTGCTAAGAGCAGAGGGAACAACACCCGTTCACCCATTCAGATCACCAAATTTGGAGTCTAAGAAAATAATCAGCTTGAAATGTAACAGAATTTTGTAGCAGTTGCTGTGATATGAATTAAAAAAAACAACCTATGCTGCAAACATTAAGTCAGGCTTACCAGATTAATTTAGAAATGTCTACTTATACTGGATTTTGAATGTATTTGTTTTCTAAAGCCAATGTTTCAAAAAACCTAGGGCCTGCATCTAAGGCAGTAATGTGATAATTTGATTCCTAACCACGTGATCTCAGTCATTCTCATAGTTCTTAATACAAAGTAATAAAAAAATCTTGGCTTATGTTCATGGAAAAAAAAAGTCAGGAAAGTGAAAGGACCAGTATCTGGTTTAGGCAACATCCTTAAGTCTTTTGTTCTTTAGATGAAGTAGTACATGCAAGAGTGTGTTGTTTGATTTGACTAGATACTTACAAGCTTGATTAGCTGCTAGAAGTGCAGTGTGAAGGTAGTCTACATAAATGACACCCTGTCTTGGTCCTGAGGGGTTCAATGAATGGACAACTTAATGGATTAAAAACTGTCTTGACAGTGGCACCCAGAGAGTGGCTGTCAATGGCTCCATGTCCCGGTGGAAGCCAGTGACAAGTGGAGTCCCTCAAAGATCAGTACTGGGACCAGTCTTGTTAAAGTCTTTGTCAGTGACATGGACAGTAGTATTGAGTGCACCCTCATCAAATTCACTGACAGCACCAAACTGTGTGGTGTGGCTGACACACTGGAGGGAAGGGATCCATCCAGAAGGACCTTGACAAGCTGGAGAGGCGGGCCTATGACAACCTCATGAAGTTCAACAAGACCAAGTGCAAGGTCCTGCACCTGGGTTGGGGCAATCCCAAATACCAATATAGGGTGGGCAGTGACTGGCTTGAGAACAGCCCTGAGGAGAGGGACTGGAGGACAAGAAGCTCAACATGAACCAGCAGTGTGCACTTGCAGCCCAGAGACCCAGCTGTATCCTGGGCTGCATCAAGAGAAGTGTTGCCAGCACGTTGTGGTAATTCTTCCTGTATGCTGTGGTGAGACCCCACCTGGAGTACTGCATCCAGTTCTGGAGCCTCTATTAAAAGGAAGATAGGGACATGCTAGAATGTGTCCAGAGAAAGGCCACAAGGACGGTAAGATAACTGAAGCACCTCTCCTATAGAGACTGGCTGTGTTTGTGTCCAAACTATAGTTTGGACTGTGCAGTCTGCAGAAGAGAAGGCTCTGAGGAGACCTTATTGTGGCCTTCCAATATCTTAAAGGGGCGTGCAAAAAAAGCTGGTGAGGGACTTTTTAGGATGTCAGGTAGTGGTAGGACTACAGGGATTGGAGCAAAACTAGAAGTGGGTAGATTCAGGATGGATGTTAGGAAGAAGTTCTTCACTATGAGGGTGGTGAGACACTGGAACAGGTTGCCCAGGGAGGTAGTGGAAGGCCCATCCCTGGAAGTTTTTAAGGTCAGGCTGGATGTGTCTCTGAGAAACCTGACCTAGTGTGGGGTGTCCCTGCCCATGGCAGGGGGTTGAAGCTAGATGATCCTTGAAGTCCTTTGCAGCCCCAGTGATTCTGTGATTCTATGCCTTGTGATGGTGATGCTTTTACAGCAAAATAGCACATCAGTATTGATTGGGCTGACTGGAAAAAAACATTACTCTTTGTTGAAGTTGAAACAATTTAGGTAGTTTATTTCCAGTTTATCATGATGTGTTTTTTTATATAAACTTAGTTAATAGTAAATATCTAATTTTGGGTCTTGTCTTTGTTATGCAGTAACTGAAAAGAAGGAAAGGAGGACAAAGAAAGACAACAGATTAATTGCATCAGAACTCATTAAAAAACCCAACTTCTATCTTTAGATTTCCAAAAGTTAATTTTATAAGAAATCATGTTTGTGGCATGTGACCTTTCATTCCATAGTAAAATCCAAGTATAAATATTCACAGTTACTTTGCACAGATTATTACATTGTATCTATCAGAACAGCTTATGTAAAATGTTTTTGTTGTCCTTTGGGCACGTGCTAGTTTTTTCTGTCTGTCCTGGGGTGGGTTTTTTCCCTATGAACATTATGATTATGAATGTGGTGAGTAAAGAAGAAAGTTCATAGTAGTACATGCAGTGTGAAGGAAAACACCAAAATACAGATTTTTTTTCTTGCTCTTAACAAGCAAATGCAATTCCCTTCGATGTTGAAGGTGGGACTTCATTGGAAGTGGTAGGCACTAGTTAACATACTTTGTGCATGTCTGCTGTACATTAAGGCTTTGCTTATGATCCTGCCTTGGCTAACACTGGATTTCACCAAAAAATAAAAAAAAAATACAGTAGTGTAGATGAACTGTAAAACTTCGGGGTAACACAACCCTATTTTCTTGTCTTAGACACGTTTCAATAACTCCTGTACATAACATGTTCACCATTTATTATGTCTACTTCTTAATGATAAAGAGTAGCATGAATAGTAAAATTGGAGATTTTTACTTTCTTATTCTTGTCTGCTTTGACTTTGGGTACTTGACATTGAAGGCTGTGGAGGGTATTGCTAACTTCAAATATACGGTAACTGTGAATAAGTGCACAGTTTGCAAATGGAATAACGAGACAAAATAGATGAAGAACCTTACACCCTCATTTTGGAATAGTTTTTTCTGTACTACATTCAAGTCTTTTGAACTGTGCACAGGTAATTGGTGAAATTCTTGACACCCTTACTTGGTGGAATAAACATTTGCATGTAGTCTGAATATATTCACTGCTGTTTGATCCAGCCTCACAATAACATGATTAGATCATAGAATCATAGAATCATAGAATGGTTTGGGTTGGAAGGGACCTCAAGGATCATCCAGCTCCAACCTCCTGCCATAGGCAGGGACACCTCCCATTAGAGCAGGTTGCTCAAGGCCTCATCCAGCCTGGCCTTAAACGCCTCCAGAGAGGAAGCATCCACAACCTCCCTGGGCAACCTGTTCCAGTGTCTTACCACCCTTACTGTAAAGAACTTCCTCCTAATATTTTGTTATGTTTCCTGAATTGGAATCTTAGAGTCCAGATACTCTGAAGGTACACTGAATTACAAGCATCTGATTTTTTTCTCCCATTCTTCAATAATGGTTACTTTAGATAGCCCAAGTCTCTTGGGCTTTTTCAAGGTGAAAACACATGTCAGTGTACAGACAGTATGAAATCTATGGATCCCTCAGTCATTCCTTGCATTTTCACTTGTTACATAAATGATTGTTACATGATGTGTAGTCTGATGTGTAGTCTAATGTACTGTGAAGTCACATTACAGGCACTCCTTATGACTTGATGCTGGTGTAGTGAAGTTTGATCCTATATGTTACATGTTACTTCACAAGATGGAGGAAATATGTGAAAAGCTATGCCCTAGCACACACACGCTCAAAAGAGGAACTGGAACAACTTATAGAAGAGTTAGTATGTGACTTAGTATGTGGCTGCCTGCACAGCATACTGAGAAGACTGCTGTGTACTGCCTCTGAGACTGTGCAGAGAAGTCCCAGAAGAGATTCTTGTTCTGAGCTTGAGATCTATACCAAGACGAGTATTTTGGATCAAAGAAACTTGTCATAATATACTGTGACTGGGTGCAGCAAAAATAGTCCTTTCTCTTCGTAGTCCACCTAGTATGTAGTGTGGACTACATACCTCTCTCATCTCCATTTTCTTTTCCCCGTGTTTTGGTCTTCTAAGTCTCCAGTTGCATGTTTCCACAGGGATAAGTTCTACCTCCCATGCTATTTATATTCTCTTGACCCCTTTCTGTCATAATCTTACAAGATTAAATGAGCTACCTTCACTGCTACTTCTATGAAATCTTACCTGTGGCTGAGTAATATGCTGTTCATTAGGGAAAGGAAATATATTTCTTGCCACAGTTATTCTAACAGCACGGAGACTAATCTTTCCTCCTACTTAAACACTGAAGCTTTTGCTAAGACTAACAAACTTAATGAGATGCTAAAGATGACTGACTGTTAAGGGAGGAACTTGTGTGTGTTTGCTTTTGAAGTATTGACTTTCTTACATTGGAAGGTCATTTGAATGTCTTACAAGGATTACTGAAATGTGTATCAATTTCAAAGGATTTTATTATTATACCTATTCTGTGCCTTCTACTTTGCCCTCTCTTCTATTAATAAGTAACATACTACCCCTAGGTCTTTATATAGTTTTATTAGTAGAAATAGACAAGACTAGATATATTGAGGGAGATGGGAGACTTATGTAGGAACACACCTTGATTTAAAACAAAACAAAACCACAAAACCACTACCACAACATCTAATGTTACGTTTTAACAAAAGGATAAAGGTGAACTAGCAGGGGGAAAGCGAATGACACACTTAAACCTCCTGTAACACTCCATGGGAAATCAGAAAGGCCTCCTTGCTTTGTGCATTTAGCAGGAGATTGAACAAACGCTGGTAAATGGACAGGAGGGAGCAATTGTGCTGCTGCAGAGAGACAGGGTATGTGACATAATAGAATTTAGTGATGGAAAATACCTGTGATTTTCACTTGGAGCATTATGGAGTCACAGCCAACAAGCTATTAAGGTAGAAGGAAACCCTCGAGTTACCAGAGAAGACACCTTTTTAATATTTCTCTAATGTATGAGTGGCAGGTGGGAACATAGCTTGGAGTTGCTAATTGACAAACCCAGTTTCCACTGATACGCATTTCCTCTGTGGCTCTGCTGATGTATAGTCTTCTTCATATTTTTTGCCCACACATTTCAGTAGGTGAAGAGGTTTGTAGACTTCAAGACATAGTGTGATTTCATCACTGGAGGAACCTGGGGTCCCAAAGCCTGTACACCCTCCTCCTATTAGGTGCCAGTGGCAGAGGGGCTGTGGAAGCACCTGCTCCTTTCCCAGACCAGGAACATTTATGGTGGAGCCATGTCCCATCAGACTCCTCTGTACCCTTGTCTTCACCCATATAACCACCTCACAGGTGGTGTCTGGGGCAAGGCAGTGGCACAGGGAGGTTTCAGCACTGTAGGTCAGAAGTACCAGCAATGAGATGCGGCACTGCTGGGCCACAGATGCAGGAGCTGACAACCCATCAGTGCTGGGTGCTGTCCAGGCATCTGGGTGACACAGAGGTCTCACACTGCCCTCATCACTTTGCCCCTGCCTGCCCTATGCCACCAATAGGCTGGTGGGGGCAAGTGCTGCAGAGCTGGCCATGGCCAATCAGGATCTGGAACAGGTGGTGGGCAGCAGCCACACCTTTGGCCCTTCGGTCGTGTGGCTGTGGTGGCCCTCATTCGAAGGGAGTGAGAACAAAATGAGGTGTTTTTTGTTTTTCCCAGGCTTCCCAGTTTGCATGGGTGACAAGAATATGACATAGCAAATTGACCCTAATCTTTCTGGGTATTCGAAGCTGGGCTCTGTCCCTGCCTGGAAGAGCTTTTTGTCATTCATCCTTCGTCATCTTTGCCCCAGCATACAAAATTCTAGTCACTTTATCATTATGGCAACTTTAAGCCATGTGTGGAATAATTTTAAAATGCGCTACAGAGAATTTTCAAGGAAATCCCATCTTCCTTGCTACCTCTGGTAATGACACTTCAAGCACTTCCCTGCTGCTAAAAGGCCCCTGAGGAAATAAGTGACTGGATGCATGTTTACTTTGGTGCAGCAGAGAGGGATCATTTCAGTGCAAAATTAGAAATCACACTGGTAAGACAAAGCAAAAAGACTGGCTGGAAACATTCTGGCACAATGCCATCATTATATTCATTATAGAAGCACGACAGCTAGAACAAGGAAAGTGTGGAAGAAAAAAAGTCACAAGGCTGGCAGCTGCGAGTCAGTGTCTTCATGCCTCACAAATTTGAAACATTTTGCATCATGCCGTTCTTTGCTAGGTAAAACATATTTTGTATTTCAGTGTATTTTCTAGTGAGAAGAGATGTCTGGTTTAAGAACACTACCATGTGTTTTAGCTGCAAAAGTTAATGAATTAAAGGGGTCATTATGCTGGCTAGTCCATAAACATGATGATAAATTATGTGAAGAAGTGTTTGGAGGCAAACTGAAAAAAAGACATTTGAATGACACTCCCCATATTTTATTGCTACTTAGGCTGTCCTTACCACATACGTTTTACAGAGATAATTTGAAAAAAGCACAAAATTAGAAGTCTGCTTTAGGTGGATATATGAATTTACATTTAATAAAAGTTGTAAGTGGTAAATCAATTAAATTACGATACTTTCATTTTAAAGATCATTCTTTCAATGCACCAGTATGGTAGTTCCTCTTAGATTTACTGTATGGTTGGAGTTTCATGTTTGGTCTATTGCTGCCTGCAGAAAAACAAGTAAGGCAAATAATACGTGCTTCCATCTGTATCTGCTGAACAAAACTTGCAATGTGTATACGTGTGTGTGTGTGTTTAGTCTGTGCAATTTCAAATAAATAAAAGTGTCATTATCATGTTACTCAAAGCAAAGCAGATTCTTCTCAGTCACCTACTGATTTAAACACTGTAACTGGTGCTTAGTTTATGCTGGCTGGCTGCCAAGCAAAAGCAATTATGTGCAATAATAGCAAAATTAAGAGGTGAGTGTTGCTGTTTTACAGCAGGACATGGCAAAACCCATTTCCTTCTGTCAGGTATATCGTGATTACACACACAGTCACAGAGGCATGCACTCTCTTGCACACATATACATGCCGGGGAGACTCACTTTGTCATTTGCTGTCTTTCTGTGGGTTTTAACTTAAAAGTCACTGAAACCAGAAAAGAGGAAGAGTAGAGACCACAGTGTTTGAAAGTAAGTAAGAATAGAGCTGTCCCTTTGTGGGGGGGGTGAAAGTAATAAAACAAAGAACCTACCCTAATTATTTTTCTGACAGTGATAATACCTTGTTTTTTTTCACTGGCAGGTGTCCTAGTAGTAAATGTTACATGGAGGAACAAGACTTACGTGGGAACACTGCTGGACTGCACAAAGCATGACTGGGCCCCTCCGAGGTAGGTGATTATTCTGAGTCTGCTTTTTGTCTGCTGTGTTTTCACCCTGAGTCTCTGTCAGGAGACTGAACAGAGATTAATAAAAAACAACTGTCTGTAATTGAAACCATGCAGCAGTGAAACAAGTAATTCTCTGTTCCACACTGAAATGTGGAGGTGAAGTTCTGTGGTGTTTTTTTGTTTGGTTGTTTTTGTTTTTTTGGGGTGGTGGGGGTTTGTTTGGTTTTTTGTTTTGTTTTTCACTTGTGTTTTTGAGAGGGCAGGGGAAGTAGATAAGATTCAGCTAAAGGACAGTTGCTTTAAAAATAAATTGCTGTGAGTTTAGAAAAAAATTCTCTCTGTTGCTCCAGTCAGGTGTTCTTGTTCTTGCTATTTTTGTCCATTTTAAAAATTATTTTCCCTTTGAGACTGTACCATTCTCATTTGACAGAAGAGTATCTTTTCTTTCACATGTATGAAGGTTCTGTTACAGGAAGTGGTATTGGTTTTGCATTTATTCTCTTCACAGCTCCTGCTTATGAAATCTGCTCTTGTTTATACAGATTTTGTGAATCACCAACAAGTGACCTGGAAATGCGTGGAGGACGGGGCAGGGGCAAGCGGGCAAGGTCCGCTGCAGCTGCAGCTGTACCTGGGAATGATGCAAGTTTTGCAGAGTCCAGAGGACTTCAGAATAAGAATCGAGGTGGTGCCAATGGGAAGGGGAGGAGGGGGAGCCTTAACTCAAGCGGGCGCAGGACACCTCCAAACTGTGCCATGGACGAAGTGAAAGCCAGCCCTTCCTCCACAAACAAGAGGAAGACTAAGCCTGCAATGGAGCTAGATTTGAACTCCAGTTCAGAGGACAATAAATCTGGAAAGCGTGTTCGTACTAATTCTAGAAGCACTCCCACCACCCCACATGGGAAACCTGAGACTACTTTTTTGGACCAAGGCTGCTCTTCTCCAGTGCTGATTGACTGTCCTCACCCCAACTGCAACAAAAAATACAAGCACATTAATGGATTGCGATACCATCAGGCTCATGCACATTTGGACCCAGAAAACAAACTGGAATTTGAGCCTGACAGTGAAGACAAAATTTCAGACTGTGAGGAAGCCTTGAGTAATGTGGCACTTGAATGCAGTGATCCAAGCACAAATTTGCCAGGCTTTGATCCACTAAAAGCACCAACATCTCCTTCCTCTGTCACGACCCCAGGGACCCCCAAGGGAAAAAGGGAAATGACCAGCAATGGCCCTGGTTCAGTTGTCAGTTCCAAAACTGGCAAGAATTCTGGCAAAAAGAAGAGTCTTAACAGTGAGCTGAACAGCCTTCCAGTAATTTCTAATATGGCAGCCACACTGGATAATTGCTCAGTAGCAGATGGCAGTTTGCAAACTGAAATGCCAAAACTGGAGGCTGAAGGGTTAATTGACAAAAAGAGTTTAGGTGATAAAGGTAAGAAAGCAAACAATTGCAAGGTAGATAAAAACATTTCCAAACTGAAAACAGCCAGGCCCATTGCCCCAGCACCAGCACCAACTCCTCCGCAATTAATAGCTATACCTACTACAGCCTTTACAACCACCACTACAGGGACAATACCGGGACTGCCCTCTCTAACAACTACTATTGTTCAGGCTACACCAAAGAGCCCTCCACTAAAACCTATTCAACCAAAGCCTACAATTATGGGAGAGCCAAGCACTGTAAACCCAGCTCTCACTTCACTCAAAGACAAAAAGAAAAAGGAGAAGCGAAAGCTCAAGGACAAAGAAAGCAAAGAGACTGGAAGCCCCAAGATGGATTCCAAGCTGGGAAAGCTGGAGGATTCAAAAGGGTCTGGGAAAGACTTATCTGGACATTTTTTAAAGGACCATCTCAACAAGAATGAAGTGCTAGCTAATGGACTGTCAGAGTCACAAGAGAGCAGAATGGCAAGTATTAAGGCTGAAGCAGATAAGGTTTACACATTCACAGACAATGCACCCAGCCCTTCCATAGGGAGTGCCTCCAGGATGGAATGCAGCACTTTGGTGAACGGACAATCTGCCATGGCGCCACTGCACGTGTTGACACAAAATGGTGCAGATAACGCGGCTGCTAAAACCAGCAGCCCTGCTTACTCAGATATTTCTGATGCAGCTGATGATGGTGGCTCTGACAGCAGGTCAGAAGGCATGAGGTCAAAGGCCAGCTCTCCGTCGGATATTATTTCTAATAAGGATGGTGTTGTAAAAGGACATTCTTCAACCACAGCACAACCGACTCAAGCAAAAGAGTCCCATTCTCCCTATTACCATGGCTATGATCCTTATTATTCCCCAAGTTACATGCACTCTGGACAGGTCAGTACTCCAGCAGCTGGGAACAGCAGTACCCCACAGGGGCTGAAGATCAAAAAAGAGACTGAGGAAGAGGCTGAAAAGAAAGAGAAGGCAGACCCATCAGATGCCAAGAAAAGTGAGAGCATTTCCTCGAATTTGCAGCCACAACATCAGTCAGTAATAACACAAAGACACCCTGCACTTGCTCAGTCACTTTATTATGGACAATATGCCTATGGGCTCTATATGGACCAAAAGTCCTTAATGGCCTCTAACCCTGCTTACAGGCAGCAGTATGAAAAATACTATGAAGACCAGAGAATAGTAGAACAGAAAATGGCACAAACTGGGAGGGACTGTGACAGGAAGAATGACCCTCCCTTGAAGGAGGTTGGGAAAGATGACAACAAGCAGAAGACTATTCCATCTGCCACTATTTCAAAGCCCCCTTCAACTCCAGAGACCAGCAAAAATAACACTAAAATAGGGTCATCAGTCTCTAACAAAGGTGAGGAGACAAGCAAATCACAAATCCTTTCCAATCACCAGCAGCAGCTGCAATCTGACAGTTTCAAAGCCAAACAAATGGAAAACCACCAGCTTATAAAAGAGGCTGTAGAGATGAAATCTGTTATGGACTCCATGAAGCAAACAGGAGTAGATCCAACCACAAGATTTAAACAGGTGAGATTACAAGAAATAGAACAACAGTGTCTTGATTCTCTGAATGCAAGTTGTCTCACTTTCAGTCATGTGAGATTTTGTATGTCCTTGTACCTCTGCTGCCAAACATGGTCCACTGTCTTCTTTTTCATGCTGAATAGTACTGTAGTCTGTGAATAAGCCAACAGACCATTCACTTGAGCTGTTGAAATGGGAAAAAAAAAATCTAGCAAGATGGTGATAGAACACAGGCTTAAGACTTTTAAATTACATGCCTGAATAAAACAGAACTAGATTGCTCCTTAGATGTAAATTCTGAGCAACTTGCTTAGTTTAGAAATCAGAAAATTCAAACAAAAGTAAGCAGCTTTCATTGTGAGAAGACTTAAAGTAAAATTGAAAGATGGTTTGAATTGTTTTGTCTTTTTTTTTTTTTTGGTTAAGTGAAAGTTGACATTTACTAAAGATGGCTGATCTCTTTCTTTGAAGAGTTGGCTTGAAGCTCAGCTCTTTATCTTAAACCCAAGGTGACCTTTCTGAAGCAGTTAAGTTCCTCTTCTTTCCTCAGCCAACCTTAAGCTCCTAAGACCTGCACAATGGATGAACTTTTCTTTCCACCGAAGTTACTGCTAGTTTTCCTATTGACTTCACTGGAACTAGAATTTCATCTGTTGCTTTATGTTGGCCTTCACAGATATTGCGTTGACTTTATTTGCTGCAGTACACCTACCTCTATGCTCTGAACTGGAGCCCTCAATGCTCAATGCTTTCATGTTGTAGTGTACAGTACACTCCAGACTTCAACTTTATGGGCTGTCTTTCAAAATACAATGGGGTCAGGTGAGTGGGAGTCAGGCAGCTATAAAGGAAGTGGGATGATACAGTCCAGAGTAGAAGATTTCTGCTGGTTGAAATGAGTATTTGAACCAGACCGTCCCAGCATCTGTAGTTGTGTGCTTATGTTTCTGCTGCATGTGCCATACATGTGTTACAGTTGAAGACAGTGTTTACAATTAGCTCTTGCTTATGCAGTATTAGAAAAAAAAGGTCTTCCTGTTACTGTTAAGTACTGATTTGGTGTAGTCCTGTGAAGAACTCACCTACCTTATTCCATAGTGTGTTTATAAACTCATCTATTGTATGTTTATAAACTCATCTATGTAATACTGTATGCAAAAATGTATTTATGATATTATGTACATGTTCGCTAAACTGTGTTGTCCTGATCTTGTAAATACTTACTGATGTCTAATTTTACAAACTTGAAATCATAGAATCATAGAATCAACCAGGTTGGAAGAGACATCCAGATCATTCAATCCAATCTATCACCCAGTCCTATCCATTCAACTAGACCATGGCACTAAGTGCCTCATCCAGTCTTTTCTTGAACACCCCTAGGGATGGCAACTTCACCACCTTCCTGGGCAGCCCATTCCAATGACAAATCACTCTCTCTATGAAGGTCTTCCTCCTAACATCCAGCCCATATCTCCCCCGGCACAACTTGAGACTATGTCCTCTTGTTCTGTTGCTGGTTGCCTGGTAGAAGAGACCGACCCCCATCTGACTACAGCCTCCCTTCAGGTACTTGTAGACAGCAATGAGATCAGCCTTGAACCTCCTCTTCTCCAGGCTAAACAACCCTATCTCCCTCAGCCTCTCCTCATAGGGCTTATGTTCCCATCCCCCCACCAGCTTATATAAGACTTTCTACTGAAGAAGTCTGTCTTAATGTCTGACTTCCACTGATTCCTGAATATGTGTAGTATTGGAGGCAGCATTAACACCTTTCCAGCTAGATCAGTTTTTCCAGTTCATTGTTCCAGGTAATCTTAAGTGCTCTGGCATATCATTAGCCAGCTTTAATTTTGTGGTTCACAGATACTTTTTGCTCTCTAGTGGGAAAATATCTCTGTGGGCTTTAATTAAAATATTTTATGAATAGTGTGGTCTCAGAACTTTGATACGATGCATGTGTATTTCATGATTAAACTAGTTAAAGTCATGAAGAAGGATATAAGATGAAGCAATTGAATTAAATTTTGATAATAGTCTCTTGCTCTTTCATGAGAATATTAGTTTGACTTTGAGCTCAAGGCACTCTGTAGCAAGCAAACGTCTCCTCTATGTAGTAGGAATACGTTATTAAAACAGCTATTAAAAATACATTAACCAAAGTATGGGAAATATCAATAATGATCGTATTTCAACATGTAAGTTCAGAACAGATTTTTTTTTTCTCCTTCGTGTTAGGATCCAGATTCACGAACATGGCATCATTATGTCTATCAGCCCAAATACCTTGATCAACAAAAATCAGAAGAACTTGATCGAGAGAAAAAGTTAAAAGAAGACAACCCTAGAAAAACACCTAACAAGGAAAGTTCTCTGCCTAACCTCCCTGTTTCATTAGCAAGCATTAAAGAAGAGCCTAAAGAGGTCAAGCGTTCTGATTCTCAATCAGTGGATGAGAGCAAGATTAAAAATGATGATCGAAAGACACCTGTAAATTGGAAGGACTCTCGAGGTGCTAGGGTAGCAGTTTCCTCACCAATGAGTCAACATCAGTCATATATCCAGTACTTGCATGCTTATCCTTATCCACAGATGTATGATCCCAACCATCCAGCCTATCGTGCAGTCTCTCCTGTCCTAATGCACAGCTATCCTGGTATGTATTCTGAATGTTGCCTTGCATGCTAGTTAAGATGTTAACACCTTTGAAGTGTTGAGCCTGCATCTTAATATTCCTACTAGTAGCTAGGGTATCTTAGAAGCTTCATGGGTGACATTTGTTTTGCTTGTGCTTCCACTAGGGAAAGTTCTGTAGATGAAACTGATTTAATACAAGATGTGTCTTATATGAACTGTCACAGTTCCCAGCTACAGTTTTCTCAACCCCTGACAGTCTGCTATTGCTGTTAGACTGACAGATAGTTTATTGCCTATAAAAATATTCTAAGCACTTACTGTCAGAACCATTATAGTTACTATTCCTTTCACTTAAAGGATACCCATAAATGTCTGAAATGGCTATCAGCTCAACCCCTTTTTATAACCTCCATTCATCAGGGTAAATTAGGTGAAGATATTGAAGAGCAAAATGCTGTTTGATAGTCACCTGATCCATTTTTGATGTTACTCTCTGCCCTGGCATTCCATTCTCCCACCTTGATATAACCAAAATGTAAAAACGGTCACTTGATGTAGTATTTATTGTTTACCTGCAGGGGCCTACCTCTCTCCAGGATTTCATTATCCAGTTTATGGGAAGATGTCAGGGAGAGAAGAGACAGAGAAAGTCAGTACCAGCCCAAGCATCAATGCGAAATCAGCCACTGAGTCCAAAGCACTGGATTTGCTCCAGCAGCATGCCAGCCAGTATCGCAGCAAGTCTCCTGTTGTAAGGCCTCATCTGTTGTTACTGAAGAGTGGTGCATACAGGAAGTGGTAGAGAACATAATTTTAAAAAGCACATGATCTGGCAGCAAGTTCTGAACTCATGATTCTTCCTTATGGTATTGCTTTAAATAAAAGCAATTTATAGTCAGGATGTTTGCATGGTATTAACTGGAAGTGGCACAGTTCTGTGCTCAGTCTTCCTAACTTAAATGAATGTACTCACATGGAAACATAGATTCAGAGATACATGCTGGTGTGCAGTTTATTGCAGTTGAACAGGAAGCTCCTGTTTGGAAACAGATAACAAAATGAAATTAGAGAGTGGGATTTGGTAATACCTTCTCCCTACACTTTCCAAGAAGCAACATCTTTCAAACAGCAGTTTACCAGCCCTCATTTCCAAAGATTTCCACCTGTGAACAAGTCACTGATCATTTTCAAAAGGTCTTTCTTTCTAATCAGGCCAACTTTATCCCCAGAATGCATTGAAGATGGCTGAGGATTCATTTACATCAGCTTTCAGCAGCTCAGCTAGGTTGTCCCAGCATTGGACAGTCAGCCAAGCTTAAAAAAGCCTAAAACTGGAAGTTACTGTAGTGGCTTCAAATGTTTCCTCGAAGTCTGTATACCTTGAAGACCCTTCAATTAGCTAGATACACCAGCTTTAGATTAGAATCACAAATAATCTAGTAGAAAGATTTCTTCAGAAAAAGTTTCAAGTTTGAGAAGTTGTTGCCAGATAAGGGCAAGAGTGATTTTGTTCTGATTTCATGCCTTTAAAAATTCTTACATCAGTTTTCTTTCACCTTGTGTTATCAGCCTGTGGAAAAAACAGCAGCTGAGCGTGAACGGGAAGCAGAAAGGGAGCGAGACCGTCATTCCCCTTTTAGCCAGCGGCATCTCCATACGCACCATCACACGCATGTTGGAATGGGTTACCCCCTTATACCTGGACAATATGACCCATTTCAAGGTGAGCAGGTTTCCAACAGTGGGTGCCTCATGTAGTCATTACCTTGACAGTGGAAATCATACCTATTTTCAGTAGAGATCCCCTTGTTAAATCAGAAGTGATTTAGGTTTGAAAATTCACAGCATGGAATAACAGCACATGAATAGTTTCATGCCTGAGAAAGACCGAGTTTTGTTCCCAAAATTGAGTGTTAGATCATTACTAGGGATGTATCAGTTAGGCTGCCATTCACAAGAAAGTTTTGATTCCTACTGCAAGTTGACGTTAACTGGCTGAAAGGCAGAAAACTCCCCAAACCAAACAACCTCCTTTTTGTGTAATTAGGGTTGTGTAAGCAGTGGAAGAAGTGTAGCAAAGACAAAAGCTTTTTATACTGAACAATTTTTATGAACAAGGCATTGTGAGTCACAAGGGCTTGAGCTTGTTATAATTTGACCATCTGAAAGAGGACTCTGTATTTTGGCAAATGCTGTGCACATAGTTGCACTCAGGGAAAAAATCTGCACAGTAAGATACAATTCATTCACCTTAGGTTTTATTAATAGCAATTGTTGACTGGTTTTCTCTAGCCCTAGACTCTAGCTGAATTAAAAGGAGATTTGCTCTCATGCACCAGAGTACGTGCTGTCACAGGTGGTGGCTAAATGACATTAATTTATAATGTTCACTCCGCCCCTCAGCAGTTATTTCTCTTGTGTCTGAGCATTACTTAATCTGATTTGGTGATTCCATACACCTTTTAGGATGCATTATACTTGTTCAGAAGAAATGCAAAACTTATGTTATTATGAAAGCATTGTATTCTGAGCAGCTGGTACGTAGTTTCTGTAATTCACTGTGACTTTAGATTCTGGTTGTTTCCTGCTACCTATCATTACTACTGAGCTTCCTATTCAGGAACTCATACAAACCACTTGGCATCTTGCAGTGCAGTACTTGGAAAGGATTATAGTAAGTTGGACCATTGTGTTTTCTTGTAAAATAGCAATGGCAATTCAGTTTACTGTATGAAGGCATATTGATCATAGAATCATGGAATGGTTTAGATTGGAAGGGACCTCAAAGATCATCTAGTTCCAACTTCCTGACATAGGCAGGGACACCTCCCAGTAGAACAGACCACTCAAGGCCTCATCCAACCTAAGCCAAAGTAGAATGCGGAAGATCCCCAACCAAATCAGAGGTTTCAAGTGAATTGTAGAGAGAACAGTTCATAGAATCATAGATAGAATCATAGAATCAACCAAGTTGGAAGAGACCTCCAAGATCATCCAGTCCAACCTAGCACCCAGACCCCTCCAGTCAACCAGACCATGGCACTAAGTGCCCCATCCAGGCTTTTTTTCAACACCTCCGGGGACATTGACTCCACCACCTCCCTGGGCAGCCCATTCCAATGCCAATCTCTCTGGCAACAACTTCCTCCTAACCTAGCCTTGAACACCTCCAGGGAGGGGGCATCCACAACCTCCCTGGACAACCTGTTCCAGTGTTTCACCACCCTCACTGTAAAGAACTTTTTCGTAACATCTAGTTTAAATCCCCCCTCTGCCAATTTAAACTCCTCATCCTGTCATTACAAGACCTTGAAAATAGTCCCTCTCCAGCCTTCCTGTAGGCCCCCTTCAGATACTGGAAGGCTACTACAAGGTCTCCTCTCCTCAAAGCCTTTGCTTTTTCAGGCTGAAGAGCCCCAACTCTTGTACTGGGCAGTCTGTCTTAGCACTGTTACCTGAAATACTTGCTGTTTAAAACCCTGCCATTTCCTGATGCTGGAGTTTTTTTGTCGTTTTGCCTTAGAGATGCTTCCTAATGTTTCTCTGAACACAAAACTGCATTAAACCAAGAAGTGCATCTACATTTCTTTGTTTCTTCCTTACCTCAGGATTGACCTCAGCTGCCCTTGTTGCCACTCAGCAGGTGGCTGCACAAGCATCTGCATCTGGTATGTTTCCTGCACAAAGAAGGTAAATATCCAATAAATAGTAAATTCTATATCTTAACATAGAGAAGCGAAAGCAAGTCATAGCTTTTATAGCATTTTTGTTCTTAGTTGTGGCCTTTAACTTAATCATTAAGATGGAACATGTCTGTCTTCTGAGACTTATATATACTATGTTTTAAGGGTTGATACTAAGATAAAACAAGTGATTATGNNNAAGATAAAACAAGTGATTATGAAATGCAATTTAATATTAAATATTTTTTTAAAAAAGTTTATGTTCAGTCCATGTACTGCAAGGAAAACTTAAAATTTTATCTGTTCTGCAAGTCGGCCTGGTTTGCTGACTTTGCTTTTGGAGAGGTTTGCTTGGGAGTCCATTAAAGGTGACATTGTATTTAAGTTACATACCTATTCCATGCATTTACATCTTAGTTATGTACTAGGTTTTCAGTAGAATTTACCATTCAAACCATCATCCTTATTCTTCAAGAGGAAAGAAACTCTTCAGTGTTACGATCACATCTCATCTGAAAAACCCAAAGCATCCTTAACATGAGGGTTTCACTCATCATGGCCACATCAAGCCTCAGAGTTTAGTGTATTAAATGGTACTGTAGTATTCCATGGCTACGAGTGTCTTTCTGAAAGCTGACTCTGAAAAAGTGTGACCTTGTAAGACTCTTAACTGGAAGCATTTGAGTGAGAAAAAACATAACCAGTCATGAAAGGGCTGGTGGATGGTAGGTTGTCAGAAGATAAATCCCAGCTTAGGTTAATTGATGGTATGTTGTTCCTAATGGAAGCAACAAGGAGATGGTTTTCTGTTTCCCCTTCTTGTCCAGATTTCATTTTATGGTGCGTCTGAGGTACACAAAAGCTAGGAAGAAAGGATACTGCATACTAAAATATTCCTCTTTCTTTTTTCAGAGAATGATGATTTTGGGGATCTACATTGTCATGTGACTGGATCACATGAGGAAGCGCTTTATTACAGACATCAGTTCCATGGTGTTAATTTGAAATGCCTTAATGGCAGGCAAAAACCAGTCATTTCATTTTTGTAAATTGCAGATTTTATCACAGAGTAACAAATGTTGCTGTAATTAGACTTCTGTTTTTATATATATANGGTCTGCTGCTAAGTTGCGAACCACACAGTAAAAGGAGATATGTATTTCTCATGTTTAGAAAGCGTTAACTGCAAAAGTATTTTTGTTTCTTTTCCCTTCTACTTCTTTTTTTCCTTTTTTTCTTTTTTTCCTTTCCCCCCTGCCCCCCCCCCCAACCTTTTTTTTTTTACTTCTCCAGTTGTAAATAATGTTATGTATCAGTGTGCCTGAACCTTGCATACCCTTCTGGTATTTCCCACAAGCTCTCAGAGAGGCTAACTGTGATGACACTTTGGTACAATGTAGACGTCTATTTGGTGGCTCCTATTAAGATGCATCAGTGTAAAATGTTACTGTATTCACTGTTTCATTGTAATTGTGTATTGTGCAAAATATACCTTTGAAAGGCATGGGGATTCTAGTACCACAAAAACTGTGTTGTATATAGTGTATAGATTTTAAATGGAGATAATGAGCATCTGTGAATAATGAAATGTCTTTTTTGATAATCCTGAATGGCAGATAACCTAATAGCCTGCATACCAGAAGACATCTGTGATTGTTCTATTACTTGAATAGTCCTGCAGTCTTTTTTTTAATGTTTACAATTGCCCGGTTTTAGAAGAGAGACTCTAATGCCATTGCCTGGTTACTTGTTTTATGCTGTAATCTAGTTTATTTTATGCAAAATGTATATCGAATGCTTTCATTTTTATACCTGCCTTAAATAATTTGGCAATCAGAATAAAGAAAACAAGTTGATTTTGTACTTCCTTGGTGTCTATGGGCCACTTTCAAAGAGATAAGCCAGTTTCATAGGCGTAGGTAACAGAGGCTGCAGCTACCACACAGCTACTAGTCTGTGTTCCCAGAGGTTCTCCTTGGGGCTCAGTTACTGGTGTGCTCCTGCGGCTATTCCGTGCCTCCCCTCTGAGCTTGCGATGTTGTCCTTTCCCAGTGGGTGATGCACGGCCCAAGCCATATGGCAGTGGACCTCTTTCACTTGACCTCCATAGGCACTAGAAAAAGGCCCATAGCAACACCTTGGATGGTATTAATTGGAATTAAATCTCTAATACCTGTTTCAGAGCAGCTCTGTGTGCTATAAATTATAGGCAGATTTTTTCTGTTGTATCTGTATTACACCCTTCCCCACCTCGGAAATTAATAGATGCCTAAAACCAGAGGACCTGTTAATCAGGAAAAAAAAAAAAAAAGAGTCCTTTACTGTGCTTAACCTGCATCACCACAAACAAGTATTTTATGTGGCTATACTACCTGTTTTGTTACAGAACGGTTAACACTGTACACAGTAATACGGAATCACTAATCATGATATGAAAAATAATTCAGATTTACTGGTTAGGTTCTTGAGGCTTTAACTTTAGTCTTTTCCTACATTTCCCAGTTATATGGATTGTCAAAGCTGTTTTTAAAGTTTGACTTGTGTTTTTTTGGTTTTGTGTTTGTTTGGGTTTGTTTTTTGGTTTTCTTTTTGACAGGGTGAGTTACTACAAGTTAAAGCTTGTTCTTGAAGTCGGTTCCATTCCTCCTACCTTGTGAATACTTAATACAGAAGGATGAATTAAAGATTCCCAACAGACAAGCACACTTGGACTTTTTATATTACTATGATGAATCTGCCGTTAATATTGCTGTAATTGTTTTATTTTTATAGGCATAAAATCAGTTCCCTTAGTGACTAGTTATAAGGTTTATTGATTTTTACTACACATCATTCATCTGTGGCTTACTCTTATTGTCTTGTTTTGAACACATTCAGAAGTCTCACAGTGGTGACAAAATTAGCCTCATAAAAATGGGAAGGAAGGGGTGTTTTCTGTCGAAAGGGGATATTGTGGATGCAGGGCTCCTGAAATAATAAATGCCTTATTACTTCTATAGTAGAGGCTCAGTTGGCTTTTGTATTGAAATGTACTGTCGGTTTTTTTCAGCCTTGACCATTAATGTTTCTGCAGCAAAACAGATCTTATAAATGCACATAATGGATGATTTTGATTTAGTACAGTTTCAGACTGAGAGTCCTAAGTAGTAGGAATGAATTACTCTGACACAGGGTAAGCAACAGTTAAAATTACAATTAACGTAACAGCTTTATTATATCCTTTAAGTCTGTAAAAGGGGCTACCTTCCATTGCCATTTATTGTCTTCCTCCATTTAAAGTTATTGTCTTCCTTCTAGATTTATAGTTCTTCTTCCATTTGCCATGCTGACCTCTGTAAAGGCAGCGCAACAGGGAGCATGACTCTCTGGTTCAACACTCCACAAAGCCAAAAGGTATTCATCCACCTATATATCTGAGCACTGACTTGCAGCTGCTGTGGTCACATCACTGCTGTGTGAGCATCCAAAGGGTGAGCAAACAGAAGACAAATTACAAACATGAAAACCTTAGTGCTGCAGAGTATGGTCACTGGGATTGGGGTAACTAAAATGGCATGATACAGATATATTTGGGTTCTGTTTTCCATTGGAAGGTCTTATACTTCTTGTTAGTTCCCTCAGACATCTCTGTCACTCTGCTTTTCTAGAAGCAGTGACAGTCAATGACTCTGCTCTTATCTTTTGTTCAGATCACAGAACCATAGACTTACAGAATCACAGAATTGCCTAGACTGGAAAAGACTTTTAAGATCATCAACTCCAGTCAGCAACCTAACATTGACAAGCACTTGACTAAACCATATTCCTAAGCACTAGGAAACTCTTAAGTACTTCCAGGGATGGGAACTTCGTTATCTCTCTGGGTAAGCCACTCCAATGCCTGATAACCCTTTCAGTGAAGAAATCCTTCCAAACCACCCCAGTGCAACTTGACGCCATTTCTTCTTGTCCTGTCACTTGCTACTTGGTTGAACAGACTGACCCCCCCACTTATCTACAGGATCCTTTCGTATAGTTGTAGAAAGCAATGAAGTCTCCCCTGAGTCTTGTTTTCTCCAAAGTATGTTGAACATTATACTGCACATCTTGCAAAGGTGAAGCAGGGCTCATGCATTGCACTGAATTTCTAGCCTGATCATGAAATGCAGCTAGAGACGTGAAGGGTTTGTCAGTGGGAGCACATCACACAGGACACAAAACCCATGTAAAAACCAGGGAGCTGCTCTCTGATACTTGCACTGAGAAAAATGAATATGAAGAGAGAGAGAGAGTTTTGGTTCTTTTGATCACTTGTCTAGCTCAGAAGGCTGAAATAGGACAAAGTTCTAACTGACTGAACTGACTGGCTACAAGCACTAGACTAGAGCTGGTGAAAATGTGGACTCAGAGTAACATTACATGAGTGTTGTAATTTTAGATTCCCTTGTGGCCTTAGGGAATGTGAGACAACTTGGAGAGCTAATTTTGTGCCATTCCACCCTTCCCTTGCCTCTGAAAGGTTCATCGCTTGGGCATCAGCACTGAGTCATTAGTCCAATTTCTCAGTGATGAGTGCTGTCAGGACAGGTCCCCTCACCTGCAAGAGAATATTGTTGATAGCACAAAAAATGGCATAGGCAAAGCACACCACAGTGTTCTTCTGCAGCTGTCCACCCTGTCTATTCTCAGAGACCCAGTGAAGAAGTCAAGCAGGGAATCTAGTTCGTATTTGCTTCTGGCATAAGTCTTGTCACAATTTTTATTGTAAATGACAACTGCACTGTCTTCATCTTTCTGCCACAGAATCTCACTGTACTATTTGCTACCATGCTCTCCTTTCTTCTCCTCCCTCTTTACTCCACTTGCCCACTGAAAAAGCCCTCTTAGATCTGTGTGATATCATCAAAATTCACTGTATTTGCACTGCTAAAACCTGTATACGTCTGTGGTCTTAACTCTTGGTTAGTTCTCTTTTTTCACACTCCTTCCTTTGACCTCTGTGTTTTTTATATCATGTGCCATGTTGATGTATCCTTTCAGCCTAAAATGTTTGGGACAGAGAACATCTCACTTCAGATTCATGCAGCATAATTCATATTTGCATTTCCCTCTGAATAGTAGCTGTTAGTGTCTCACAGATGATAATATAAGATGCCATGACTAGCTAAAGCAGTCCGTTATTAAAGATGAACTTAAGATTTAACTGAAAAAATCTGTTACAATTTTAAGAGTTATTTTGAATCATCTAATGTCTCAAAAGTTGGGAATGATACTAAGCCCACATATAAAGTCTGAAGCTGTATTTACTTGTATCGGAGGAAACTGGAGACATACTGCCATTACTTAATGAACTGGCTTTGTTCCGGTTTAGAAAAAGAGCATTTTTCTTCATTTGTTTCATTTTTTGCCCTTCACCTAGCTTTTAGTACTAAACACTCTGTAGTATTACTGTGAACTGCAGTTTTCCCTTCATGTAGCTTTTTCCATTGGGTCAATATTTCCCAAGTTTTCATAGCTTCAGCAATTTCTATAAGATTTTTTTGAGGGAATCCTACTTTTACCAAGAAATGCAAGAAGTTTTCATTCAGGAGAGGAGACATCAGCTGAAGTTACACCTTGCAGTAGTGGGAAGGTAGACACCATTAAAATCCTCACACTGATTTTTATGTACCATATGCTAAATAGTGCTTTCAACATCAGTAACTACTCTGAAATGTCTTGGACTGATAAATTAGCAAACTTAATAATTTAGCAAAAGTAATTACTACTTGCACCTTGACAATATTTTTCATGCAGATAACATGTTATTCTCCACCATAATGCTACAGAGAAGTGCTCTGGGGACACTGAAAGCAGATTTTGTTATAGACAAATGAACTACTGCAGACCAAGCTGCTACCTGTAGTTTAGTTCATGTAGCCTTATTGTTGTTTCAGCAACATTCTGCAATCATTTTGGATGGTATAATGGTGTATGTTAATGATGTTAATTACATCATTTGAGTTTGCTGCTGGTAGAATAGTGCTTACTCACTGCTTTGAGTATAACACAACAGTATTTCTTCATGAATCTGAAAGACACAGCAATGCCTTCTAAACAAAAGAGCTGTATCAGGAAGCAAAGATTTCTCTGAAAGCCTGTTTAAGCACTTAATACGGGCGACTAATTCTAAAGCATACATCTTGACAGGTAGAATAAATGACTGCAGTTCTCTTAATTGTTTTCAGGGTCCTGAGGCACTATCAAGCCTTGCTGGCCCTGTCCAGCCTCCCATGAAGTCTCCCCCGACCTCCTGTCAGGAGCTCTGAATTCCATTTCATCCCAGGCCCAGAGCTGCCTGATATCCTTGGCTGGAGCTATATCTGAGATGTCTTTCTCCCTGGTGGGGTCGTTGGGATGGGACCTGCCAGCCCCCAGCAGCCCCTAGTCCTGCCTCTGCTTTCACAGTTGTGAACAAGGATGTATGGTTGTGCTCCTACAGCACTTGGGTTTAGGCTATTTCTGACAGAATGGTGTTCAGGGAACAGGCTTCAGTAAGACTGTTAATAGTATTTTTTAGGCAAATTAAAGGTGAGAATGGAACTTTGCCTTTACGTATTTCAAACCACCCTCTCAGAGAACAATGGAAATGAGACATAGAGTAAAAAGACAAGGAGTTCTCTGATTGAAAAAAACTCCTGTGTAGTTAACAGGCTGCCACGAGAAAACATGCTCTTTATTTCCTCCCCCCGCCCCCCCACCTTTTTCCTCAATAGCATAAACTTGTGTTTGAGAGTCTAAGTGACATTAGAAATAACTTGCAAGACTGTAATTGTTTCCCTCCCACTTCCCCCATCCAGTGTGGGTGACTGTAAGGATCAAGGTTTGCAATTAACTTTAAAAGGAGTTGAGCTTTGATACATGTTTTCAAACTGGGCATCTTCCTTACACAGAGCAGGTATCTCTCTGATTATCTCACTATTAAGCAGTGGTCAGCTCTGCATGCTGCTTCAGAAATATCACTGCCTTCTTCCTCTCGGGCTCTGTATTCCCCAGAAGAGACTGAGAAGAACCACATCAAGGAATTGGTGGAAGTTTATGCTTTTCCATTGCCAGGGCAAGACTTTTATAATCTTTTTGTCTGTACCTTTACCCAGCTCTGTCACTAGGCCAGTTTAAGTGCTTGCAGTGGTGAGTCTCATCAAATCACTGATATTTAAGCAGAATTTCAAAAAGAAAGGGTCATGTCTTGACATGCTGTGCATTAGAACATAACGATTTAATACCAAGCTTTGCCACAAGTACTTGCTGTGCTAATAATCTTCCTACCCAAAAGAAGCTGATTTCCTTTTATTAGAGAAATGGCCAAATTCTCAGCCTCTGTAAATGCCTCGTGCTTTTGTTGACATCAGATGACCACTTTCCCTTGTACTCACCAAAGCCTGTCCATTTTTGGAGTTACTTCCATAAAGAGGTAAGGTGATGAAGAAACTGTTATATAGAAAGAGAATGCTAAAACCAGTAAGACTGAGCCTACCTTTTTTTTTTAATGCTAGAACACCTTTCATTAGGTTTAGATGGGTTCAGTATCTGCAAGTCAAAGATTTGGTCCCCTGAGGCACAGCAGTAATTTATATTAGGTATACTGCCTTACTCCTCCCTTTAGTGCAAGCACGTGTGAGTCTCATATGCTCATGTACTCAATTTCTTTTGTTAGATGGTCACACATACATGCTATACGCATAATTTGATATGAATTTGCTTATGGAGTTCGTCTGTAGCCCCCTGGCAAAAAAAATGCCTCTCTAAGGGTACTAATGACTGCTCAGCTTTGTATTTGTATGTCTGCACCTGACACAAGGTCACAAGCTCTCTAACAGAGCAGTATGTATATGTCAAGTGTACAGACTTGGTAAATCGTTCAAGAGGTACACAGAAAGGATAGGGAATCATTAAATCTGGTCCTGATGGGTAGGAAGGACAGGAGACTGACATAAAAATGACCTGGCTGAAAACTTCTAATTCTGCTCTAAAAATTGTATATTGAAACACAAGTGTTTGTAGATCATGGTTCCAGCAAGGTCACCCAAGCAGCACAAGGAACAATGGCATCCTATATGTCACTAAGCAAGCACAGGTGAGTCTGCAGACACTGATAGTGGGGACTCAAATGGCTCCTAGTAAAGAAAGCTCTAGCACTGGACATGGAAATATTTATGCAGCTAGCCTGGAGCAAATGCTATTGGAGCAGACCTTACTGTCTCAAAGCAGTTGAGTGCTTGGTACAGGCTCACCTACTGTTGGCTTAGGACCTGCTCTTCTTTTTACAGTGGCACAGGTCTGCAGCATCAAGAGACAGGATGTTTCCAGTCCAGACTGCAGTGAGAGCTATCTTACTCTATCTGAGCAACTTACAGAAGACGAGACAGAGTAAAACATGAAGCAACCTTAAAGCTCAAGTATGGCCTTGATAGCTTTGTCTTTAGAAGACACTATATCTGTCCAGTATTACATGCAACTCCTCTACCCCAAGGAAACATGATTTCACTTGCTTCCAAATGCTATACCCCAGGAACCAGTCTTTTCTGTCTGCCATGTGAAAAAATTGAGTAGAGGAATCCTTTTTTTTAAAAGAGAAAGAGACTTTTTTTTTTTTTTTTTTTTTTTTAGAGTTGAAAGTTTATCAGCCAGGAGACGATATGTGACGAAATAGAAGTTTGGGTCTCCATGTGTATTTCCTCTTGTGGCAGTAAGCTGAAACTTTTTGGTCCTGTTCTTTCATTCATTACTGTCATTAAGAAGATTGATTCTTACATTCTTTTGAGATCCATTAAATGACAGTATTAAATGACCAGTACGAAGGACCCATATCTCCTCATTAGTTGGCTGATACCTGCTTAAGAAAGTATCTTGAGTATTTTTCCCTATAAGAAAGATAATTCCATCATGGGACATACTATATGCTTTTGGTTTGGCTGCTTTAGACATTAGCACTCTGGCATGCAGTTTAGATGAGGTCATAGCTGAATCTTCAGGATGTTGTGTTTCACATGTTCCTAAGTTCAAAATTGATACTGGGCTTTCACGTTAAGTGGCACATACATTTGGTAATGACCTCTTGTTTTGTTTTTATACTATATACTTATATATATTAAAATAATGTTAATTTAAAAGGGAGAAATAAATTTCGAGGAATTCAGCTTTGAAAGGTAGGGGCTTTTTTCCTGTTTCTTTAAAAGGACAAAATTAATTCACAGATAATTCAAATTTCAAAATAAGTTGCTGATTTCATGGAGACAGCATTTAGCAATAATACAGTTAACCCTCTATCTCACACTGAGGCTTATTTGATTTGCATACAATGATCAGTAGGATGGGAAATATGTAAAGCACACACATGGCACTGGTTTCAGGAGAAGGTTCTATCATGGTAGCTAAAAGCAGTGAGGATTGCAGATCACTTCCCCACTGCCCTTTTACACCTCACACACCATTTGTTAGATTATGCTTGGCCCCTGTCTGGCTTTTTATATCTACTGGATCCTTATAAGTCTCTAGCTTTATGTACCATCACCTTACTCCGGCAAGCATTTTAAGGAGACCCTTCTGCCTGGTGTTCATGAGGTACTGAAGTATCCCAGTGGTGCTTTCCAGCCTCTTTTCCCTATGGAAACAATAAAGGAGTACAAATTTTGGACTAACCACACTCTAATAGCAAAGGTTTTCCCACACATGCGCTCCAAGACAAGTTTCTTGCAGTTTCCAGTTGCTAAAGCAGTCCTTCCCAAGGAGAGTTTCTCCATTATCCAGGAGGGCTGTTTTGATGGACTATCAGGGTTGCTCATTTTGCCTGTTTAGACTCTCAGATATTCAGTGAAGTGTGGACTTCATATTTTTTTCAAAGCATGATCACTCACAGCCTGTCTTTTCTTTGCCTGCTTATCAATGTTTGTGAAATTATAGAGTGTCTTCAGAGTATCTACTTTAATTGCAACTGGTCAATAGGCTGAAATGTACTGTGGAAGGGAGAGGTTATACACGAGGTGTGATCATAAGAACTGTAAAGAAGAGCTATTGAAGAATCTTCTCTGAGTGGGCTTGTATGTGTTCTGAACAGTCAGCAACTTAAACATGGCAGTAAGCATAACAGCATTTTTTCCTCTCACAGAGTTTAGGGTCAATAATGGACCCTCTCTGTGATTATCACTCCAACCATTCGCTTCGTGCTTTCCACCACAAGTATGATGCAGAATATCTCTGGCATCATATCCATTGTAAAGAAAAGTTTATAATTTGTTTATTTTTAAGATAAAGCTATGAACAAGGGAAACTGAAATAAGCCTAGGCTATAGCTCAACTTATACGTCTGTCAATAATTACAGGAATGTGTAACTTGGAAGTAATCATTATATGTATTTAGCTGTAGGCTTTACATGACCCTATTATATGCACACAGTTAAAAAAAAAGGAGCCTAGATTTAAGAAAAGCTATCACCATACTCTTTTTAAAATGCTTTTGGGCACCAATAAACAACAGTGAATTTTTCTACTGTTTAATAATAAGCTCACTAAGATACAAAAAAAGAACAAAGAGTTATTTTTTTTAAAGGTCTGTGTAGTAACAAAATAATGGTTTCATTATCTAAAGTTCAGGCACAACAAGGACAAAAAAAAATCCCCTCGTGTATGCTGAAGAGCTTTTTACCTTTGGAAAAATCAATACCATACACACACTAATGTTTGCTTGCATAAAATATTGACTGTAGTCACACCGGCGGTTTTACATAAAGACTTAAAAGCATTCTTGATTGTCTGAAAGATTCTAATTGGTTACCCCTTTCCTGAAAGAGTAATGAAAGGACAACTAAAAAGCAAAACTATATAGTTATTTTATAACTGGCACTAACAAATTTCACCAATTACAGAGTCCATTCTGTAAGCAATGAATGTGTGGCTCCCAATTAATCTAGTGTACCTCCAGGCAAGGTCTAAATCAGCTGGATACAGCTAAAGCAATTTGCACACAGCTAAAAGCAAATTGGAAAATAAGTGTTCCACACTACTGCCTATCTTTCCAAGCCAAATACACAATCAGTATTCTGGCAGCAGCACTCTGTCATGTTATTTGCAGCTATCAATTTTAATTAAAACAATTATTGATTAGGTGGAAAAGTGAATAATCTTATGTTCAAATGAGGTTGGCATGGCTGCTGGGGATCTTTTCTGCCTTTCATGCACGTGTACATTTAGTGTTAGGAAATACCACAGTATCACAGTATCAAAGCAAAGTACCACAGTGCTGGGCTCAGATAACTGCTATCAAAGTTGCAATGATGAGGTTTTTTGCTTGTTTCTTTGCTTAAAACAAACATCCAGCTTTAGACTTAGTCAGTCTGCTCTACAGAAAAGTCAATATGAATTGAATAAGAGGACTCAGTTCAGCAACACAGGCCAGTACTTTCAAACTTGGACATCTAAAGTTAGACCTGTATTTTCTTACTTAACCATCCAAATGAATGAGCTATTCTCTGTGGGGAGCATGTTCCTGTTGCCCATTGACACCAGCTATTTTGCTAGGCTATTTACTTTAAGACACAAGCTGTTTCTTCTTGTGGAACAATGATTCTCTTGGAACAGCAAAAAAGGAAATATTCAACCCTAGCTGCACTAACAAGAGTTTTATGTGTTTCAACTAAATAAATAGCTAGGGGAAGAGTACCTCCTGACTTGAGCGGAGTTTGAGCCACAAAGGCTGGACACAAATTTTCTGAATCTGAGATTTTGATTCAGGCTCATTTCTGCTGCTAATAAAATACTCTTTGTAGTCTTGCTGAAGACATGCTGTTTGCATTTGAAGTGATCCAGTAAACATTCAGCTGATAATTACTGTACCCCAAAGAAGTCATTCAAGTGCACTGAAGACTGCTTCTGCCATGGCTGGGAGAGCAAAAGGAGAGTTTTCTCTGTATCTCCTGCTCATCCTGAGCTGTACCCACAGGAGGTAGGGGAACAAGCTCTGGCAGTTTTAACTCTGGGGCTTTAGGCTGCTAGTGCCATGTGTGCCTTACCTGTCCTCTAGCTAAGTGTGCCCATAGTACTGAGGACGGACACTATGGCATGACATAGAGTTGCCGAACGGCCCTAGCCTCCACTGACTCCAGCAAAACAGACTGGAGGCCAGTTCTCATGTGGGTGTGACTTGTTTCCTTAAAAAAGAAGGGCAGTTGGGAAATGGCAAGATCCTGAAGCTCTGAGGTACCACCAAGGTCAGATGAGCAGGATAAGACCCAGGATCACAGCATTACCCAGTTACCCACTTTTGAGTTTAAAGCTTTTTTTTTTTTTTCCTCCCCCATATGCAGGCTGATAATTAATGGCCACTGAATAAATGGCATAGTAGGTGGTGCATTATATTGTTGCTCAGAAACTGTGGATGGATGTGAAACTGGGAAGGTCAGTTATCAAAAAAGAATAATTACTTATCAAGAAAGAATAATTTCAGTGACCTGCACAAGGATTTAGCTATGCATCTTCCACTGTCTTGGCAAAACCTAGTGTTGTGGAGGCAGGGAATTAATGTGGCCGAGTCAGGAATATATATAAAAACAGAGTTATTTTATTTTCCTGAAAACCCGCCCCCAAAACTATATACAGAAATTAATTTAGTTTTTAATTAGCAGGTTCAGTTGATTGAGAAGGTCTACAAGGATACCATAGGTAATTTTGACTATTTTGGAAGTCAAAAGTTGGAAAAGGCTAAGATATTAAACATAGCATCCCCCCACTATTAATCACGCTGAGCCAAAAAAGTTACTCACAGGTGAGTCAGGCTGGCTGAAAGGAAGGGTGGTCCAGATCCCTGTCCCCTCGCTGGTCCGAGGGTTGTTAAGGCCTATCGAGCCTGCACAAAGGGTGCTTAAGGTGGAAGCCATCCAAAGCAGAGACGGCCCTGTCCCTCAGGAGCTTGTCCTTCGGAGCGCCAGGGGCTCCTTCTGCAGAAGCTATCCAGGCGGGGGAGAACTCTAAGGCGGGAACCCCAAGGTGGGAAGTCCCCCAATATTGATACTCTTCCTTGACAAAGGGCCGAGTTACCACTTCCTAGGCGCAAAGACCACAGCCAATCCCCAGCCTGATTCCAGTGCAGGCATCTGCACAGGCATCCCTCAGGCCTTTGCTCCCCCTCTTCACACCTGTGGGGTGGGGAAACAGGTCTTTTCATGCCTTTTTCTCTCCCATTCAAGCCACAGAGGGAGAGGAATTTTGGGGTATACAGCACTCCAGGACACCTGGGACACCTGATCAACTGCTTTGAAAATGTGAACAAATGCAACCTTCAATTGGACAAGATCTCTCTACATAATCAGTAGCCAAAAAAAGATGGTTATAGTGCCTTAGACATGCAATGGAAAAAAATGAAAAAAAAAAAAAAAGAAAAAAACAGCAAAGACAACTCTACAAGGAGTGGAAGAAAGGAGAGCTAGAATGAGGGTATATAAGGAAGCCAACTGAGCAGCAAGAGATCTGGTTAGAAAAGCTAAAGCTCAATTTGAATTAAATCTAGTTAGGGACATCAAGGGGAATAGTGAATATTTCTATAGGTATATCAATGGTAAAGACTAGGGAAGGTGTGGGCACCCTCAGGAAACAAATGGATGGAATGGTGACAAGTGACATGGAGAAGAATGAGGTTCTCAATGACTTCTTTACCTCAGTTCTCAATGACAAGGGCTTCAGCCACACTCCCAGAGTCACAGAAGATAATAGCAGGGGCTGGAAGAAAGAGCTTCCACTTGTGAGTGAAGATCAGGTTCAGGTTCGTGACTGTCTAATGAACATGAAAGCATCCAAGTCCATGGGACCTGACTAAATACACCTACAGGTTCAGAGGAAAGTGGTGGACAAGGTTGCAAAACCACTCTCTATTACATTCCAAAAGTCGTGGCAGTCCAGTGAAGTCCCCACTGACTGGAAAAGGGGAAATATAGCCCCCATTTTCAAAAAGGGAAAGAAGAAAGAGCCATGGAACTCCTGGAGGCACTGCTTAGGCACTGCTGAAGCAGAAGTATAATAAAGTGGTGATTTGGTACAACCAACAGTTTCACCAGGGGCAAATTGTTGCTGANCAGCAAAGACAACTCTACAAGGAGTGGAAGAAAGGAGAGCTAGAATGAGGGTATATAAGGAAGCCAACTGAGCAGCAAGAGATCTGGTTAGAAAAGCTAAAGCTCAATTTGAATTAAATCTAGTTAGGGACATCAAGGGGAATAGTGAATATTTCTATAGGTATATCAATGGTAAAGACTAGGGAAGGTGTGGGCACCCTCAGGAAACAAATGGATGGAATGGTGACAAGTGACATGGAGAAGAATGAGGTTCTCAATGACTTCTTTACCTCAGTTCTCAATGACAAGGGCTTCAGCCACACTCCCAGAGTCACAGAAGATAATAGCAGGGGCTGGAAGAAAGAGCTTCCACTTGTGAGTGAAGATCAGGTTCAGGTTCGTGACTGTCTAATGAACATGAAAGCATCCAAGTCCATGGGACCTGACTAAATACACCTACAGGTTCAGAGGAAAGTGGTGGACAAGGTTGCAAAACCACTCTCTATTACATTCCAAAAGTCGTGGCAGTCCAGTGAAGTCCCCACTGACTGGAAAAGGGGAAATATAGCCCCCATTTTCAAAAAGGGAAAGAAGAAAGAGCCATGGAACTCCTGGAGGCACTGCTTAGGCACTGCTGAAGCAGAAGTATAATAAAGTGGTGATTTGGTACAACCAACAGTTTCACCAGGGGCAAATTGTTGCTGACAAACCTGGTAATCTTCTGTGAAAAGATCATGGCATTGACATACAAAGGTCAATAAACTGAAAGCATTTACCTGGACCTGACCAAAGCCTTCAACACTGTCCCACATGATATCCTGATCTCCAAGCTGGTGAAACATGGGTTTGGTGGGTGGACCACTAGATTGATAAAGAACTGGCTTTATGGCCACACCAAAAGAGTGGCTGTCAATGGGTCCATGTCCCAGTGGAGGCCAGTGACAAGTGGAGTCCCTCAGGGATCAGTCCTGGGACTAGTCTCGTTCAACATCTTTGTCGGTGTGTGATGGTTTGGGTGTTACCTGCCCCCACCCCCCCCCACTTTGGAAATCACCCAAACTAGACTCAGCTGTCTCTGGAAATTGAATGAAGCTTATTACTTACAGTTTAGCACAATATACAAGCAGATATTTACAGTATATACAGTTATATACAGAAATATACAAGGTAAAAGTTAATACAGAAATACAACATGCCTCCCAGAAACCTGAGTCCCCAGGAGGGGCTCCCAATCGCTCTTCCACCTTCTCCCACTGCTCAACCTTACCCCAGACATTGCCTTGTGCCTCAAGGAAGAATGGAGAGTTGGCCAGTGTAGTTAGGAATGTTGTGAAGGGCCTGTAGGTCCGAAAATAAACTTATATATGCCTTGCCCTGCCTGGACATGTTTTTCTGCTCATAGACAGAGGTGAGCACATGGCGAGCACAGAGGGGCACAAGGGGCCTGGTGCCGTGGAGTCTGGCCTGCCCAGGCTTTAGGGTGTGTAAGCCCCCACATGCCCAGCTCATGCTTACTGGGTGCTAGATCCGTGTGATCCCCATATTTGGAAAGTCCAGGCCTGTGGCTCCTTGCCTATTATGGTAAGGTTGCCTGACTGCAAACCTGATTGGTCATTGTGTGGCCAATGAGACCACTGATCTTGGCCCACATTTAATAAATAGAGATACACAGGCTCACGTGCCAGTTCATTCGCTCACTGGCTCATTTGCTCAGTTGCCTGCATACCTAACTTGCAGAGCTCACTTAATCCTGCCTTTACGGGGTTCAGACTCCCCGTGCAGCCGTGCATCCCACTGCATGCCCACTGCCTTATTGCCTGGTGTGTGCCATTGCCACGAGTTGCCAGGAGCAGACCCACTTGTCTGCAC
>WAAF01016965.1:0-10602 GCA_013400475.1 Tricholaema leucomelas
AAACCATTCTATGATTCTGTGATTCTAAACAGCCAGCAGATTATCTTCTACAACAAACAGCTTTGTCAGAACAAGGCTAATATCTTCCTTAATGTTGTTCTTGCTCTTTTCTGTTGTTTTTGGGAAATCATCAGCTCAGCTGCAGGAGCTTAGACTTAGACATGCTAGAAGGGTGCTGTACTGTGAAGAGCTGCATTCCCTGTTCTCAGTCACGCAAAGAAAAAGGATATAATAACAAAAAAAAAAATTCCAGTAAGTATCTCCTCCAAGGTCAGCTTGAGTTCATCAGTGAGATTAGATATCCAGACACAATGCTAAACCTACTTAATAACTACTAAAAGCTCTGGACACTTATTGCATGAGATCTGAGGATACCAAAGCCCAAATTCCAGGTCTTCCTAAGTAGTCACAACTTGGATCTAGCCCAGGATGCATCTGGAGGTGCTTATATTTTATTTTTTCCAAAGTTCTCTAAGGGCTTGGTGATCTGCTTCTGTATAGGCCAGAGTGGTTCAAATGTTAATGATGCTGTACAGTCAAGAATCTAACTCATACCTCATAAAGAAGGTATCTTGCCCTTTCGTAGAATCATGGAATCAATCAGGTTGGAAGCTCATCAGGTTGGAAGCTCCAAGCTCATTCAGCCCAACCTACCACACAGCCCTAGCCAATCAACTACAACATGGCACTGAAGTGATGAGTGCCTCATCCAGTCTTTTCTTCAACACTTCCAGGGATGGTGACTCCACCACCTCCCTGGGCAGCCCATTCCAATGCCAATCACTCTCTCTGGCAGGAACTTCCTCCTAACATCCAGCCTAGACCTCCCCTGGCACAACTTGAGACTGTGTCCTCATGTTCTGTTGTTGGTTGCCTGAGCGAGAAGACCAATCTCACCTGGCTACAACTTCCCTTTACCTCCCTCACAATCCAAAAATTTACTTTGAAATTATAGGGGTGTGGTACCCTCTGCAGCACTCCACTGCCAGCAATTCCTTCATTTCACATTGCCATCTGATGGTTGCAGCATTCACCCAAAGGTCAATGAAGGGAACACAGATCTGCTGTTGAGGGTTATGAGTCAACAGGGAGGTCAAGAAGCTACTGATAGGATTGAACTGGGAATCTGTATCTTCTGTAGACTGCTTTTAAAATGGAGAGTGCTGTTTAATAATCACTAAGCATGAGCTGTGAATTTGTGAAAACATCTTTAGCTACTAACACATATTGCATGCTTTGAAAATGCTGGGGGGTCTCTGTAAACACTTTGCCTCCTTAAATGTATAACCATGAGAAACGAAGTGGCTCTCTGAAGGAGGCAGAGCAGCCACTGGGTTTCCTAGTGGAAATGTCTGAGTACAGTTTTCTCTGGGGTGCAGCTACCCTCAGAAAGTTACTTAATCAGTAAAAAAGCCCAGAAGATTTAGGAAATAATCATTGTCTGTAGAATATGTATGTTGGGGTTGGAGCTGGATGATCCTTGAGGTCCCTTCCAACCTAAACCATTCTATGATTCAAACCATTCTATAATCTCAGGAAGAGCATGGCTCTTCCTAAAGATTTTCTCTGTGAGAGGCATGGGCAGAGTGTGGGAAGAGGTAGAATCAACTCAAGGAACTCCTGTGGGAGATTCCTGCATTTTGGGCTATCAATGCAATCACAGCTCTGATAAATGGCTCAAATTCTTACTTTATCTGTACCCAGAAAGACATTTACAACCAAATGTCACTACCTCAGGTCATCTTTCTACTGATTGCAATTTTCCCTAAGTTCTCAAGTGAACAGTGAGGTTTCTTGTGTGTTCTTTTTTTAAACTCTATCTGTCATGTCAAGGTTAAAAAGCTGTGGGTAAATAAACATGCTGCTGGTATTAGACAGAACAGCTAATCTAAAGTGAAGCTGATTTATATGTTCTGAGTTGTAACAGAGTGGAAATTCTCAAAGAGATCAAGGCTGTGATAGCACAATTGCACTTACATAAAAATAAAGATCTTCAAGCTAGTGCAAAGAATGCAAATTTTCTTGTTGGTTCATTCACAACTGACATTTCATCAGACTTCCTGAGAGCTTACCCCATCCTGAATGCAGTAGGACTCTGAAATTGCAGGCTGCATGAAACTAGCTCAAGATATTTTTGACAGTTCACTCTATTTCCGTTTGATTTCTCTTACAACAGGTAAGGGGGAAAGGAAGCTCTGAAGCCTTCCCAATGTGTCATGTGAAAGTAGTTGCCAAGTTTACAGAGAGGTTTATCCTTTGCTGACGTCAGTGGGAACTCCTCTTCAGAGCCTCTGTAGAGTTTGGATAAAACCTTTTTACTTTCAAGTGAACATCTCCACAAAAATAACTTCAATCACATCCTTTTGTAGCAGAAGGAGAAGGCAGAATAACAGGTGAGACAGGAATACTACTTGGATGACAGCTTAAAGGCAGTAGGTTAGCATCCTATAACATGGGAGGTGTTGCTATTGGTTCCAGATCAGTTCAATTATCTTTACACTCTCTTTAAGAAACAATGTGTGCATTCACATGTGTACATGTAAGTACATGCATACACAGGGCCAAGGTCAGGACCTGCATTGTTTTTAAGTTAAGTAAATGAGATCCTGGGGTGTATTAAGATGAGTGTGTCCAGCAGATCAAAGGAGATTCTCCTCCCCTTCTTATCTGCCCTAATGAGACCTCATCTTGAGTACTGCCTTCAGTTTTGGGCTCCCCAGTTGGAGAGGGACAGGGATCTGATGGAAAAGGTCCAGTGGAGGGCTACAAGGATGATGAGGGGACTGGAGCACTGCTTGATGAGGAGAGGCTGAGGGACCTGGGGCTGTTTAGTCTGGAGAAGAGAAGACTGAGAGGGGATGTAATAAGTGATTATAAATATCTGAGGCCAGAGGGTCAAGAGGTGAGGGACAGGCTTTGCACACTTGCTCCCTGGGGTAGGACAAGGAGCAATGAANAGTAACAAATAGTAAGGTGGTTCTTGGCTCTTCATTTTCAGAACATGCAATTTTATGTTTAACAAAGAAAGCAATAAAGGAATTGTACTAATACAGAGAGATTGGTGGACTTGTCTCAGTCAGTGGTGTTTTGGTTTAAGCCCACTCAGCCATCAGCAAATTACCACACAGCTGCTTTCCCACTCCTACCTCTCTCTGCTTGAATTGGAAGGAGAAAACCAAACAATTTCCTGCCCAGGAGGAGAACTCTCCTCAGTTCTCCGTTGCTGCAATGTGATGGCCCTCTCATGGGAGTCAGTCTTCCATGAGCAACTTCTGCCAGCACGGATCTCTTCTGTGAACCAAAATCATCCCGATGAAGGACTACTCCAGTGTGAGCTTCACTTGGAATCACAGCCTTTAAGAACAGTTATCTGCTCCATTGTGGGGTTCTCTGCTGGTCACATGCGGTTTTCTGTTCCATCACTGATCTCTAAGGGCTGCAGGAGCTCATTTGCCCTCTTGGCGTAGACTAAATGAGAATGTTTGCTCCAGCAAGCCTCCCCTGTCCTTTCTCATTGTCCTCCCTGTTCCCACGGTTGTTTCTCTCGCATTCTGTTTCTCCCCCAAAGAAAAGAACTCTCAAAACACACGAACTCGCCTAACAGGTTTTTCCCCTCTTAAATGTTGTCAAAGAGGTGTTGATTGGCTCATACAGTGACCAGAGGTGAGTCTGACTTGGAGCCTGGGAAGCTTCTTGGAGTCTGGAGAGGAGAAGGCTCTAAGGTGATCTTATTGTGGCCTTGCAGTATCTTAAGGGGGCATACAAGAAAGCTGAGGAGGGACTTTCTGGGACTTCTAAGGACTTTTTAGTGATAGGACTGGGGGGAATAAAACCAAGCTAGAAATGGGTAGATTCAGACTGGGTGTTAGGAGGAAGTTCTTCAGTATGAGGGTGGTAAGACCCTGGAACAGGTTTTATGTTTTTTTTTAATGTGTACTAGAATAGATTTCTGATTTTCATGTCAAAGAAAGCATATTTAGATGTTTGAATCACAGCTCAGGAAGTGAAGTATGGAAGAGCAGGCAGTGAAATGGATTAGGAACTGGTTACACAACAGAGTGCAAAGAATGGTGATCAGTGGTGCCAAGGAGAGCTGTAACTACTGGAGTCCCACAGGCAGCAGTTCTGGGTCTAGTCCTGTTCAGCATCTTCATCGGTGCCATTGATGAAGGGACAGACAAGCAGACAGAGTCTGCTCAGCAAGTTTGCTGATGACACCAAACTGGGAGGCTTGGCTGAGATACCTGAAGGCTGTGAGGCTGTTCAGTGAGACTTGGACAAACAGGGCTGGGCAGAAAGGAATCTGATGAGGTTCAACAAGGGTAAGTGCAGAGTCCTGCACCTGTCAAGGAATAATAAACTGTGTCAGTACAGGCTGGGAGGTGATCTGTGGAGAAGGACCTAGGAGTGCTGGTGGACAAGAAGCTCTCCATGGGGCAGCAATGTGCCCTTGCGGCCAAGAAGGCCAATTGGATTCTGGGCTGCATTAAGAGGAGTGTGTCCGGCAGATCAAGGGAGGTTGTCTTACCCCTTTACTCTGCTCTGATGAAACCTCACCTAGAATATTGCATCCAACTCTGGGTTCCCCAATTCTAGAGGGACAGGGATCTACTCAAAAGAGTCCAAGAGAGGGCTATGAAGATGCTAAAGAGGCTGGATCACTGCCCTGTGAAGAAAGGTTGAGGGACCAAGGGCTTTTTGGTCTAGTGAAAAGAAGACTTAGTGGGAATCTAATCAATGTTTATAAATATTTGAGGGATGGGGTTCAAGAGGGAGGGGACACACTAATGGGTATAAACTATAGCATGGAAAGTTCCACCTCAACATGAGGAAGAATTTCACTGTGAGGGTGATGGAGCACTGGAACAGACTGTCCAGAGAGGTTGTAGAGTCTCCTCTGGAGACTTTCAAGACTTGTCTGGATGCATTCCTGTGGGACCTGAGATAGATTGTATGGTCCTGCTCTGGCAGAGGGGTTGGACTCCATGATTTCTGGAGGTCCTTCCAACACCTAATGTCCTGTGATCCTGTGATGTGATGTATTATTTCCTTCAAATTAATCCCAGTAAAAACCCTTACCAGCAATATTTGAACACCGCTGAACCCATTTGCAGCAGCTTCTCTTTCTTACAAGTTAATGTATTTTGAAACAATATCATAGAAGAGAAGTTACAGAGCATTGCATGAAAGACACAGACTGTGGTTTGGCTCTTGTGCTTTATTGAGTCACCTTAGGATAATATAATTGGACTTTTGTAGGAGAAGTGCAATGATTTTGGTCCCTGAATTCATAGCATTAATATTTGTCTTACGCAATCCCAAACAAACTAACTGAGGTTTGTGAGCCTTATGTTTTGTAAGAAAAATAAAGATGACATTGGGTCCTTCAGCTGTGGTTTAGACAGATGATTTCTGTCAGTTCCTAAAATATAAACAACTCTTCCCCCCCAAACACACACCTTGAGTTTATGAAAACAAGCATACTTTATAAATGGTGTTTAGGCTGTATTTGTTGTGCAGAAATGCTTCAGAGAAAATTACATGTTTTCATTAAAATTGGAGAACATTGGCTTCAAAAAGGTTTATTTTTAACATATTCCAGCATGTGAAATTCTAATGTACAGGGGAATATGGTTCTTCTGAAAATGGCCCTTTGTCATTGAGTCTAAGGTTCATCCAAGGTTCAGATGCTTCATTACTACCCAGGCAGGAAATGAGTAAGTTAGACTTCATACCCATATTGCGCTGCAAATAGTAGGAGAACTTGCTGACTGGCATCTGATCTCTGAATCATCACTTGTAATTAACATTGTTGCTATTCCAGACAGATGCAAGCATTGTAAACACCAATATTAAAGGTTTCATTTTTGTGCTAGATACCCAAGACTGGGTAGAAGTAAGTAAAGATAAGTGATCAAGCAGAAAAGAGGAAAGGAGAGTGGGAAAGCTGGAAAGGAGAGTATAGAAATTGCCATAATAACCATGCCATTATAATGTTACTTATTTTTTAGTTAATGCACAGCATCTCTGATATCTGATTAGAACTGAGGCATGAGCTGGATGTTAGGAGGAAGTTTTTCACAGAGGGAGTGATTTGCCATTGGAATGGGCTGCCCAGGGAGGTGGTGGAGTCACTGTCCCTGGAGGTGTTCAAGCAAAGCCTGGATGAGGCACTTAGTGCCATGGTCTGGTTGACTGGACAGGGCTGGGTACTAGGTTGGACTGGATGATCTTGGAGGTCTCTTCCAACCTGGCTGATTCTATGATTCTACGATCTTTGTGTCTCAGCATGAATATTCCTATGATTTCCTCTTCAGATTTTACAGTTTCAGTAGCACCTGCCTAGATACTCTGAATACAAATAAGACCTAGCTAATGAAACTGCACCTTCACCTTCTTGCTAGGTTTACCCAAGATAATTTTCTAGACCCTGATCCTAGAAAGTTAGATCAGAGGGAGAAGCATACATCTCAGGGAACAGGTAGCAAGCAAGGGATTCACAGCAGACAGAACTTCACAGAATAAAAAACTGTTTGACTGAGCTGTTCTCTTTCTTGTCCTATAAAAAACATCATCTGATTTGCAGTACTAAAAGTTATTAAAGCATGTAAGAGTTTTGTTTAATAAATCCAAATTAACATTAAAACATCACTTGTTCAGGTAGAAAAGTATGACAGTTTACCAAATACAGATGGTTTTATAGATCTCTCATTTCTGTGGGTTGATTTGTTCACTTGCTTGCTTGGTTCCATTAGTTTTGTTTGGTTGGGTTTTGGTTTTTTTTTTGTTTTGGTTGCTTCATTTTGGTGTTGGTTTTTTTTTTTTTTCTGTAAGTATTTTTATAATTAATGCTAGCTTCATAAAATTCTGCTCTTATCTGGAGTGCCATCTGGAGTGGCATTAAATTTTTTTCCATCTCAAAAGTTAACTTGCTTTTGTTCTTGTACTACCATAACCTTCTTCTGAATATTCTGGTGTTGAGTGTTTGATGCTCGTGTTCAGTGTTCAATACAGACCTCTGATGGTGTCTGAGTGACTGGAAATGATGGGACTGAACTTTAAGAGGAGGGACTTTGGAAAGGGCAAGAAAGAGAACTCAGGTAACTATAGCTTGGTAAGCCTTACCTCGATCCATGAGAAAGTGATGGAGCAACTTATCCTCATCACTGCCTGTAGCCATATCAAGGATTAGAAAGTCTCTGGGAGCACTCAATATGGTTTTTCCAAGGGAAGTAGGTGTGGATCTGTTGGAGCCATGCAGAGGGACCTGGCCAGGCTGGATGGGTGAGTAGAGGCCAAGGGGATGAGATATAACAAGGTCAAGTACAGGGTTCTACACTTTGGCCACAACAACCCCAAGCAGCACTACAGGCTGGGGACAGAGTGGCTGAGAGCAGCCAGGAGGAAAGGGACCTGGGGATACTGGTGGATAGTAGGCTGAGGCTGAGTCTGCAGTGTGCCCAGGTGGCCAGGAGAGCCAATGGCATCTTGGCCTGTATCAGGAACAGTGTGGCCAGTAGGACAAGGGAGGTTATTCATAGAATCATAGAATCATAGAATGGTTTAGGTTGGAAGGGACCTCAAGGATCATCCAGCTCCAACCCCCCGCCATAGGCAGGGACACACCCCACCAGAGCAGGCCACCCAAGGCCTCATTCAGCCCGGCTCCAAACACCTCCAGGGAGGAAGCATCCACAACCTCCCTGGGCAACCCGTTCCACTGGAACGGGTTTCTTCCCCTGTACTCAACACTGGTCAGGCCACACCTTGAGTGCTGTGTCCAGTTCTGGGCTCCTCAATTCAAGAGAGATGTTGAGGTGCTGGAATGTGTCCAGAGAAGGGCAACAAAGCTGGTGAGGGGCCTGGAACACAAACCCAGTGAGAAGAGGCTGAGTGAGCTGGGGTTGTTTAGCCTGGAGAAGAGAAGGCTCAGGGGTGACCTCATTGCTGTCTACAACTACCTGAAGGGAAGCTGTAGCCAGGTGGGGTTGGTCTCTTCTGCCAGGCAACCAGCAAGAGAACAAGGGGACACAGTCTCAAGTTGTCCCTGGGGAGGTCTAGGCTGGATGTTAGGAGGAAGTTGTTGCCAGAGAGAGTGATTGGCATTGGAATGGGCTGCCCAGGGAGGTATTCAAGAAAAGACTGGCTGAGGCACTTAGTACCATGGTGTATTTGATTAGTTAGGGCTGGGTGCTAGATTGGACTGGATGATCTTGGAAGCCTCTTCCAACCTGGTTGATTCTATGATTCTATGATAGCCCTTTTTGGGGACTTAACCATGTGAATAGATGATAGCAGTTCAGCGGCTGTGGTTCATCTTGATCTCATAAGAACATTTGACACTGTCTCCCACAGCATCCTTGCAGCTAAACTGAGGCAGGGTGGTCTGGACATTTGGGGAGAGAGGTGGATGTGAACTGGTTGAAGGGAAGAATTCAGGGAGTTGTGGTCAATGGGATAGAGTCTAGTATGAGGCCTTTAATTGGTGGAGTTCCTCAGGTGTCAGTTGTAGTCAATATATTCATCAGTGACCTGGATGAGAGCACAGAGAGCACTGTCAGAAAGTTTACTGATGACACAAAGCTGAGTGTAGGGGCTGAGACACCGGAGGGTTGTGCTGCCATTCAGCAAGACCTGGACAGGCTGGAGAGATGAGCAGGGAGAAATTTATTGAAATAGAACTACAAGTACAAAATCACAACTCAGGGAAAGAACAATCCTGTGTAAACCAGGGGCTGGTCTGTTCGAGAGCTGCCCTAGGGAAAAGGATCTCGGGTCCTGATGGACAATAGGATGAGCATGAGCCAGCAATGTGTCCTTGTGGCCAAGAATGACAACGGCATCCTGGGGTGTATTATAAGGGCTGTGGTTAGCAGATCAAGTGAACATCTTTCATGTGAGGAAAGGCTGAGGGAGCGAGACTGAGAGGTGACTTCCTCAATATTTATAAAGATGTTAAGGGCAAGTGTCAGGATGACAGAGCCAGGCTCTTAGTGACGTCCAGTGACAGGACAAAGTGCCACAGATTTAGAATAGAATAGAATCATGGAATCAACCAGGTTGGAAGAGACCTCCAAGATCATCCAGTCTAACCTAGCACCCAGTCCTAGCCAGTCAACTACACCATGGCACTAAGTGCCTCATCCAGGCTTTTCCTGAACACCCCCAGGGACGGTGACTCCACCACCTCCCTGGGCAGCCCATTCCAATGCCAATCACTCTCTCTGTGAAGAACTTCCTCCTAATATCCAGCCTATACTTCCCCTGGCACAACTTGAGATTGTGTCCTCTTGTTCTGTTGCTGATTGTCTGGCAGAAGAGACCAACCCCACCTGGCTACAACCACCCTCCAGGTAGTTGTAGACAGCAATGAGGTCACCTNGAGGAGCCCAGAACTGGACACAGCACTCAATGTGTGGCCTGACCAGTGTTGAGTACAGGGGCAGAATAACCTCCCTCCTACTGGCCACACTGTTCCTGATTCAGGCCAGGATGCCATTGGCCCTCTTGGCCACCTGGGCACACTGCTGGCTCACCTTTAGCCTACTGTCTACCAGTACCCCCAGGTCCCTTTCCTCCTGGCTGCTCGCCAGTCACTCTGTCCCCAGCGCTGCTTGGGGTTGTTGTGGCCAAAGTGCAGACCCCTGCACTTGGCCTTGTTAAATTTCATCCCATTGTCCTCTGCCCACCCATCCAGCCTGTGCAGGTCCCTCTGCAGGGCTCTCCTACCTTCCAACAATTTTAAGCTGGAGCACAGCAGGTTCCACATAAGCATGAGCAGGATTTTTTTTTCACTGTGTAAGGTGACAGGGCACTGAAACAGGCTGCCCAAAGGGGTTGTGGGGTCTCCTTCACCGGAGACATTCAAAACCTACATGAATGTCTTCCTGTGTGTCCTGCTTTAGGTGGTCCTATCCTGGCAGGTAAGTTGGGCAAGATCATCTTTTAAGATCCTTTCCAGCCTTCTAACATTCTGTGATTCTGTGACCAAACACAATACCATTATCCATGGGATAATTATCAATATTTTTGTGACCTGGAGTACTGAACTAGAATAAAATGTGAAATTCATATTGGTATAGGCTTATCTGCAGAAGGTTACTGTTGCCCTGTTTGAACAGGGTTAGTTTTCTATCTCTTTGTATATTGGACTTTGAACTGTAGAATTAGGCAGCAGAGATGTAGACCATACACATAAAAGATGAGAAACGTGACTTTGGAAATTGTGACACATGAGACAAACTTGAACTTTGAGTGACTAATTCATCTGAAAGTGACCTCCCTGTGAAAAGCTGTGAGCAGATGGAAAAATGCGGTCCTGAAAAGCGCGAAAAGGAATCTCAAATGTTATATATATCCCTTCTGTATTTGGCAGAGGCAGCACATACTTTGTGAATGTTGTATCCAGTTTTAGCATCCATCTAAAGAGGCAATCAATCAACAGAAAGAAGCCGTCGTAATAATGGTGAAATTGAGAAACACATTCCCTATGAAAATGCTGAGGAAGATCTGCCCTTATCTTCTAAAAAAGGTTCAGTAACGAATAATCGAATAGAATATATGAGTAAGTACTTGAGTCCTGTGTCCAGTTCTAGGCTCCTC
>WAAF01016967.1:9342-58342 GCA_013400475.1 Tricholaema leucomelas
TTCTGTTGCTGCTTGCCTGGCAGAAGAGACCAACCCCACCTGGCTACAGCCTCCCTTCAGGTAGTTGTAACCAGCAATGAGGTCTGCCCTGAGCCTCCTCTTCTCCAGGCTGAACAATCCCAGCTCCCTCAGCCTCTCCTCATAGGGTTTGTGTTCCAGGAGGAGTTAATAATATGGGCAGAGCCAGGGATTGATGCTGCCTTATCTATGTTTGTGTCCTTTTACACGTCTCAACAAGCCTATGAGTGAAATAGACACCACCATTGTTGCCTTTTCACAGCCTATAATCTAATTTCTCTCATTAAGATATTCCAATTAGCTTCAAACCAGCACACAAATGAAGCCCCAAAGTGAAAAGTTACATTTGTGCACAAAGATCAAGTCTCAGTCCATCAGGACTGTTGCTTAGCTACTTTTTGCTTGGTTAAAATGGGCAGAACAGTACTTTCACACTGACCAGCAATTGAGATATGCCTTTGAAACAGGCTACTTTAAATTGCTTTATGATGGCTTTATAAACACGAGTCAAACATCAATGCATTTCTTTATCAGTGCAGGATGGCACCAAACGCTTGTTACACTCAAACCAAATCAGCTTCAATTTAAAGGGAGCAGAATCAAACACCATTTTACCTACGCAATTATGAACAATGTCAATCTCCAGCTCAATTAGTACAAGCAGCAATGGGTGTAAGCTGCAGCACAGGAGGTTCTGCCTCAACACAAGGGGGAACTTCTTTACTGTAAGGGTCCCAGAGCACTGGCACAGGCTGCTCAGAGAGGCTGTGGAGTCTCCTCTCTGGAGACTTTCCAGGCCTGTCTGGATGTGTTCCTCTGTGATCTGTGTTAGATAGGATTGTCCTGCTCTGGCAGGGGGTTGGACTCGAGGATCTTCTTGGGTCCCTTCCAATCCCTAACGTCCTGTGAGCCTGTTGAGAGGTGCTCTGCACCATTTACACCTGTTTGCAAACCAGCAGTGGATCCAAATGACTCCCCTAATTTTGCTTCACTTAGAACTTAACCGTGCTGCATGGCCAATTTTCTTGCTATTCAGTCCTAGAATAGAGACCTGAATGCCATCTGCTTTATTACTCAGCAGATTCTAGGTCAAAGAATAACTTTAGAGTAGCAAGGAGGTGAGGTGCCAGGGGAGTTGTGAAGATGTTTCAGCTTTGATAGTCTATGATCTGGATTTCAATCTACTTTTGGAACAGCGTAAGGTGCAGAAGTCCAGCAGGCTCTGCTGTTTAGTGGCACTGTTCGTTCACTGGCAGCAGATGCTTGGAAACTGCAGAAGGTGCAAACCCAGCTGCCTCCAAGTTCTCCTGAACTAGGAAAACAGGAATATGAAGCCTGTGGCTGCATTTTATCACATTTATTGATATAAACAGACCAAGCTGAAAGCGGATCCAGACCTGAACTTTTCACCTCGTGGCCCTCTGTGATGAAAATGTATCTCATTTTGTTACTCAAACCAGAAGTTCTTTATAAGCTTGTATTGTATGTCTGTCTGAGGAATGGTGCTCTCACCAAACCCTACTGGGCTATGGTGCCTGAAATAGTTAGCTCACTAATACTGCCCAGCTTTGGAGACTACATTGTGAGCAGCATGTTTTGACTAAGTTTTTCTAAAATAATCTCTCTGTCTTTCCTCCATCATTTATCTTCCTGGAGCAAGAGTCACTTGGAGCCTGGATTCATTACAAACACTGGTTGTTTCCTGTGGGCATGAGCAAAACAGCATCAAAAGAGGAAGAGATTCTTGGGAGGATATCACAAGTCTTTTGTCTGGCCTCCAGCGTATCATACACCTTGGAATGACTCTCACTGATGGTTGGATAAATGCCTCCCATAATGTGTACTCACATTACTGATGGGTGATCAACTGCCCTGCTTTATCAAGCACCACCTTTCATCAAAACCAGACATTTTCACAGCAAGGAAGTGGTTCTTTCTGATATGGGACAAGGGCTAGAGGACATGGAGTGTAGCAACCCAGTTAAATCATGAACTATGTGAGCACTGACATAAAGCATCAGTCAGATAAACACAAAGGAGGGGGGTTAAGCTTGAGAGGGTCTTGAAACACTCTCATGGAGAAGAAGAATATTGTAATCAAAGATGAGACCATTGGAGACTCAGAAGATGGGATTTAGAATTCAAGAAGCACACTCAGCTGGAGTCAACTCTCCACCTGCTGTACTAGTGTGGAATGAAGTCAACACTGATTGTCTTTTCATTTAAAGAGCCAGTAAGGACAATGTTACTGTTTTCTGAGGTGTAGCTTACGGAATCAAGCTCAGACAACTTTGTACCACATTCACAGAATCACAGAATCATAGAATCACTCAAGGTTGGAAGGGACCACAAGGAGCAGCCAGTTCCAACCCCCCTGCCATGCCCAGGGACACCCTACCCTAAAGCAGGCTGCTCACAGCCTCAGCCAGCCTGGTCTTAAACACCTCCAGCAATGAGGCTTCAACCACCTCCCTGGGCAACCCATTCCAGCCTCTTACCACTCTCATGCTCAACAACTTCCTCCTCACCTCCAGCCTGAACCTACCCACCTCTGGCTTTGCTCCATTCCCCCACTCCTGTCACTCCCTGACAGCCTAAAATGTCCCTCCCCAGCTTTTTTGTAGCCCCCTTCAGATGCTGGAAGGCCACAAGGAGCCTCCTCTTCTCCAGCCTGCACAGCCCCAACTCTTTCAGTCTGTGCTCACAGCAGAGCTGCTGCAGCCCTCTGAGCATCTTCCTGGCCCTTCTCTGGACACACTCCAGCATCTGCACATCCCTCACCATTGCATGCAGTGTCAAGTTAACAGGAAATGACAGTGATGTCTGATTTCTGAGTTACTGTGTCCTACTTGGACAACCAGTGCGGAGCCAGTCTAGGGATCTTCAAGCTGGTAACACAATCTGATTAGTTTGCTTATGATAACAAAACCAAGGTGAATTTATCAGGTTTTCTCAGTAGTATTTATAAGCAGATGCCAGCTTGTCAAAAGTATTCAGATGCCTAAATGAGTTTAAAGAACTCCTTGACAAACAAAGGAGCTACCTAACTCAAGAAAAAGGTGCTGCAAAGAGAATCTGCACCAGAGCTTGCTCTCGGCACTACCAGCTCCTTGGCTGCTTCTATGCAGCGGGCAGGCCATCCAGTCATGCTAAATGGGACTGTATTCTTTAACATAAGGGGAAGTTATGAGCAGATGGCAAGATCCACAACCTCTTTCCCCCCCCACCATATTATTCAAAGCTTGATTTTCATTGTTTAATTCTGTATGAAACATAAATAAGCTTCCCCAAACCCACTGATATTAATTCTTAAGAGATGGTTGAAAGGTCTAGTAAAATTATACGACCAAAATTTAGGTTGGAAGAGAAGTAGAGGACACTTGGTCCAGACCCCTATGCAAAGCAGAGTCCCGAGAAGCAGTCTGAGAGCCAGCTGCAGCCCAGTGTGCAATAAAAGCAGAAAGAGCCAAGACAACCAATGCCAGCATTCCCTTTAATGGGACCACACTTGGCTACCTGTAATTATGAAGTCTCTGTTGCCCTAAAAAAAAGGAACAGACCTTCTTTTTTCCGCTGAATGGCTCTTCCACACAAGGGACACAGCATTCAAGGGTTGTTTTTTGTAGCCAAAGCCATCCAGTTAAACCTGAGAATCTGCAACTGTCAATATTGCCTGGGCTCCTACACTGAAATAGCTGTCTGGCTACTCAGGAATGCGCTGCTAAGAGGAAAGAGTGAGACACTACAGAGAATGATTAAAAGGGAATACAAAGTTACACCATGGTAAAAAATTACATACACTAGGAATGGTCTCACTTGAGCTGAAAATGAGACCTGACCAGAAAGTGATCAGAAATAATTTTTTTGGAAATGAGACAATATGTAAGAAGTGATCATAGAATCATGGCAACATAGAACACAGAATCACAGAACCACAGAATCATAGAATCAACCAGGTTGGAAGAGACCTCCAAGATCATCCAGTCCAACCTAGCACCCAGCCCTGGCCAATCAACCAGACCATGGCACTAAGTGCCTCATCCAGGCTTTGCTTGAACATCTCCAGGGATGGCGACTCCACCACCTCCCTGGGCAGCCCATTCCAATGCCAATCACTCTCTCTGCCAAAAACTTCCTCCTAACATCCAGCCTAGACCTCCCTGGAACAACTTGAGACTGTGTCCCCTTCTTCTGTTGCTGCTTGCCTGGCAGAAGAGACCAACCCCACCTGTCTACAGCCTCCCTTCAGGTAGCTGTAGGCAGCAATGAGGTCTGCCCTGAGCCTCCTCTTCTGCAGGCTGCACACCCCCAGCTCCCTCAGCCTCTCCTCACAGGGCTGTGCTCCAGGCCCCTCCCCAGCTTTTTTGCCCTTCTCTGGACACCTTCCAGCACCTCAACATCTCTCTTGAATTGAGGAGCCCAGAACTGGACACAGCACTCAAGGTGTGGCCTGACCAGTGCTGAGCACAGGGGCAGAAGAACCTCTCTTGTCCTGCTCTCCACACTGCTCCTGATCCAGGCCAGGATGCCATTGGCTCTCCTGCCCACCTGGGCACACTGCTGCCTCATCTTCAGCTACTTTCTACCAGTACTCAGGTCCCTTTCTTTCAGTTTGTCACATCTTGATGAAATTATTTGTGAAAAAAAGGGCAGAAAAACATTCAGGGGTCATTAACAATTGAACTTTTCTCCTTTCCAGAGTTTGAAAGCAGTTGAATAAATACTAAACCACAGTAGTGCATCAGGGCTAAACAGGTCTTATTTCACCTCCTTGTCTTTGTCACTGCATGAGTGTCCATTTTGATATGGCAATGCTACACAAGGTAAGAACTTGGAGGACTCCTCACATTACCACGTCAAGGGAGTAGCTCCAACTGTCTGCACAGTTTTTTCAGTTCACATTTAAGTGCTCCACACAGGCCTCTGGAGACATAGGATATCTGATTTGCTTTACTGGTCTATCTCATTTGCTTTAGACACCCTTCTGCTTGAGCTTTCCCTCTCCTTGATCTATAAGACCATCTGACATCTACCTAAACCCCAGCAGTTATTTCATTACTGTACTGCCAAGTACTCTGATCACTGCACCTCTCTCTGAATCTCAGAACAGCTCTCCAGAACTAGGTAATCCTCACTCCTTGCTAATTACACCGACCAGACGTTGGGATCTCCCTCTACAGATGTTTCCTAAGCTACCCCTCAAGCTACACCATGCAATTACACTAAGTCTACAGTTCGCTCTACCACAGCTCAGACTTACTTCTTGCTGTCTCTCTCCCCATTCAAATATCTGGTCTAATAAGAGCAACAAACCTTCAGCCAAGGGCTGCTTGGCCAGAGGGACTATATCCCGGTATGAGGCAGCTTCCAAGCAGAGGCTGACATGGGCTGTGTGGAAACAAAAAGCCCACATCCACCTGGTCTGTGGTCTGCAGTCAGCAGGATGGGCATTTTACACACAAACCAAGATGCCTCTGGTCAATCAGATGTAGCCCCATAAAATAGCTGCTTGTGCAGCAAAAATATTCCAAGGCTCCTACAGAGCATGAAACAGTGAACTTTACCTCATGACACTGAATCCTAAGCACCTCCAGATGAAGTGAAACCAGAAATGCTGCAGTAAGACCTTTGAGGAAAGTACACATTCAGCTATAACTAAGCACTGAGACAGAATGCTGCTAATTTAGCTACTGTTTAAAATGTCACATATTTAAAGTGCCTGCTTTCCACAGATCTGCTTGAGGCATGGTGAGAGTAGATCAAGTGCCCCACAATGGAGCTGCAGTTTGAATGGACAAGACACAAAGCACCCAGGTGCAGTCACATGCTTACACGGAATAATCAGTCCCATCTTGCAGACAATACTTCCCCTTTTCATTAAGTAAGGATGCAATGCAGTTGAGAGCAACCTGTGATGAAAGCTTCCCTTTTATCAGACAAACTACCTGACAGGCATATCTAGAAGTCAAGACTCACAGAATCAACCAGGTTGGAAAAGACTTCCAAGATCATTCAGTCCAATCTAGCACCCAGACCTATCCAATCAGGTGGGGTCTCAGCAGAGCACAGCAGAGGGGGAGAATCACCTCCCTGGCCCTGCTGGCCACACTTCTCCTGATGCAGTCCAGGCTCTGGTTGGCTTTCTGGACTGCAAGTGCTCACTGCTGGCTCATGTTGAGCTTCTCATCCACCAGCACCCCCAAGTCCCTCTCCTCAGGGCTGCTCTCCTGCCAGTCACTGCCCAGCCTGGATTTGAGCTTGGGATTGCCTTGACCGAGATGCAGGACCTTGCACTTGGTCTTGTTGAACCTCATGAGGTTGGCTTGTGCCCACCTCTGCAACCTGTCAAGGTCTCTCTGGATGGCATCTTTGCCCTTCAGCCTGTGCGCTACACCACACACTTTGGTGTGGTCAGCAAGCTTGCTCAGGGTGCACTCAGTGCCACTGTCCATGGCACCCACAAAGATGTTGAACAAACAGAGATGTTGAACAACTGGAATAGGCTGCCTAGGGAGGCTGTGAATGCCTCCTCTCTCAGGGCATTCAAGGCTGAATTGGATGAGACCTTGAGCAGCCCAGTCTAGTTGAGAGCTGTCCCAGCCCATGGTGGGGAGATTGGAGTAGATAATCTCTGAGGTCCCTCCCAACCTAAGCCATTCTGTGAAACTGTGTTGGGAACATGGGAACACTAAAATAAGAGACAGAGAGAGGAGGGTTAGGAGAGTTTTATTTTCACTTCCCTTTAAAGGTAAGCAAAGTGGTTTCTCTTATGAACAAAAACCCAAGGACATACACTTTTAATTCCACTTCCATATACCCTCAAAGCCAGTGTGCAGATGTGCCTCAGGAGTAAGACTTCAGGGACCTTATTTACTTTTTAACACGTGCTGCATCTTGACCCTGGGGTGTATGCTTATCCCAAAGCAATAGGGGACAGCACACTAATTCCTCCTGCAACGCACAGAGTGCTGCTCTCTGCATAGCTTACCTATGCACAGGAGGACATCAGCTCCCATCTGGAAAGCAAAGACTGCTGAGCCCACACCTTGGCATATATAAGAATGTTTGACCCCAAGTCATGCTGAAACCTCAGCAAGCACTGGTGCAGTCAACAATGACTTTGTTTTCAGGTGCTGAGAACCTAGTGGGCAGCAGTCAGTGACTTGCAGCCAGCTCAGCACCTTTGCAAAGGAGCCCATTTGATGTGGGCTTTGAGCAGAAATGGAAGGATGCACTCCAAAAGCCAGTGCTGCCAGGGACTACCCATCAGGCATGCCAACTGAACTGCCACCCTGAAAGGCTCTAGTCAGCAGGCTTTTTATCTTTACTTTCAGTGGTTGTCCCCTGCCTTCCATACTCTCCACACCTACTCAGGCAGAACAAGAAGTGCAATACTGTTCTCGATTGCTGTCCATACAGCCACAGAATCACAGCATCTCAGGGGCTGGAAGGGACCTCCAAAGCTCATCCAGCCCAACCCCCTTGTCAGAGCAGGATCACCCAGAGCAGATCACACAGGAACATGTCCAGGTGGGTTTTGAATACCTCCAGAGAGGGAGACTCCACAGCCCCCCTGGGCAGCCTGTGTCAGGGTTCTGTCACCCTCACAGGGAAAAAACTTTTCCTCATGTTTCCATGGAACCTCCTATACCTCAGCTTCCACCATTGCCCCTTGTCCTGGCACTGGGCATCACCCAGCAGAGCCTGGCTCCAGCCTCCTGGCACTCACCTTTACATCTTTATAACCATTGATGAGGTGATCTCTTGGTCTCCTCTTTTCCCAGCAGCACAGCCCCAGCTCCCTCAGGCTCTTCTTGTAAGAGAGGTGTTCCATTCCCTTCATCACCATTGTGGCTCTGCACTAAAGTCTCCGTTCTATGTCCCTCTTGAAGTGGGGGGCCCAGAACTGGACACAGTACTCCAGATGTGGCCTCACCAGGGCAGAGCAGAGAGGCAGGAGAGTCTTTCTCGACCTACTACCCACAGCCCTTTTAATTCACCCCAGAATGGCATTGGCCCTCCTGGTCATCAGAGCACACTCCTGGCTCATGGTCAACCTCCCATCCACTAGGACTCCCAGATCCTTTTCCCCTTCACTGCCTTCCCCAACCTATACTGATCCCTGAGGTTGCTCTTTCCCAGCTGCAAGACTTTGCACTTGCTCTTGTTGAATTTCATTCCCATCCCTCCAGCCTGTCCAAGGCTCTCTGAATGGCAGCACAGCCTTCTGGTGTGGCAGCCACTGCACCCAGTTTGGTGTCATCAGCAAACTTGCTGACAGTGCACTCTGTGCCCTCATCCAGGTCATTGAGGGATATATAGAACAGAACTGGTCCCAGTACTGACCCCTCTGGGACCCCACTAGTCACAGGCCTCCAACTAGACTCCATCCCACTGACCACAACTTTCTGGCTTCTTTCCTTCAACCAGTTCCCAATCCACCTCACTACCAGATCCCCCAGATCACACTGCCTCAGGTTAGCCAGAAGGATGCTGTGGGAGGCAGTGTTAGATGCTTTAATGAAATGAAGATAAACCACACCCACTGCTCTACCATCATCAATCCACCTGGTCGTGCCCTCATCAAAGGCTCTCAGGTTGTCCAAACATGACTTGCCCTAGGTAAAACCATGCTGGCTGCTCCTAATGGCCCTCTTGTCCTTGATATGCCTAAGGACAGCACCAAGGATAGGTTGCTCCATTACCTTTTGGGGATGGAGGTGAGGCTGACAGGTTTATAGTTACCTGGGTCCTCCTTAACTCTTTTTGGAGCCTGCAGTGATGTTTGCCCTCCTCCAGTCCCCGGGCAGCTCTCCTGCCTGCCATGACTTACTGACGATGGTGGAGTGCTCCGACAGTGCCCTGTGCCAGCTCCCTCAGCACCGGTGAGTGCATGCCCTCAGGACCCATGGACATGCAGATTACTCAGCTGTTCCTTAAGTCAGTCCTCATCAACCAGAGAAGACTCCTCTGTCACACATTCCTCTGGTGCCTCAGATGTCAGGGGCTCCTGAGGACAGTGTCCAGCAGCACAGAGATGAAGAAGGCATTTAGTAACTCTGCCTTCTTTGTGCCCTCTGTCACCAAGGCACCCACCTCGTTCAGCAGAGGGCCTACACTGCCTCTGATATTAGCTTTTTCTTCAACGTATTTGAAGAAGCCCTTTGTGTTATCCTTGACCACCCTTGCAAGGCCTTAGCCTTCCTAGTTGCCTCCCTCCATCCTCTGACAATAGCCCTATACTCCTCCCAGGGGGGCAACCCCTTCCTCCATGATGCACAGACCCTCTTCTTCCACTTAAGTTTGCTCAGCAGTTCCTTACTTAACCATGCAGGTCTCCTGGCTCCCTCTCTCAATTTCTCACTTGCTGGGATGCTCTAATCTTGAGCTTGGAAGAGGAGGCCCTCAAATGCTAACCAACTATCATGAGCCCCCCTGCCTTCTAGTACCTGTATTCCTACGAAACACAACAAACAGGCCTGCCAGCGAATTTCTTGTCAGCTCTGCAAGCGGCCACCAACCTCCGTGTTCCAACTGCGCTTCAGGTATCCCTTAGTAGTATTTTAGTCCTGAAAACTCAACTTTGCTTAGGTCTTTAAGGGAAATTCACCACCTTAGCCCGTGGTAGACCAGAGTCCTCTCTTTCAGCATGTGTATTTCCCTGTCAACTATGTCAAGGGTCACTAAGTAAGAATAATCCAAAGAAAAATGCTCTGACACATAAAATACTGATTAACCTCCCAGGTAGTGGGAGCCTTCGACAGATTCCCTTGTAAACCACAGCTCTGGCTCCACAACTTTTTCTACTTGACGTTTACTTATCTTAAACCTACACAAAGTTTTGTGTTCTATGCACAAGATGAACCTCAGGCACATGCCTCAGCACCTTTTGTGTTTAAAATAAAGCACCCACATAAACCTTATTTCAGGTTCAGAACTAAAATATTTGCTGTGCGAAGAAGGAGAATGATTTTGATGAGCTGACAGCTGCAGAAGCACAGCTCAGCACCTTTTTTCTCACTCAGATGTAGACTGGTAGGACATTGCTGCCAGTGACACCTGCTGTCCTACGCAGACAGCCTAGAATTGTGCTGTACTGTAAAGAACAGAGTTTCTGCACTCTAAAGCTTGTAAGAATCATCTCCCTGGCAACGTGACAGAAATGCTGAAAGAAACAACTGGGCACTAACGGCTTCAGTTTATCAAAGCCCTTCACTGGCATCAAAGACTTTCTACAGTGCTGTACCAAGGCTACCATAAACTCTATGAACTTGGAGACCAAATGATAAAAATCTCTTCTTTCAGACAAGCCAGAAGGTCAGTATTGCCAGCCAGGGGACTAGGGCTCTCCTGCAGAGGAGATAACCTGCGGTGTGCCAGCTGGTGTCACACAGGACAACAATCTTCTTCTATTAGGGGCCTCAGAGGCTGAGAAGCAGGTTTCTCACCAGGAAATTCACTCTCATAGAATCATAGAGTCAACAAGGCTGGAAGAGACCTCCAAGCTCATTCAGTCCAACCTAGCACCCAGCCCTATCCAGTCAACCTGAGCATGGCACTAAGTGCCCCAGCCAGGCTTTGCTTCAACACCTCCAGGGACAGCGACTCCACCACCTCCCTCGGCAGCCCATTCCAATGCCAATCACTCTCTTTGCCAACAACTTCCTCCTAACATCCAGCCTAGACCTCCTCTGGCACAACTTGAGACTGTGTCCCCTTCTTCTGTTGCTGGTTGCCTGGCAGAAGAGACCAACTCCACCTGGCTACAGCCTCCCTTCAGGTAGTTGTAGGCAGCAATGAGGTATTCTCCAGGCTAAACAACCCCAGTTCCCTCAGCCTCTCCTCACAGGGCTGTGCTCCAGGCCCCTCGCTAGCTTTGTCACCCTTCTCTGGACACGTTCCAGTATCTCAACATCTATGTCAGCAGGGTAAGCCACCAACCCAGTGCACGACCCTCAACTAATCTCCTAATTATGATGCCTTGTCCCTTCAACTTGCGCAAAGCAAGCTGCATTTTTCATTCCCGTGGTGTTACAATGTACAGGTGTCTTACTGCTAACCATATTTGTACATCAATAAACCTCAGAATGAAGACCAAATAATTTATTTTGGAAGAAGAAGGAGATTTTAAAAAGGAATCTGTTGATTCAGTGATTGGAACAGATTATATCATTTTGTTGTCATTTTACCTTTGTGAACAGGTTGCCCAGGGAGGTTGTGGATGCTCCCTCCCTGGAGGTGTTCAAGGCCAGGCTGGATGAGGTTCTGAGTGACCTGCTCTAGTGGGAGGTGTCCCTGCGTATGGTGGGGGGTTGGAACTGGATGAGCTTTGAGGTGCCTTCCAATCTAAACCATTCTATGATTCTGTGACTCTAAGTTCCGATGGACTGAGTTCACTTCTCCAGCTTCATTTCCATTTCACCACCTTACCCATTTTATCTGAATGATACATTTTGATATCCCATTGAAAAAAAATAAGCAACCAAGCAAGTGAAAAGCAAAACTGCAGAGCCAGTTGCTGAAGTCAGGTAAAACATGTACTGAAGTCAAATATCATTTTGGTTATAAGGGTTAGGATTTTTAGTATTAATTCTTCATTACAGAGTGGACCTTCATGATCCCCCGGGGCAAAGTGTTCTTTTATTGTTTGTTTGTCTGTTCAAGAAGCATCTTCTGCCAATGCTTGGAGAACTATTCCACTGCTCACCATTCTAAAAGACCTGTGGCTGGTGAGAGTCAGAGATGGAATACACTTCCTTGAAGGGAAAACACACGGACGTCTCGGGGCAAGCCTCACATGGCACCCCAGGCCAAAGTATCCTGTGACAGAAGCAAGTCTAACACATCAATCATATATTCAGAGGAACAATTTTTAGGTATCAATCTGTTATAAGTTAAAATGTTCTTCCATTAGAAAAATCACCTTCAAACTTTCAACTTGCAACACGGTGAGCATTTCAGCTCCTCCAAGTATCACACCTTACTCTTTACCAGCCCAGGCCCCAGGCTCAGCATGTTAAATACAGGAGTACTTCACAGGCCAGAGGAGTCTGGTCCTGCAAGAGCTGCCCCTCAGCAGATGGATGTCACTCTCGTTAAACTGCCCACTGAGTAACAGCCTCCCTTCCAAAACAGAAAGCTGCAAGCTGGAATAAAATAGATGACAAATGATTTGCTCCAGTATAAAGGCTTGGCTTCATTTGGCAGCATTTACCTACACAAAGCTTTCTGTCCCTAGCTGAATGTAATGTTCAGGAGGGAAACAAAAATAGGCTCTCAGATATTTTGAAGGTTTCGAATCTCTAAGAGGATCTGAATGGAACTGCCAGACACCACTGCTGCTTTCTTTCCAGTTTACCTTGCTCTTCTTCACATACAGAACAATCCCTCCAATTAGCAGTGGTGCTTGCTCATGATAGACTTCTGAGCCACCTCCCAGGGACAAGGGTGCTAGATAGACACAAACTCTGCTAATGTGTCTAGAGGCACATCCCTTTGGGTACATCTGTGCAGCTGGAGAGCCTAACCAGGATTCGGCACTGTGCACACATCCATGGGGACAGCCATATACTTTGGACATTCATTAATATGCACACAGGCCATTAGGCTATTGCTTAATGAATACTGATCCCTGAAGTGGGACTTCAATCCACAAGAGGAATTCTAGAAGATACTCGTCCTTGAGACATCACAGATTTAGGCAAGGTCCCTAGGCATCTCTGGCTGCTCCAGGAAAGCTTCCAGTCACTGCCAGCAGCTCCTCTGCTCCATCATTACCGCGTCAGGCTCTTTTCCTCCTCCTGTTACATCTCCTGACAGAGAGAGAAGAAGGACACACAAAAACTCAACAGCCCCCCCAAATTGAAGAGTCCTCCTATTCTTTCAATGGTCAGAAGTGCAATCGAGGGCATCAGAGGTCATGCCCAGCACTGCCAGTCACTTCCAGCCAGCTACCAGATTTTCTGCTGCAAGGGGCAGCTCATGGATTTAGCTGGAGTTTCTGGGCTAATTTCAACTGACTTAGTCCCCTGTTGCAGCCCATGGTGTGGCTGGACCAACACTGCTCGCTGGGAGGAAAGGGAATACAGAAGCAGACACTGAACTGTCAGACTGAAGCAGCTCTGGACCCGGCTCTGTGGTACAGGATTCAGCCACACTTAAGGTCTTAACTTGCCTCAGTGAACCAAGGCCATACCCATCTTTGATATGTAAAACATCTGATTCAGGTTACCAAATGTAGGCAAACATTCAAAACAAACAAACAAAAGGAGATATTTCCTTAGGGTCTGGTGCTTTAAAAAAATGTTCATCTGCTAACACAGCCATTAAGAAAGATGGGAAGAGAGGGTGGGGAAGAGGAGGGCTGCCTGCAGTGGGAATTCAGTGGGCTGTCTTGGGAGTTTATCTTGGGAAACAACACTGAAACAACAAATCTCCAACACAGATCTCTGCTGAAGCACACTGCCAAACAGCCAAACGAATTCCTTGTGTAAAACCCCAGTGACTCCAAAGGAGTTAGCCTAGAGACGAATTTGGCTGAAGGAGTTTTGAGATAGACCTTGACTGGCCCCTCTGAGCAGGATTCAGATCTCTAGCTTCTTGTGTCACAAAACTGCTCGGCTCTGTAATCTTACTGTGTCCTTTATCAGCACTTCTATGAATACAGCAGGCCTAATGAACTGGAAACCAGTTGTGGCAGGCCTGATAGGCCCAAAGTAGGCTTATACATGTCCTGCCTTGCCTAGGCATTTTTTTCTGCTCCACCAGAGAGGCAAGCATGGGAAAAGGACACAAAGGAACATGCAGCCACTGAGTCTGAGGACTCTGGCCTGCCCAGGGTCCTGTGGTGTAAGGTACACACACTTAGCTTGTGCCTGCCCTGTGCAAGGCCTGTGCTTCTCCCAGATTTGGGTGAAAGTGAGCTTATGGCTTTGCCAACTATGGTACGGCTTGGCTAGCGGCCATCCTGGTTGGCTGTTCTGCATCCAAAGGGCAATTAGTCTCGGCCCACATAGATACAAGCAGATCGCACGTATGCAATGTGCTCTCTGCCGTGCTCAGCCACGCTCTGCCATTGCCTGCTGCTATTGCTTACTGCCTTAATGTTTGCCTATAAACACCACTGTCGCGAGTTTGCCAGGAGCAGACCCTGGATGCCTGCATGTGATCAGCCTGTGTGGCCAGCGTGACATCGTGCTGAGACTGCACATCACAAGACATCCTGCACAGATCGTCCAGAGGAGCCAGGAGACAAGGTCAGATATTCTCTGCCTCATTTCCTCAGAAGCCTGGGAAGAAACAAGTCTCAACAGCCAACAAGACAAGGGTCCCCTGAGAGCATCTGGGCACTGTCTGGACTGTGGCCAGCCCCTGCAAGTTGGTAATGATTTGTGACTAAATATGTAAATGCCTCTTTGAAATTCTCCATTGCCTTCTGCCATAAGCAGAAAGAGCTCCTTGAGGCCATCTACTGGGCAAGTGGTGCATTAGCTGCAAGTGGCATTTGACCACGGGAATCTTCTCTTCCAGTTCAATTGGTGTTTCTATAGCTGGTTACTACTAGATCTAGATAGTATCCAGAGAATGTTTCCATGACAGTGTAAGAACCTAAATATTGGTAAAATTAGTGGTCGAGGGTGGCAGAGTTCTGAACATCAAAATTAATATATTAATTTTGGAGAAAATATCATCTTGAGTTAATTAATTTCCCCTTCGTAACAGGCACTACCTGCTTAATAGCAACCACTCTTCAAACCGCTTGTCTTGTCAGCAGAGGTTGCTGTTTTTTCAAGTTGGTGAGTCTCAGTGCTGATGAAGACTGCATTATGCAGCCTGTCTGTCTGGTCAAATTTGTTGCTGAAATCCAGCCTTTTGCAGCTGAAAGGTAATATTTTAAGCTAGTCTTGAGGAGGATTTGAACACTAAACTTGACCTCTCCACCTTTTCAAGTTTGTGTGTTTCTGTGCTTTCTCTACAGCCCCTGGATGCCTGTGCAGTTTTCTTCTGCTGGCTGCCAGAGAGAGAAGATCAAGAGTATCTTGTCACGTACTGATAACCATGGAATCAACAGCCAAAATTCTGCATGGAGTCCTACCCCCTACTTTTAGATAAAATAGCATTCCCAGTGACTGATCACATTTCCAGCAACTAAAAGATGTGTAAGAAGTGATTAAACAGCCTAATCTGCTCCTCTGTCCTTCAGCTGTAACTACATTTTTTGATAGAGCAAATCATTTTCAGATGTGTCTCCCTTAAATGCTCAAAAAGCAGGGTTTCTGCCAAAAACCAGCTCGGCAGCCAGAGGATGACAGTAACACAAATGCATTGGAGTGCTGCATCCCCTAAGCAGTCCCAGTCCCTTCAGCAGGCAGAAAGGAACCACTCAGCATGAGCAGGGGCAGCACCGTCGGATCCACAAGCACCTGGACATCCCTTATAACACAACATGTCTGTTTCTTTCAGCAGGTTTCCAAACCTCTGTCTCTCCTCACTAAAGACTTGCTGCAGCAGTGTGGGTGGCCAAAATAACTGTTTGAATCTGCCTTTTCCTTCTGTGCTGTTTTGTTTCTTGTAATTTTTCTCTGTCTCTTACAGGACATTCTACTTTTCATCAAGGAGAGAGAGCCTTTCAGACTGCGCTGCTAAAGCTCGATGCTGTCACACCAGAGAAGAAAATACATGTTTAAAAGCGTGTGAGGGTAATGGCCCTGTTAACAACACCCATTTCTGGCTTGATTCCAAATGTTCTGACATGCCTTTTGCCACTCTCCTCCTATAAACTCCTTCAAATTCATAGGACAACTCAGTGGCTGTTGGTAAGCCACATTATTCCACAGGAAGCAAATGGTGTGCAAAACACTGAGTTTCCATGCTCCAAGTGTATGCAGGTAGGTAGTTTGTATGGCAAAGGTTCAATTTACTGCTTCATTAATATATTCATTAGGTCTGGCTTATTTCTTGCATCAAGAAAGTACATTTGGCTGCATGACAGACAGCATGCAGAACATTTTATACATTACTTTGCTAATTATTCCAGAGTTCAATTAAAATCAGTTCACATTGGAAGGCAGAACTGGAACTGAGGGAGGCAGAAACTGCCATATGAAATCAGAGCAGAGAACTGATGACTGCTCGAAAGCTGCACAGCCCAGCTGCAGCACCTCCGTCACAGGCATAACAGGGTGGGTTCATATACACAGTAGCTTCAGCCTGGAGGTGAGGAGGAAGTTGTTGAGCATGAGAGTGGGGAGAGGCTGGAATGGGTTGCCCAGGGAGGTGGTTGAGGCCCCATGGCTGGAGGTGTTTAAGGCCAGGCTGGATGAGGCTGTGGGCAGCCTGCTCTAGGCTAGGGTGTCCCTGGGCATGGCAGGGGGGTTGGAACTGGCTGATTCTTATGGTCCCTTCCAACACTGACTGATTCTATGTTATATGATATAATCTGCCAGCATTCTGAGGTGCATCTTGATCTCTAGCAGGTAAGGGACTGAGTCAAGACAGAATAGTTTACTGCATCTTCATGAACAATAACCAGACATAGATTTAAAGAGGATGAGGAGGATTGGCAGAGGTGGGGAAGATTTAATCCCATTCCTTGAATATTTCCATGTGCCTGAAAGCTTAGTAAAAAGCAAGAAGACAGATGTTTCCTTCCCTGAACCCTCCAACTCAGGTTTGGAAGGTACCTAAGGAGAGTGACCATCCTGTGAAAACAAGGATGTCTGGAAACTCACTTGTACAGGGTTAACCTTCCAGGGGGAGTGACCTTGAACCTGACCCTAGGTGGTCTTGACCCTTCCCCAGAGGTGGGTCTGAACACCACCAGGTGATGGTTAGCTCACTCCCCCTTCCTGCCTAAAGAGCCATAAAAGCAGGAGGACTTCCTGTTCTCTCACTGCTCCCTGCTTCCCTGCTTGCCAGCATCACCATCCCGTTCCTGGTTCTTACCAGGTGGCTGTCACCCACGAGGCAGACAAAGCCACCACCACCAACGTCTGGTTGTATTTACACAGTTTGTATCTGTTTTCCCTTCCCTGTACCTCTGTAACTTCCCTACCTCAGATACCTTTTTAATTTATTGTTAAACTACTTTTAACTTCCAAATCAGAGTGAGATTGTTTATTTGGGTGTGCTTCCCTTTCCTCTCCCTACATCGAATTCCTGTCTTTTGGGAGAGAAGGGGGAAGAGGGAAGGGCACTCTATAAATTGTTATTGGTTCTATCAATTGTATTTGAGTCTCTGGGAATTGAAACCAGAACCGAGACATCACTACAGACTGAGAAGGCATACATGCTACTATGCTCCTATGCTCCTATGCTACTGTGTCCAGTTCTGAGCTGCTGTGTCCAGTTCTGGGCTACTCAATTCAAGAGAGCTGTTGAGGTACTGGAACGTGTCCAGAGAGGGGCAGCAATGACGGGGAGAGGCCTGGAACACAAACCCTGTGAGGAGAGGCTGAGGGAGCTGGGGGTGTGCAGCCTGCAGAAGAGGAGGTGCAGGGCAGACCTCATTGCTGTCTACAACTACCTGAAGGGAGGCTGTAGCCAGGTGGGGTTGGGCTCTTTTGCCAGGCAAACAGCAACAGAACAAGGGGAAACAGCCTCAAGCTGTGCCAGGGGAGGTCTAAGCTGGATGTTAGGAGGAAGTTGTTGGCAGAGAGAGTGATTGGCATTGGAATGGGCTGCCCAGGGAGGTGGTGGAGTCACCGTGCCTGGAGGTGTTGAAGCAAAGCCTGGATGAGGCATTTAGTGCCATGGTCTGGTTGACTGGATAGGGCTGGGTGCTAGGTTGGACTGGCTGAGCTTGGAGGTCTCTTCCAACCTGGCTGATTCCATGATTCTATAAAAGAAAGCTGGGGAGGGACTCTTTAGGATGTCAGGTAGTGACAGGAGTGGGGGGAATGGAACAAAGTTGGCAGTGGGTAGATTCAGACTGGATGTTAGGAAGAAGTTCTTCACCATGAGGGTGGTGAGACATTGGAACAGGTTGAGGCCCCATCCCTGGAGGTGCTTAAGGCCAAGTTGGATGAGGCTCTGGCCAGCCTGATCAAGCATGAGATGTCCTGGCCCATGGCAGGGGGGTTGGAACTAGATGATCCTGGTGGTCCCTTTTGACCCTGACTGATTCTATGATTCTGTGATTCTGTGATTCAATCCCCGAGAGATTTGCGGATTCTTTTGTTTCCTTTTTTGTTTTTCCTGGGTGTGTGGGGGAAGGCTTTTAGCAAAAAAATCTTTGGAAAACATAGAGGGAGGAAGCACAAAGTCTTTCTGATGCTGATAAATTCCTGAAGAAGGTTGAGGCTTCTCCTTTCACCTACATTATGTAATTGCCTTAGTAAATAGAGTTCATAGAGATTCACTTCAAAACACTGAAGTGTCTTAGAGTTTTCCCCAGTGTTCAAATGAATATCCTAGAAATCACCATATTACAAACAGAAACATCTGACCCGAGATGCCAGCGGGAAGGCCTCTGTATTCCTCAAGTCAATTAACCTGACCTGCTGATGATCTTAAAATTGCACTATCAATGACATCTTTTTTTCCTGTAAGTTCAGATATTCACTTTAAGAAATGGTAGGGGACAAAGTCAAATTGAACTCAACATGAGCCTGCAGTGCGCACATGCAGCCCAGACAGCCAACCATGTCCTGGGCTGCACCAAGAGAAGCGTTGCAGCAAGGCAAGACTCCACCTGGAGTACTGTGTGCAGGTCTGGAGCCCTCAACACAAGAAGGTTATGGAACTGTTAGAGCATGTCCAGAAGAGGCCACGAAGATGCTCAGAGGGCTGCAGCAGCTCTGCTATGAGGACAGGCTACAGGAGTTGGGGCTCTTCAGCCTGGAGAAGAGAAGGCTTTGAGGAGACCTTATAGTAGCCTTCCAGTATCTGAAGGGGACCTACAAGAAGGCTGGGGACTATTTACAAGGTCTTGTAATGACAGGATGAGGAGGAATGGATTTAAGCTTGAAGAGGGGAGATTTAAACTAGATGATAGGAAGAAGTTCTTTCCGGCGAGGGCGGTGAACAGGTTGCCCTGGGAGGCTGTGGCTGCTCCCTCCCTGAAGGTGTTCAAGGTCAGGCTGGATGAGGCCTTGAGCAACCTGCTCTAATGGGAGGTGTCCCTGCCTATGGCAGGGGGTTGGAGCTGGATGATGCTTGAGGTCCTTCCCAACCTAAACCATTCTATGATTCTATGAAATTTGATTTAACCAAATCAAACTTAACAACTGTAACTCTGCCTCCAAGGTTGAAGGAAATTCACTGGCCAGGTGTGGTGGGTTGAAATTACACCTTGCATAAATTCACCAGACCAGCTCAGACAGCTTAGGAGCAAATGAAGCAGTATATTTGCAGCTAAATGTATGAGCATTTAATACAATCAGTATGTACAAAAATATGCTTACAGTTACTGACACGATCACGCCAGCCGCCTACTGTGGATTTGGTTCTCCCAGCAGACAAGTACCAGGTCACTTTCTCTCCGTGTCTGAAACACTGTCTACAAGTTACATGAAGCAATCCAAAGAGAGAAAAATGAATCCCTCGCTAGGCCTTTAATGATTATCATCCTAGGTACTCCTCATACATTTAGAAAAGACATTAAGTCCTAGAGACTACTTATTGCATCATAATCCTTATCAACTCCCCCCTCACCATTTATAGTAGAAGAGAACAATGGAAGTACTTTGAATCTATAAATGAGAACCGCGTTCATACCAAGACCTTCACGGCAGCACCACCTAAGCCAGCATCTCTGTTCTGCATCTGTGCTCTGCAGCGGTGTTAAGTTAACGTTTCACCTGGTAGCAGGCATACTCTGCTACTCTGCTAACAGTCTTCTGTCAGTTCTTCAAGAGGGTGAGACACTCAAATGTGAACTCTTTATGAATTCTTTCACTGCACCTAAGTAAGACTTAAACAAATACTTGACAGAAAAGTTCCATTAGTGACCCCCACTGAATCCTCCAAGGGATCATGTGAATACTGGGTACAGAAAATCAAAAGCTAAGAATTCAGTGACATTGAAAGAGAAGAGAAAGATTGCCTGGGGGAAAACCAACAAAACAAGCCTAGCTTATATCCCATGGAGTTTAGACATACGTTTTACCCCCAGCAAATGGCTCACTGCTTTGTGAAGATTTACTAATGCTGATTTTCCAAAAGGGCACTTTGTAAAATACACAACAGTCCTCTTGTGCTGGATTGAAGCTGGCTGGAATGTTTGGGTGAGAGGAATTAGATCACAGACTCAGAATTTCTTAGATTGGAAAAGACCTCCAAGCTCATCACATCCAATCATTAGTTGCACACTGACAAGTCCTTGACTAAACCAAGTCTCTCAGCACAACATCTCAGCAAAAGGAATTGCTATGATTGGAAAGGACCATCAGGAGCATCCAGTCCAACCTTCATCCCAGCAGCCTTCATCACCAGACCACAGCCTCAAGCACCACAGCCACTCTCCTTTTAAACACCTCCAGGGATGGCAACTCCACCACCTCCCTGGGCAGCCTGTGCCAGTGCCTGACCACCTGCTCAGTAGAGAACTTCCTCCCAACAGCCAACCTAAACCTCCCCTGATGCAACTTGAGGCCATTTCCTCTTCTCCTAGCACCAGTAACTGGGGAGAAGAGACCTGCTCCAGCCTCACTACAGTCTCCTTTTAGGTAGCTGTAGAGCACAGTAAGGTCCCCTCTCAGCCTCTTCTCCACACTAAACACCTCCAGCTCCCTCAGCTGCTCCTCACAGGCCATGTTTGCCAGAGCTCTCCCCAGCCTCGTCGCCCTTCTCTGCACCTGCTCCAGCACCTCAGTGTCCCTCCTGTACTGTGCTGACCAAAACTGGACACAGTACTCGAGGTGTGGTCTGACCAGTGCTGAGCACAGGGGCATGAGCACCTCCCTGCTCCTGCTGCTCACACCATTGCTGATGCAGGCCAGGATGCTGTTGGCCTTCTTGGCCACCTGGGCACACTGCTGGCTCATGTTCAGCCAGCTGGCCACCAGCACCCCCAGGTCCTTTTCCATCAGGCAGCTCTCCAGCCACTCCTCCCCCAGCCTGTAGGGCTGCTGGGGGTTGTTGTGGACAAAGTGCATGACCTAGGATGAAAGGCATTCTCCATAGCCCCTGTGACCAGCAACCAGACATTTTTACTCCTCTGACTCAGAAACAGAGTTGCACAAACTTTCTGAGGGGAATTGGCATGTCCTTCATCCTCTTCCCCTCATCTCCCTACCCCAGAAGTGAGATGGGGGAGCGAGGGACCATGCCTGGACATGCCAGGACTCACATTAAGCCTGTTTTCGCCTACCACCACAAATATATAGTCAGTTTTTGCAAGCCAAGAGGCAACTTTGGTCCCAACACTTGGTGGACTTGGAAATATTAAGCATCCCACAAAAACAAAGAGAAAATGCACCCCCTGCATGGACAGCTTTTCAATACCAGACAGGTATGAGGGCTTTTTAATAACTTCTGGCATCGGAATGAGCCTTTGCCATGGCTGTTCTGCTAAACCCTGATAGCACTCAAGTGCAACAAAAAGCATGCATCACCAAAGGTTTTTTCTCCCAGTTCAAACAGTTTAAGGGGTAGTTCCAGAAGAAAGCATGTGGACACAAATGAAACTGAATTAATAATGAGGCTTAAAGGCAAACTCAAAGTTTAATTTCATTGGAGTCAAAATTCAATGAGATGTTGAATGGCAGAAATGAAGAAGTGATTCTCTCAGCTACATGGGAAAGAAAACAAGCAAAAACCCTGCACCAACTCTGAAATGTGCTTAGAAACTGTCTACAGCTACCTGAAGGGAGGCTGTAGCCAGGCGAGGCTGGGCTCTTCTGCCAGGCAACCAGCAACAGAAGAAGGGGACACATTCTCAAGTTGTGCCAAGGGAGGTCTAGGCTGGATGTGAGGAGGAAGTTGTTGGCAAAGAGAGTGATTGGCATTGGAATGGGCTGCCCAGGGAGGTGGTGGAGTCACTGTCCCTGGAGGTGTTCAAGAAAAGCCTGGATGAGGCACTTAGTGCCATGGTCTGGTTGACTGCATAGGGCTGGGTGCTAGGTTGGACTGGATGAGCTTGGAGGTCTCTTCCAACCTGGTTAATTCTGTGATGATCCCAGACAATTTATTTTATTATTTTAAGAAAAGCTAAAGATGGAAACTTTTCATGTAGCCTCCACTTAGACTGCAGTTGTAAGGAAGGTGATTCCAGCACACTACCAATACAAATGCTTCATTAAAACAAGGCTAAAGAAAGGGAATGCAGTACTGACTCCTCCCTGGAGCCATCTGGGCTGGCAGCAACATTGCATTGATTGGTCAGAGGCTTTTCCAAAGGCAAGATGCTTGGAACAAGCCAAAGGCCTTGCACACAAATCACTACCCCTCTCTATGTGATCAGCACTCCCATTTTTAAATCTTCAAAGAGCTTAAGTCAGGCCAACGTTTACACTTAACCAAAGATGACCAACGGCTGTTCCTTTCATTTGGAGGCAATTTCCCTGAAACACATTCTCAAAATCATAGAATCAACCAGGTTGGAAGAGACCTCCAAAATCATCCAGTCCAACCTAGCATCCAGCCCTATCCAGTCAACTGGACCATGGCACCAAGTGCCTCATCCAGGCTTTGCTTCAACACCTCCAGGAACAGTGACTCCACCACCTCCCTGGGCAGCCCATTCCAATGCCAATCACTCTCTCTGCCAACAGCTTCCTCCTAACATCAGCCCAGACCTCCCCTGGCACAACTTGAGACTGTGTCCCCTTGTTCTGGTGCTGGTTGCCTGGCAGAGGAGACCAACCCCACCTGGCTGCAGCCTCCCTTCAGGTAGTTGTAGACAGCAATGAGCTCTGCCCTGAGCCTCCTCTTCTGCAGGCTGCACACCCCCAGCTCCCTCAGCCTCTCCTCACAGGGCTGTGCTCCAGGCCCCTCACCAGCTTTGTTGCCTTTCTCTGGACATCTTCCAGCACCTCAACATCTCTCTTGAGTTGAGAAGCCCAGAACTGGACACAGTACTCAGGGTGTGGCCTGACCAGTGTAGAGTACAGGGGCAGAATAACCTCCCTTGTCCTGCTGGATGTCCTGTAAAGCAACTGAAAGTGTTCCAGAGCCTGACTGTGCTACCACGCGCAAAGGACAGCACAGACTCGCAGTGAAGATCAGCGCAGTGGCAGGGACTCAGAACGCTACCCATGCTGCGGTATGGATTGTTTTCAAGCTCTCAATCATCAGTCATGGAAACAAAAAAAGAACTCTAGAATCAGAACTATTACAAAGCTTTCCCTCAAACAAAACTCTTTAGAGTAGGTGTCCTTGTTTACGACAGCCTACGCTCAAAAGCGAACACCACCACCCCCTCCCATAAACAGGAGGGTAAGTAAAAGGAAAGAAACATTCCCCCATCCCCTCTGTCATGGTCCAAGGGTGGGTAACTCGGCAGAAGTTAAACTCCCTGTGCATTCCATTCGGTCCTCATATATCAGAGGGACTGAGTGAGGCTGCTCTTAACTCCTGATTTATGCCCAAATGGACCTTTAATGTGACTAACTTCACACTCTTGGGAACAGAGTTAAGATTTAAATGGAGTCAAGTGCCTGAAACGGTTCATTAGGCAGACTGCAAATAAATACTGTGGTGGTCGAGCAGTGATGATGCAAACAGGGCCAGGAGTGGGGCCAGGCGGGACAGATGCTACCTCCTTCTCCACGGCAGTTTCCTCCTCTCTGTACAGAGCTTGCCAGGTCAGGGAGGCAGGTCCTGGCAGGTCCTGGCAGGCAGCAGCTCCTCAGGTACTACCCACCGCCTCTCCCAGGGGACAGTTCTCAGCAGTTCCTCCAGGCAGCTCCCTAAGCAGCCCCCAGACAGTCTCCGAAGTCGTTCCCAAGCAGGTCTCTAAGCAGGCTTTGGTAGTTTCACACCTTGCCACCAAGCAGCTGCCCTGACTGCTCGGTAGAGGGCGCACCTAAAGCCATCTAGAGGACTTTCAAATCTGTCTGGCTCCAGGGGGTTTTTCTGCCTTTGTTGCCAGGGTCCTAAGTCACTTCAGGGGGTTTCCCAAGTTCAAAACCCCTTATTTAACCCCAGGGGGCCGAGTGCCAAGCTCCCATATACCAAACAGCTATGCAGCTCATACTGGAGTTCCTGAAGAGCCAGCAGAGCAGCACTCATGCATGGTGACACCTCATCCAGGGCACAGAAGTCGACTGTCAAATGCCAATCTCCATTTGGCTTTCTCACAGGCCAAACTGGACTGTGGGAAAGTGAATGAGTTTTGCTGATGACATTCTGCCTTTTCAACTGACAATTCAGGTTATGAATGGGCACCAAAGAGCTAAGTGGGTCCCGCTGGACAGCGCAGGCAGAAGGGAGGAAGGGAAGCCAAGCTGGCCTTGGTGCCAGTGTCTAAAGAGAGAGCAGAATGATGGGACTAAATAACGATACTACAATTTCCTGGGTCTACCTCCTGGACTATCTAGTCCCTGAAGGATTCTTCAACTCTATGGTTCTTCAGCCTGTAACAAACAAAAAGCGACAATTTGTGTTGGAACAAGAATGCAGTTGGCCTGGCATGTGACTGAAAAAGATTACAGATGACAGTGAACAGCAGAGGTGGGGAAAGAGAGTAACCAGAGAGCCTCTAAAAGGAAAAGAAGTCAAACCAAAAAGGCAATCCATAAACCCTCGTTTATGGATTATTGCTCATTGTTCATGTATCTGAAGAACCCTTTAAGTCTCTGATGTCTTTGTTCAATTCCAGTTCGAGCTGAGCTGTTGCTTTCCTAACTGCTTGTCTGTATACCCTGCTGTTGCCTTTGCAACCTTCAGTAGGGAGTGTTCCACTTTTCTATCTCTGGTATGTTTCCCTTTTGGTTCTGAGCAGATCCAGAAGCTTGTAGCTAAGCCAAGGAGATAGCTTGTTCCTTTGAGAGGGGATGGACTCATCTTGTGTGTCTAGACGAGGGGTCCTTGAAAAAGTCCCAACACTTGCTAGCATCTTTATCTTCCATGGAAGCTTCCCATGGAAACTTCCCTTCCAACTAAGCCCTGAGCATGCTGAAGTTCAATCTTCTAAAATATGAAAAAATGTTTTTTTGGTACTAACCTTTAGTGTGCTCAGAACGATCCCCAGTTCCACAGTACTGTGTTCAGTGCAGCTAAGGCTGTCAATAACCGAGATATCACGAAGCAGCTTTTCTTGGTTAGTGAGCAGCAAGTCCAGCAGTACCTCATTTGATCTCGAGGGTCTTCTCCAACCTGGGTAACTATGCGTCTCTGATTCCTGGTTGGCATATTTAACTTTTGTTTGAGGAAGGAGTCCTCTATGAATTCCAGAACCTTGGATGGCAGATGAGCTGCTGTGTTCCTCCAGCAAATGTTTGTGTCTTCAAACCAGGTAGGATCTCTAGCATCTCCACTTTTCAACAAATGTCTTGATACCACTAAATGTAACATCCCACAGAGCAGCACAAAACAAGTGTAAGACACTTCACTCTGTGTGAGGTTCCTGCAGCTGACACCAAGTCTATGCCAGCAACTTTCTCACAGCAAATGAACCTGATTACAGGCCTAAAGCAGTTACACTTGGGTCTCTCATGCCTCTGTGGATGACAGTTGAGTAAGAAGGTTCAGTAAGGTTTAAGTACTGCCATGTACACAAACCAGTTATGTTAGAGTCCCTTTAAATTGCTGAGATCCATGACATGGAGCTCTGTATCACGAGGTGCACTGAGGAGTACTTAATTTCCCCCTGATTCCCCCAAAATCATCTTAATTAAGTCTTACTTCCAGTCATAAGTAAAACTTAGTCCTACTTGAGAGAAATAGACTTCACCTTACCTACTTTTTAATTTGCTGAAGACAAATGATCTGTGGCACTGCTGTGGCAGATGCAGTGACTCCTATGCAATGTATGCCAGCATCTATTTGACTGCTGGAAGGACACCTGCACCATCCAGTTCAGCACAAGCAAAGATATGGCTGTGACTGAGCTCAAATCTTTGCTTATGTTGTACTGCTGCTAAAGCTTGCTTTGAAGAAACCAGCTATGAGGGGATGTGAACATTACCCAGACCTTCCACGTGGTTTGAAACACTCCTGGGGGCTGAGTGTGTGCACATGTGCACTCAGATGTTCAAAGAACCTGCACAGCTGTCACAGGCCTGCTGTGATGTCTGCTTACCACATAAAGGGCAACGATGCTGTACACAAAGCATCAGCTGAAACACTGCTGTTTGACTCTCTGCAAACCAACCCCACTTGCTGTCTACCAAAAGCCAGTGCCTGCTGCTGCTGCTGCTTATTCACACAGGTCTGATTAGATATCCTGTTTCCTTATTCTTCCTTAACACCTGCTTCACTGTCTTCTGTTTGAATCATCTGTTTGGAGAAGAAAAGCACAGCTCTTACAAGAGAGCATTTGGTTGCTAATGATTGCCTTTGTGGTAGAGTACCACTGCATATCAGAATCACACACAGAACCACAGAACCACAGAATCACAGAGCCACAGAATTTCTTAGATTGGAGAAGACCTCCAAGATCATCACATCCAATCATTAGTTGCACACTGACAAGTCCTTGACTAAACCAAGGCCCTCAGCACAACATCTCAGCGCTACGAATTGCAATGCTTGGAAAGGACCACCAGGAGCATCCAGTCCAACCTTCATCCCAGCAGCCTTCATCACCAGACCACAGCCTCAAGCACCACAGCCACTCTCCTTTTAAACACATCCAGGGATGGCAACTCCACCACCTCCCTGGGCAGCCTGTGCCAGTGCCTGACCACCTGCTTAGGAAAGAACTTCCTCCTAACAGCCAACCTAAACCTCCCCTGATGCAACTTGAGGCCATTTCCTCTTCTCCTAGCATCAGTAATTGGGTAGAAGAGACCTGCTCCAGCCTCACTACATCCTGCTTTTAGGTAGATGTAGAGGGCAATAAGGTCCCCTCTCAGCTTCCTCTTCTCCACACTAAACACCCCCAGCTCCCTCAGCCACTCCTCACAGGCCATGTTTGCCAGAGCTCTCCCCAGCCTCGTTGCCCTTCTCTGCACTGCTCCAGCACCTCAGTGTCCCTCCTGTACTGTGCTGACCAAAACTGGACACAGTACTCGAGGTGTGGTCTGACCAGTGCTGAGCACAGGGGCATGAGCACCTCCCTGCTCCTGCTGCTCACACCATTGCTGATGCAGACCAGGATGCTGTTGGCCTTCTTGGCCACCTGGGCACACTGCTGGCTCATGTTCAGGCTGAAGAGAGTAAAGCAATGAATTATTTCCTTATTCTAACCATTCTGGGAATCCTGCATAAACAAGGTTATCTTTGATGCAATCTTGGTGAGCCTGTGCTTTAAGTCACACACCTTGGTGAGCCTGTGCTTTAAGTAACACTGGTGATGCCATGGACTGGGCAAGTAGTACTAGATGCTTTTCACAGCTTTTATTGAACCGTTCCATGAACACTGCACTCAAAACTCCTTCCCACATTTCAGCCATCTTCAAAACTCCAACATTTCATTTCAACCAAAAATACCTGGAAAGTTTTTCAAGTGAACTGTTCTTTACATGACCTAATCCAGAGTCAGTGACTTTTAAAACGATGCAGAATGTAGGTCTGCTTAGCTGTAGTAGAAAATCCTGCCCTTGGCGGAGTACCGCTCAGGCAGGCTCAAGGAAACAGGCTTACAGTAGCTCTATGGCATGGAGTTGCCAGGGAAGGCCTTGATGGGATTCTCTGACCAAGCGCACGCTAAGGATCACTTTGAGAACCTCTGCAGAGGAGAATCAGCTGGTGAGCAAGCACTACCTGTAGCAATTATGCAGACCCTGCCTGCAGCATACAACTGAAGGCTAATACGACAAAGAAAACTGCTGGTTACTTGCAACATGAACTGGTTGTTACTACATAAAATCATTCCGGAAGGTTTTAGTGTAGTAATGAAACAAGAGCAGAAAAGGATATCCACCAGCAACAAAAAAGGTCATTAGAGGGTTCTAAAACTGGTTTGACTCTAATGAGTAAATAAGAGACCTCAAAAGTAAACAGCTAGATGATGATGACAACAATTTGCATTCAATCTGTAGGTTTTCAAGTAGGAATTCTTCAAGCTTCATTAGAAAATTCGTTTACTCCAGAAATGAAAGTTCAACCTTTATTCAGAGGATTAGAGTAAGAATGGAAACCTTTTGAGTTCAGGTATAACAAACAAGTCCAATTTACCATCACCAATTTCCAGAGTTGCTATCCCAAAAGCCCATTTGTAACCTTTGGGATCTTTGGTATGCCTTTGTCTCAAAAAGCCAATTCCCAGAATGCAAGGCACATCAGGACCAGTTACAATAGCACGTTTCTGCCATTCCTTCCCAGTCAGACTTACTTCAGCCTGCAACTTAGTTAACTCTTGAGATCCAGCAGTGATTCCTGATATAGCTGCAGACTCTGTGCGTTTATGATTTGATGGTAATAGGATACCCTGAGCATCAGCCAAGCCCTCATTCTTGTGAACTTCTGAAGTGCCAGGCCATCTACTGAACACATTCCAATAGATTCTGTTACTTCCCTCATCCTTCTTCTCCTGTCCGGAGTCAGAGCACCCCTAATGCTGAGCACAGCACATAGTGTGCACACAGTCCTCAATGTCATTACTGGAACAAATGCCGTTGTTCTGGGAAGCTAAGGCAGTGACAGCTAAGTTTATGGGATTGTTACCCAGTACTGTATCCAGTTCTGGAGCCCTCATTACAAGAAGGATGTGGATGTGCTGGAGCGTGTCCAGAGCAGGGCCAGGAGGATGCTCAGAGAGCTGGAGCACCTCTCCTATGAAGACAGACTGAAAGAGTTGAGGCTGTGCAGTCTGGAGAAGAGGAGGCTCCCAGGTGACCTTCTTGTGGCTTTCCAGCATCTGAAGGGAGCCTACAAAAAAGCTGGGGAGGAACTTTTTAGGCTGTCAGGGAGTGACAGGACTGGGGGGAATGGAGCAAAGCTGGAGATGGGTAGGTTCAGGCTGGACGTGAGGAGGAAGTTGTTGGGCATGAGAGTGGTAAGAGGCTGGAATGGCCCAGGGAGGTGGTTGAGGCCCCATGGCTGGAGGTGTTTCAGGCCAGGCTGGCTGAGGCCGTGTGCAGCCTGCTCTAGGGTAGGGTGTCCCTGGGCATGGCAGGGGGGTTGCAACTGGATGCTGCTAGTGGTCCCTTCCAACCCTGACTGATTCTATGGTTCTATGACCTTGGGTTCTGCATGATTGCCCAAAGAGACCCATTTGACTGCTGATGTATCGTCCAGGTGGAATTTGCCTCCTAGGCCAAAACAGCCTTCTGGGAGGCTAACATTAGTTTCTGGTGGCAGAGACATTTATCCATTCAGAACATGAAGGAATGGGGGCTTTCTCCTTCACCAACTTGGTTATGGACATTTTAAGTTTCTCCACCTCTTTCTTGCCATCTTCTATCTCTGCAGCCAGAGTTTGTATGGCAGAAATCACTGAACTATGTGACAGATTGTCTTCCAGCCATCTCTTTTGGTCAGTAAATTCACCAACAGTAGGAAGCCTTCCATCATTGTTCTTTCCCACAATTCTGTCTGCCAAGATAGTAGCATCAGATGAAGGAGCAAGCTTGACATGCTCCTCAGACAGACCTGTTTCAACAGGAATATCGTCAGGGTTCTGTGTACCATGACCTCCATAAAGCATCTCCTTCACAGCACACTCCCTCAAAAGCTTGATTCCCTGCTCAATTGTGGACCAGTGCAATTCAGCTCTGGGAGGGTACCTCAGCAGCACAGCCAGCAAGAGGAGTGTCCACAGTGACACAGTGCTTGCTACATACGTGTCAATTCTGCTTTCGTAGTGGACCTCTTTGTTTTGCTGACCTGCCACCTAACGCTAGAACACTGGCACCTGCATCACGGCATCTCCCTAACCAACTCAGAATTTGCTCTCCCATCTCTTTCAGGTATTCTTTCCTTACCTGCCTGATCTCCTTCCTGGGCTCTTTAGACCTCTGAATATCATCCTTGTGATCTGTGTCCTTTTCCTCTTGCTTTGCATTTAAAAGTTTTCTAAGGACATTCTTAAACTCCTCAGAGCCCTCATCTCTTTTAATATCTCCCTTCTAATAGCCTTTCATAGAATCATGGAATCAGTCAGGGTTGAAAGGCACCACAAGGATCAGCCAGTTCCAAAGTTCCAACCCCCTGCCATGGCCAGGGACACTCTACCCTAGATCAGCCTGCCCACAGCCTCGTCCAGCCTGGCCTTAAACACCTCCAGCTATGGGGCCTCAACCACCTCCCTGGGCAACCCATTCCAGCCGTGCTGCCTCAGTGGCGGACATGGGTGGAGGGAGAGCAGAAAGGCTTTACCTCAGTGGCCTGGCCGCTGGCGCCGGTGAGCGTCACACACAGTGCAGTGCAGCGCAGCGCAGCGCAGCGCAATTGGCACAAGCCAAGAGAGGGAAATTGCTTATACATTGGCTTTTAATAGCAATTAGCAAACCAATGACTGATTCCAGTAAGCCTCAAACTACTACAGTTGTAGGCATTGCATTTTTGAGACTCCAGTCTTGTGTGTCTGCTGCTGCATACTCATGCAGTCAACCTATACCTTCTCTGTTACTGCAGTGTGCAGATTGCTTGATCTCTGGCATAACGGTATTAAGACTACTTAACCACTCAATGTTTTAAAGACATGCCAAAAGTTCCTCTAAATATCTGGGGTTTGTTTCCTGCAGTTATACCCTGACTTTTTAAACTCACTGTCCTACAGTGTATTTTCCTCAGATCTCAGTTAACCACAGGTCAGTTTCATAGATAAGGTTAAACTTTCAGCTATCAGCAATTCGAGAATCCACATTTCTTCCAGACCTGTATGGGAAGAAATACCTGACACGTGCATATCTGCTCAGCAAACCAAGAAGGTAACCGACTCTGCCAGAGCACAGCTCAAACTGGCTGCCTAGTGATAACTTGTACTGAGGAGACGGAGGAAAGCCCCTTGCCATCCCAGAGCGATGCTGGCGACGCCAACAGCACCGGTGCTGAGAGGGAACATTTCCCCCAGCACATCTGTGTTTTTCAGAATACCAGTGGGACATGGAGTTTGTGTCTTAGCTGCACCTCCAGTGCACTACATTTCAGAGGTATTAACCACCAAGGCTTTCAGCAGCCTGGGTCATAGACTTCGGGCACAAGGCACAGGAACACACAACTTCATTGTATGTGGATAAGCTCAACATTAGTTACAGAAACGACTAAGGTGCAGCCTAAAGAGGCTGGCACGAAGTTGCAGTAGGATTTGGGTGCTGTCTGGGCATGGCAGAGGATGGGCACTCTCAGACTGCCTTCCACTGCCTTAGATCCTGCTGCCTAAGTGCATCCTGGCTCCTCCCTTGAGGACACACTTGCTGCTGACACATCTCTTATCACATACCATTTTAGAGCATATTTATTGAAAATAAAGAGATTAGTTACAAACCACTGCTAAATCAAATATGTTTAAAATAAATAACTAAAAATACTGTATTAGATGATTAAGTTGCAGCAGCCACCACCAGTCTCTATTTATTACTAGTAGTTATCACTAAAACTCATCACAGCCTGTTCCTAAATAAGAAACTGTACAGGGGGAGTGGTGTGGAACCTGACCCTGGGTGATCTTGACCCTCCCCCAGCGGTGGGTCTGAACAGCACCAGGTGATGGTGGTTAGCCCACTCCCCCTTCCTAAGATCCATAGAAGCAGGGGGACTTCCTGTGCCACTCTCTCTCCCCTGCCTCCTTCTCACCAGCAATCAATCACCACTCCTGTTTCCTGCTGCTCCTTGTCTTACCACGTGGCCATCGCCCAGGAGGCAGACAAAACCACTGCCATCGAATCTGGTTGCATATTTACATGTTTTGTACCTTGTTCTCCCTTCCCTACACCTCTGTAACTTCCCTACCTCATCTTCCTTTGATTTATTGCTACAGTTTTCTTCCTTTAACTTCCCAATTGCAGTGAGGTTATTTATTTGGGCCTGCTTTACCTTTCCTCTCTCTCCAGCTAATTCCTTTTCTTTTGGGAAAGAAGCAGGAAGAGGGAGGAGTATCCTATAAATTGTAATTGGTTCTATCAACTATATTTGAGTCTCTGGGAATTTAAATTAGAACCTAGACAGAAACTAAGAACCACATCACTTGGATCATGGCATTTTGGAGAAAATACAGAGAAGGGAACTGAACTATGACATTGCTTAAGTCGTGATGAGATCAGGACGCTTTCTTTGCTGCCTGGATCTCAGAAGACAGCCCGAGTGAAACTGCAAGGAATAACCAGAAGTAAGAATGCACCGTCAGAAGAAAGAGGGGACACCTGGTGCCCTGTCTGTGTGCTGACTGATGCCAGAGACATGTGACATGAGCCCGGGGAAATGAAAACTGACGATAGCAGACCTGCATCTCTTGAGCCATTCAGCTGCTTAAGATGCTCACTAATTGCTTTAGGACTTCTCCACTGTTCATTATTTTAGCTTATTCTTTTCTTTGCCTAGCTGCCATTCACTGAGCAGCAGACAAACACAATAGGACACAGGAAGTAGAAAACAAAAGCCCTTTTGCCACTCAGGCCGTTTGCAACACATGCCAGGGCTGCCTAGAGATGACCATTTCCACACAACCCAAACCTTCATTCAAACACGGCAGAAAAGGGTCTCAGTTTGAAAGTCAAGCAAGTGGGTATCTGAAACCTTGAGAGAGCAAGGGAGGAAAGTACTACCACACTTGGCTTCCTCTGCTTTCTCTTTCTTTAAATGTCCTGGACATCCAGTTCAATGTCCACAAACAGTTTCACAAGATGCACTTAACAAGCATTTGCTCTATATTCTGCTCAGTGCTGCTCCTCTGCTAGAACTGCCATTTCTAGCTATTCAATCATCCTTGCAGATGAAGAGCTAGCACAGACTGCCTGTTTGCTTTCTGGGCTGAGCTCAGGCAAAACTCAGAATCCAGACATGCAAAGTCCTGCCTTTTCTCTGTACACAGAAGAAATGAACTGATAGGTGTGTTTAGCAGGGCCATGGAGCTGTGGAGATGCTCTTTCTGCAGCTGTTTTCTGAAATTTGGTTAACTTAGCTACTGGGGGGAAAAACAAAAACATCCAATGTTCAGAGGCTCACAGGATGGTAGGGGCTGGAAGGGACCCGAGGAGATCGAGTCCAACCCCCTGCCAGAGCAGGACAATCCTATCTGACACAGATCTCACAGGAACACATCCAGACAGGCCTGGAAAGGCTCCAGAGAAGGAGGCTCCACAACCTCTCTGGGCAGCCTGTGCCAGTGCTCTGGGACTCTTACAATAAAGAAGTTCCCCCTTGTGTTGAGGTGGAACCTCCTGTGCTGCAACTTTGTGATGGTTTGGGTGTTCCCTGCCACCCCACCCCCCACCTTGGAAATCACCTAGACTAGACTCAGCCAGCTCTGGAAGTTGACTGAAGCTTATATTTACAGCTGGCACAATAGACAAGCAGATAGTTACAGTAGATACAGTTATAGACAGAAATAGACAAGGGAAAAGGTAATACAGAAACACAACAGCCCTCCCAGAAACCTGAGTCCCCAGGAGGCTCCCAACCACCCCTTCACCTTTCCCTGCCCCTCAACCTTACCCCAGTCCCAAGGAAGAATGGAGGTTCGGCCAGGGGGAGTTAGGAAGCAAAGTGGATTAGTCAAAGAAATGGAGGGTGAGGTTAGAGAGAAATGCAGCCCAGAGCTCTCCAGCAGCAGAAGAGAAGTTTTCTGTGTTTTGATTTTTGGTTTTATACATCTCAGCAAGCCTGTGAGTAAGGTAGACATCAGCCTTGTTTCCCTTTCACAGCCTGTAATCTAGTCCTTCTCACCAAAACATTCCAGCTAGCTTCAAACTAGCACAAACTTACACTCACTGCTCCTTGTCCTATCCCAGGAGCAGTGAGCAAAGCCTGTCCCCTGCTCCTGGCAGCCCTCAGATACTTATAAACATTTATCAGATCCCCTCTAAGTCTCCTCTTCTCCAGACTAAACAGCCCCAGGTCCCTCAGCCTCTCCTCATCATCCTCGTAGCCCTCTGCTGGACCCTCTCCAGCAGATCCCTGTTCCCTCTTCAACTGGGGAGCCCAAAACTGAACACAGAATTCAAGATAAGGTCTCAGCAGGGCAGAGTAGAGGGGGAGGAGAACCTCCCTGGATCTGCTGGACAAACTCCTCCTAATACAGCCCAGGATCCCCTTGGCCTTCTTGGCCACAAGGGCACATTGCTGTGCCACGGCTGACTGGGTATGCAGTGTTCTGCAGTGACCAGTGGGGCCCAGTGCTGGCAGCATGCTCCATCAGCACTGCACACTCACCCAATTAAAACTCTCAGAACTTTCTCAAATTTCATGAAAAGACAAATTTCAGTGAGTAGGATTTGAGAGATTTTACTGCCTTGCAACTAAGCCTTCAGCAAAAAATCTCTCTCACTGCCTACATAGCAAATATTGGACATCAGGAGAAAGTCTTCCACAGAGAGGGTGGTCAGGCACTGGCATGAGCTGCCCCCTGAGGTGGTTGAGTGGCCACCCCTGGCTGTGTTTAAGGGTCGTTTGGGTGTGGTGCTTAGGGTGAATCTTGTAGAGGAGCGTTCTAGGTTGGACTTGGAGATCCTGAGGGTCACTTCCAACCTGAATGTTTCTGTTTCTGTGAAAATCAACAATACCAAATGTAGTCAATAAGTCAGGTGCCTGGTTCAGGTTGCCATCCAGTGCCACAAGCTTTACCCCTGCGAGGTTACAGCTACGCAGGCTTCCTGCCTCCACAGGAAGAAATGTCAGTCAGGGAAACAGATTGTCCTGATTTCGCTGGGTGAAATTACAGAGAGGAAAAGAGGCATTTGTGTGCTACTCTTTCAGAACTGCTCTAACATCCTTCTGAAAGGCAGGAGAGAAACAGAAGAAACCATTTTGTTCTTCATTTCTATTACAGATAAGCATGCTTTGTTGGTTTGGGGTTTTGTTGTTTAAAATTAAAACCATCAATAAAATAATGAACTAAGTATCAGTAGGGTGAGATCTGGTGTGGATTTTAACCGCTCCTTGCTCTGCAGGCAAGAGAAATAAAGAAGCATGGAATCATGGAATCAGTCAGGGTTGGAAGGGAACACAAGGATCATCTACTTCCAGTCCCCATGCCATGAGCAGGGACACCCTACTCTAGAGCAGGCTGCCCACAGCCTCAGCCAGCCTGGCCTTAAACACCTCCAGCCATGGGGCCTCAACCACCTCCCTGAGCAACCCATTCCAGCCTCTCACCACTCTCATGCTCAACAACTTCCTCCTCACGGCCAGCCTGACTCTCCCCACCTCCAGCTCTGCTCCATTCCCCCCAGTCCTGTCACTCCCTGACAGCCTAAAAAGTCCCTCTCCAGCTTTTTTGTAGGCCACTTCAGATCCTGGAAGGCCACAAGAAGGTCACCTGGGAGCCTCCTCTGCTCCAGCCTGCACAGCCCCAACTCTTTCAGTCTGTGCTCACAGCAGAGCTGCTGCAGCCCTCTGAGCAATCCTCCTGGCCCTGCTCTGGACACACTCCAGCATTTCCACATCCCTCTTGTAATGGGGGCTCCAGAACTGGATGCAGTACTCCAGGTGGGGTCTCAGCAGAGCAGAGCAGAGGGGGAGAATCACCTCCCTGGCCCTGCTGGCCACACTTCTGCTGCTGCAGCCCAGGCTCTGCTTGGCTTTCTGGGCTGCAAGTGCACACTGCTGGCTCCTGTTGAACTTCTTGTCCACCAGCACCCCCAAGTCCCTCTCCTCAGGGCTGCTCTCCAGCCACTCACTGCCCAGCCTGGATTTGAGCTTGGCATTGCCTCCAGCCAGCTGCAGGACGTTGCACTTGCTCTTGTTGAACCTCCTGAGCTTGGCTTGTGCCCACCTCTTCATCCTGTCCAGGTCCCTCTGGATGGATCCCTGCCCTCCAGCCTGTCTGCTGCACCACACAGCTTGGTGTTGTCAGCAAACTTGCTGAAGGTGCACTCAGTGCCACTGTCCATGGCACTGACAAAGATGTTGAACAAGACTGGTTCCAGGACTGATCCCTGAGGGACTCTGCTTGTCACTGGCCTCCACTGGGACATGGAGCCATTGACAGCCACTCTTTGGGTGCAGCCATGATATAATGGCACATTGCACAAAAGATCAGAGAAAACATTATCACATTGTTACGCTCTGGCAGAAATGCTGTCTCACATCTACCCCAGCACTTGTTTTGGCAGAAATGCTGTCTCACATCTACCCCAGCACTTCAGGGAGGGAGAAATCAAAAAGTAATACATGTCTCTGGAGGGAAACTGCAACGAACCTCACTCACTAAGTGAAAAAAAAACCCGACCCAGTATATTGCAGCAACAGTAATCCACAATGTCTTACCAAAGCAAATTCTGGTTCAGCAAGACTACATTCATTCAAGCAAGCATCAGAGAAGGGGAAGAGAGCAGAAATGTTTGCCTGATCCTACGCATGTGAATAGCTTTGCGGCAAAGCGTACAACCCACCTTCAGGTTAAATAAATACATCTCTATTCAGAGCAGGCACTCAAGCAAGAAGCCCCTTGTTCTTTTTCAAGGCTAATGAAGTAACCAAACATGTATTCCACCTGCTGCCTTCATGCCAGATTTCCTTCCTTTCAGTCCCATCCCGCACTGCTCCCCCTTTCCCCTTCTTGTTTTCATAGATCAAACAGTAATGTTGCGGACCAGCATGTTCACGTTGGAGCAAGAGGCAGGGAAAGTGCTGCTGCAAAGTCTTCAACTGAACTGTAGTCACTGTGTCTGAAATAACAAGGAACAACAGCAAAAGACATAGCCAGGAGGCCCTAAGACTCTTTCTGTAAACAAAAGCATAACAGGATTCCACATGAATGGACCTGACAGGCTCCCAGACTGTCCATGCCAGGCTTGTGCCAGTAGAAAGCTCTTAGTAGACCTGCTTCATTGCTCCAGTTCCCACATAAGGGCTGGGCTACTGTCTCCTTCACCAACTTCAGACTCCTGGATAACTAACACTAGCATTGTTCCCACCGAAAGAAAGATGTCTGGAAAATAAAGAGGTACCCAGCAGATGACCCAAGGTATTTATCCAGCCCACCAGAAAGGCTGCAGCAGTGTAAGTGAACCTCCATCAAGATGAAGCCAAGCTGGCTGGCGTGTAGCTGCCCAGCCTTCTTCATAAAAAGACAATCACATTGCCCAGAGAACAGACAGCATAAAATTCACCTGCTTCCCTAGGAAGGGCAGCTTCAGATGCACCTAGAGCAAAAGTGAGCTCGTCCAGAGGCAATGTCTTCAACGCACTACAGCCTGGCTCAGTAAATTATTCTCTGTTGGTATTGAATTGATGCCAGTCTGGGATTCTCCAAACGCTTTTCATGCCAACATGTCAGCCTACGCGGAAAGCCCAGACCCAAGCTGCAACAACCCACCTAAACACTTCCACACCAGCAAGTAACAGCAAGGGTGAATGTTCAGCACACATACAGCAGCTCCTTCTTCCTCCTTATAAGTTTGGGTAGTCAGAGGAATAATAGAAGTACAAAATATTTGCCATTCTCAGAAGTACACTGTGACAGGTGCTAAATAGAATCACAGAATCATAGAATCAACCAGGCTGGAAGAGACCTCCAAGATCATCCAGTCCAACCTAGCACCCAGCCCTGGCCAATCAACCAGACCATGGCACTAAGTGCCCCATCCAGCCTTTGCTTGAACACCTCCAGGGATGGCAACTCCACCACCTCCCTGGGCAGCCCATTCCAATGCCAATCACTCTGCCAACAGCTTCCTCCTAACATCCAGCCTAGACCTCCCCTGGCACAACTTGAGACTGTGTCCCCTTGTTCTGTTGCTGGTTGCCTGGCAGAAGAGCCCAACCCCACCTGGCTACAGCCTCAGATAGTTGTAGCCAGCAATGAGGTCACCCCTGATCCTCCTCTTCTCAAGAGCTCATTCCCTCTCCCATCCATAAATATGATGTGCTAAAAACCTGTGGCTGAGTTAGTGTTGTGTTTTCTCCTCTGGTCTCCAGAACGACGTTAGAGCAGCAGAGGTCAGTGGAGCTGCAGCTTGAAGATAGAATTTCGGGAGTGGTTCATCCACCATACATTGTAAATTCAACTGTGTGTCAGGTTTTCAGTGCCCCTTAGGCAGTGGCATACACAGGGTAAGCACGACTTCTCAGGACACTTTTCTCTAGTGAAAGATGGGTGCCAACATTTATCATCATCCTTGACATTCAGCCAGAGAGGAAAGGATATCTCAATGTCAAACTCCCTTTGCAAACTCCTCCTTCACACCTTCACAAAATTTCTCCTCCACTACATGGCAGGTTCATCATGTTACCCCATTTCATTCTTATCTGTGCCAGGGAGAGAGAGCAATAGCAAGAGTTTTGATGTGCCATTGAACCTTGGTGCCTTATATTTCATTGCTAGTGGATGAGAAGCTCAGCAGGAGCCAGCAGTGTGCACTTGCAGCCCGGAGGGCAAACCAGATCCTAGGCTGCATCAGAAGTGTGGCCAGCAGGATGAGGGAGGTGATTCTCCCCCTGAGCTCCACTCTGCTGAGACCCTACCTGGAGTACTGCATCCACTTCTGGAGCCCCCATTACAAGAGGGATGTGGAGATGCTGGAGTGTGTCCAGAGCAGGGCCAGGAGGATGCTGAGAGGGCTGCAGCAGCTCTGCTGTGAGCACAGACTGAAAGAGCTGGGGCTATGCAGGCTGGAGCAGAGGAGGCTCCCAGGTGACCTTCTTGTGGCCTTTCAGCATCTGAAGGAGCCTACAAAAAAGCTGGGGAGGGACTTTTTAGGCTGTCAGGGAGTGACAGGACTGGGGGAAATGGAGCAGAGCTGGAGGTGGGGAGAGTCAGGCTGGCCGTGAGGAGGAAGTTGTTGAGCATGAGAGTGGTGAGAGGCTGGAATGGGTTGCCCAGGGAGGGGGTTGAGGCCCCATCCCAGGCCAGGCTGGCTGAGGCTGTGGGCAGCCTGCTCTAGGGTAGGATGTCCCTGGGCATGGCAGGGGGGTTGGAAGTAGATGATCCTTGTGGTCCCTTCCAACCCTGACTGATTCTATGATTCTGTGATTTTATTTTCAAGCACTGCCTGAGATGATAAACTACCCCTGTTGTCCCTTAGGATTTCCATCTCTCTTTCTGCATGACAAGCAGACATGGCAGGTTTTTAATGTCCAGTCAGATGAGCACACTTAAAATCTTTCCTGTTCCCACAATGAACTACTGAGGGCAAGAAGATGCCATGCACCTGTGGCAAAGTGAGGTATTGTCAGATTCTGGCACCACATTAAAAATGGAGCAAAGACTTCCCAACGTGTTAACTAAGTCACTGCATGGGAACAGACTGACCTAAGTTTTTGCTTTTAAAACATAAGGTGGAGGTGGATGCTTTTAGTTTGCTTGAAAAGGCTTCCTCTGTGTCAGACTGAGATTGCCAATACTGTGTCACCCTTGTGAGCACTGCACACCGTGAAGATAGAACAGTTTATGAAGTGGGAATGTACAGTGGAAGTGCCTTAAGAATGCAGTATGCCTGGAGACAATTCACCTCCAAAGACTGCTCGGAATTACTTCAGTCACTTTGCAAGAATGTGCATGTACCATTCTGATCCAAAAGCCACAACTGCCCCTCACAAGCTCCCTTCTGTGCAGAGCAGGACTAAATGAAATAGCAACAAGCTACTTAAAGTCAAGCCTGCGGCTCCCAAAACAGAAAGGAAGAGCAAAGACACAAGCACTACTGAAGCAAGTCAACAGCTGTGTCCAGTTCTGGGCTCCTCAATTCAGAAGAGATGTTGAGGTGCTGGAAGGTGCCCAGAGAAGGGCAGCAAGGCTGGGGAGGGGCCTGGAGCACAGCCCTGTGAGGAGAGGCTGAGGGAGCTGGGGGTGTGCAGCCTGCAGAAGAGGAGGCTCAGGGCAGACCTCATTGCTGGCTACAGCTACCTGAAGGGAAGATGCAGCCAGATGGGGTTGGTCTCTTCTGCCAGGCAAGCAGCAACAGAACAAGGGGACAGAGTCTCAAGTTGTGGCAGGGGAGGTCTAGGCTGGACGTTAGGAGGAAGTTGTTGGCAGAGAGAGTGATTGGCATTGGAATGGGCTGCCCAGGGAGGTGGTGGAGTCACCGTGCCTGGAGGTATTGAAGCAAAGCCTGGATGAGGCACTTAGTGCCATGGTCTGGTTGACTGGACAGGGCTGGGTGCTAGGTTGGGCTGGGTGAGCTTGGAGGCCTCTTCCATCCTGGTTGATTCTATGATTCTATGATTCTATGAACAGCAACAAAGTTCCTTCCTTGTGCACCCTGGCACGAATGGTATATCTGCCTTCAGTGATTACAGCTCACTGGTACACCAAAACTTACACAATGTGAAGATGTTGTTGTTGTTGGATGTGGGGGTTTGTTTGTTTGAATAAATTATGGAGCAAATGAAGAAAAAATGACAGATGTCAAAGAAATACATACAGGAGCAGAGGATGGAGATACTCAGAGTACATGAAAAATTAGACTGCAACACACAGCTTGTACTCTGCTGACTAGCAGATCTGTTAGGAGCAGTGCTTGTATCATGAAGCATCCACGATTTCAGAACTCCTCTGTATAAAACTACCTACAATACTGAAAGCTCTCAAGACATGACCTTGATCTTGTATTTACGCAGGGCAAACATTACCCAAACCAGAGTGCATAAAACGGGTTTAAAATCACATTATTTCTTTCACTACCCATTCCCTGTGAACACCAACTACATCCTGGGCTTCACTGCTGACCTTGTGCTTCACTGTAATCTTTCACAAGCCCAGAGTGCAATAAAATCACATAAGTAGCACCTGCATTTCTCTAAGCAGCATTTCTTACATGGAAGCTCTGCTTAGTGATACATTCAAGATCCTAACTAAAGAGAGGCCAATCTGCTCAAAAGTGTGACCATTCCCACAGGAATGGGCTGAAATCCTTCTTATTGAAATAAGAGCAGGGAACTAAAATGGAATTTGTTGGTGCTTCTGGGAAGAAAGGCATTTTGAAATCCCACTTGGTGTTGTATTTCTAACAATAGCTTCTTCTCTCACCATTACCCTGAAGGACATTTTTAATCGTTCCAGGACTCTGACTTCTTCATTGTCTTTTACAGATTTATTCCTGTACTTAACAGTAGTAGGTACATCCATATAAACCTCTCCTTTTTGTGCTTAAAGCTGTCAAAGAGATTGAGATAAGTATTAGCACAGGCTAGGAATTCAGAGAGTTCTTACACTGTGAAATAAAACCTGCTGCTACTTGACCAAACAGCACTCGTGATTTAACATTGCGATCCCCACCCTTATCTGACCGATGCTAATTTTACACCACCACTCAAAAAGGTCAGGATTTCAGTTAGAAATTACCTAGGGAGAACTTCTTTGGTCTGGAATCTAGAAACACTTAACTGCTTCCTGACCAGCACAGACACCACCAAATTGTCCTGCCTTTAGCATCACTATGAGTCCAGCTCCATGGTCAACGTAAGCGACTGCTACTGGCAAGCGCTCCAAGTCTTCAGCACGAATACCATTTTTCATCCTACTGGACTTTGAGGCAAATGGGAGGATCTTTGCAAGGTGAGACTCAACCTCAGATAAGAATTAAAACAGGCAAGTTATATCCCAGAGTGTGATGGTTTGGGTATTCCCTGCCCCCCCACACTGAAGAAAAATCATCCAGACTAGACTCAGCTGAGCTGGAAATTAGAATGGAGCTTTATACTTAGAGCTTAGCACAGTATCCAAGCAGGTGTTTACAATCTATACAGCCACAGACAGACACAGACAAGGTAAAAAGCCATACACAAACACAGCAGCCCTCCCAGAAACCAGAGTCCCAGGAGGGGCTCCCAGCCATCCTCCCACCTCCCTCCCACCCCTCTACCTTACCCCAGACCTTGCCTTATGTTCAAGGTGAGTTTAGAGGGTCAGCCAAGGGGGTTAGGAAGCAGAAGGATTAGTCACACAGCAAGTTAGAAAAGAGAAGTTCATGCAGACCCAAAAGCCAGAGAGCAAACTCTTATCTATGTTTATGTTCTTGTTCTTATCCATCTCAGCAAGCCTCTGAGTGCAGCAGCCATCACTACTGTTTCCTTTTCACAGCCTAGCATCTAATTCCTCTCACCAAAATCTCCCAGCTAGGGTCAAACTAGCACACAGGGTTGACACCTACACATTGTCACAACTTTATTTTGTAAAGATAATGATCAAAATGGAGTAAAACTGAATGTACTGTTTGGCTTTCTTTCATTTGGCTCTCTGAATCTCCTACAGATTGATAATACTTAAAAGACTACTGGGGCATTTTTATCTAAGTCTGACTTCCAACTGATTACACCAGCCAAGAGCACAATTTCCAGTCCATATGCTTTTGTCACCTCAATACTTGCCCAAGATAATGAATGCTCTTCAGTATCATGCCTGACACAACTAAGCCTGTGAACAGGCTGCTAAAATCATGAGGAGAATGTACAAGTGAGCACCTCAAGCAGTTCTGTAATGACAACCTGAGAGCAACACTCCAGAAAAACAGAGGCATCTGGGCAGGAATGCAGACTACCCAATAGTCAGCTGTAAATAGAAACCAAACCTCCTTACAGCAAACATCCCAAGCAGGTCTCAGCGTTACACTGCACGATGCAGGCAATGCCTCCCTCGGTTCTAGCCAGCATTGGCAAGTGTGGGCACAGCTGTCGTACACTGCCTTCTATTTACATCCTCCCGCAACAGCTCTCCAGTACAGGCTCCCGAACACTTTCTACACGACTACAGATTTCCAAGCTCTGGCCCACAGATCATTTCCAAGGAGTGTGCAAACAACAATTAAGAAAAGCAAAGCTGCCATCAGTCCTAAATCCACTGTGCAGCTAACTGCTGTCTTTGAAGAGATGTCCCCTCTGTACCCCAGGTGCTGTGATAAAGGCAGCTTGGCAAGTCACATCAGCTGCCCAGTACTGAGCCTTCATTGCACTAGGCTGTTGCAAGATGCAACTCTTCTGCCAGGCAAGCAGCAACAAAACAAGGGGACACAGTCTCAAGTTGTGCCAGGGAAGGTCTAGGCTGGATGTTAGGAGGAAGTTGTTGGCAAAGAGAGTGATTGGCATTGGAATGGGCTGCCCAGGGAGGTGGTGGAGTCACTGTCCCTGGAGGTGTTCAAGCAAAGCCTGGATGGGGCACTTAGTGCCATGGTCTGGTTGACTGGCTAGGGCTGGGTGCTAGGTTGGACTTGGTGAGCTTGGAGGTCTGTCCCAACCTGCTTAATTCTATGATTCTATAAAGGTCTTTTCCAACCTGAATGATTCTATGATGATCTCACTGAGTAACTACTCTCTTAAGTAACAGAGGGAGAAGAGCTGAGTCATACACTGCAACAACTGAATTTGTCTCAGTAGCAGAACTGTGAGAAAGTCCGTTACATGGTTTTAATTCCTAGTTAATGAGCATTTTCTCCTTAGACCTAGAGGCTGACTGAAAAGCAGCTGTCTAAGCAATCATCTTTTGCAACAGATAAACATCAGTAGGTTAGCTCTGCCACCAGACTAATGTCACATAATACTTGTTATTGTACAGCCCTCTTCATGACTGTTGGTTTTTTTCAGTCAAACTTTAGCTATCTGCTCTGCTGTCTCTGCTCTCATCTCTCCATTCTGAGAAGAGGGAGTTTGGGAAATACAGGAAGAGAAAAAAAAAATCATTCATTCTGCAGAATAGAGTCGCACTACTTTGACCCTTTCCTCCTCTACCAGTAGCTAGACAATCTGGCTACCAATACAGAAAAGCTTCTGGTTTCTAAAGCAAATTTTCTTCAACATCTGAAGTTTATTAATAACTTAGGAAAAAAATGACAATTTACAAGCTCCTACAGAGGACCTCAACTATCTGTTAGGGTAGTACTGGCACCCCAGAAGTGCTGCACTCAGCCTTGCATGGCACACCACAGAATTTTCAGTCTTCACAAAGCTTTGCAAGGTGAAAGCAAAACTCCTGCGATGGTTTGGGTGTTCCCTGCCCCCCCACACTTAAGAAAAATCACCCAGCCTAGACACAGCCGATCTGGAAATTAGAATGGAGCTTTATATTTACAGCTTAGCACAAGATCCAAGCAGATATTTACAATCTATACAACTATAGACAGACATAGACAAGGTAAAAAGTCATACAGAAACACAGCAGCCCTCCCAGAAACCAGAGTCCCCAGCAGGGGCTCCCAACCACCCTTCCACCTTTTCCCCACCCCTCTACCTTACCCCAGACTTTGCCTTAGGTTCAAGGTGAGTTTAGAGGGTCGGCCAAAGGAAGCAGAAGTATTAGTCACACAGCAAGTTAGAAAAGAGAAGTNCAGCCGATCTGGAAATTAGAATGGAGCTTTATATTTACAGCTTAGCACAAGATCCAAGCAGCTACTTACAATCTATACAACTATAGACAGACATAGACAAGGTAAAAAGTCATACAGAAACACAGCAGCCCTCCCAGAAACCAGAGTCCCCAGCAGGGGCTCCCAACCACCCTTCCACCTTTTCCCCACCCCTCTACCTTACCCCAGACTTTGCCTTAGGTTCAAGGTGAGTTTAGAGGGTCGGTCAAAGGAAGCAGAAGTATTAGTCACACAGCAAGTTAGAAAAGAGAAGTTCATGCAGCCCCAAAAACCAGAGAGAGCAAACAACTCTTATCTATGTTTACGTTCTTGTTCTTATCCGTCTCAGCAAGCCTATGAGTGCAGCAGCTGTCACCATTGTTTCCTTTTCACAGCCTAGCATCTAACTCCTCTCACCAAAATCTCCCAGCTAGGCTCAAACTAGCACAGCTCCTCTAACAATTCTATGCCACAGTCAATGAAGGAATATTTAATACTCCTCCTGGGAACTGCACTGTCCAGCATCACTCCTGGGCTGTCTTTCAGTATTTCACTGATGCCCATCAGTTGCCTGCAGAATGGCAAGATATATGCCATGAGCCATGGTATGTGTCCCGCAGGTCCTTCTCACCCAGCAGTCACTGCACGCAGTGCTCTGACATACCAGGAATTAAACTTCACATACACATACTTCTGTTCAGCCTTTACTACTTCTACTGCAGGGCATGGCCAGGGAGAGGAGGTGCACATAGAAAAGCTTTGAAATATACAATCAGTAAGCTTTGAAGTCTACCACCATCCCAGTGTTCTTAACCTTTGAGGGCTTAACTCCTGACTTTGCAAGATATGTTTTAAATACATAACGAGGCATTTAAATTACATCTCCTGTGATTCCCCCTAACCTCCACATTTTTGTAGTCAAAAAAATGGCTGCTTTGAAGTAAGAATTATCCAAGTATCTGGAAAGTGCCTTGCATGTAAGTGTATAAAAGACGTCGTAATAGAAGTCTTGCTTTGTTTCAAGTTTTATAGTCCTATCCTTTGGTGTTACAGCCAAAGCCCAGCAGGAAGGTAACTTGATTTCAGCCCTAGCCATGTATACAGTGCCATGCAATGCATTTGTCTCCTGTCCTAATTACCTTACTCTGTTTCAATCTCTTTCCCAAAGCAGTTGTCCATCTGTTAAAGCAGTATTTCACCTCTGCTCACTCTAGACGTGAGCCTGTATTGAATTAACTCAGCTTCATTTCAGCCCAGGTGTCTGTTTACGGCAGCGCTTAGGGCTCCTCAACTAGCGCTGTCAAACCTGCCCCCAGTGATGCCATTATTTCCTTACTGCAGGGAAGAAATCCAGGTGTTCTTTTGGCATATGATGGTGATGAAGACCACTCTAATGTACATATATATACACTCACTTATACGTTCCTCATCGCAGAAGTAGCCATTCTCTAGAGATTAGGTTGGAAAGGCCAGGGGAGATCAAAGAGTTTGCTGATGTTGGTTTGCTGCTGGGTTTTGTTGTTCTCTTTGTTCGTTTGGAGGTTTTGTTGCTGTTTGTTTGTTTGTTTTTCCCTTGAGCTAGCTTACCATCCTCAAGAGTGTTTGGATATTCTCATATTTCACTATTGGTGCCAAAGACTCTACTGTAATACCAGTGCAAGTCTTCCTCAAATTTTACTGCCTTCACAGCTGCTGCCTTACAGAGTATGCAACAATACAGTACCCAGCAGCAACCACTGCAGTTTGCTCGAGACAAATTGCCCAAACCCAAGGCTCAGCTACCAAGCCATAATCCCTTCCCTCCCATCACTCTAGGATTTTGTCTGCCTGTTTCCAAGCTGTTAATATTCTGTGAACAAATGTTAGATAAAATGATCTGCAGTTTAAAATCAATGCAGTAAGAATATACTCAGCAGAGAATAAGCTCTACAGAATCTCTTAAGGAGAACCACAGCCGAACAGAACTCTCTAGTCTGCAATTTGAGACCTTAATTACTCTTTGACTGCTGATCTCTACCACAAGAACATTTATACTGATTTTATTTTTTCTCTCTTGACACTCCACCTTGGAAGCTCCTTGCTGCTCTGAACTCAGAAGCTATAAAGCAGTACCAGTGCTTAGCAGAAGTGTTCTCATAGACTCATAGAAGCACAGAATGTCAGTGGCTGGAAGGGACCTCCAAAGCTCATCCAGTCCAACCCCCCTGCCAGAGCAGGATCACCTAGAGCAGATCACACAGGAATGTGTCCAGGCAGGTTTTGAATATCTCCAGAGAGGGAGACTCCACAGGCCCTCTGGGCAGCCTGTGCCAGGGTTCTGTCACCCTCACAGGGAAATAATTCCTCCTCATGTTTAAATGGAATTTCCTATGCCTCAGCTTCCACCACTTGTCCTGGCACTGGGCATCACCCAGCGGAGCCTGGCTCCAGCCTCCTGGCACTCACCTTTACATATTTATGAACATTGATGAGGTCACCTCTCAGTCTCCTCTTTGCATCTGTGACAGAAATGCCATACAGGCTGTACCAGCTTCTCAGATGACTTACAGGAGACTTGGTCTGAACAGGCTGAAGATCTGATTCAGCACACACAGCTGCTCCCAAACTTGGGGTGCCAAGTAAGGTCAGCAGTAATTAAATCTCAAGCTTGAGGCCAGTAGAAGGTAGATTTTATTCAAAATTTGCAGGATGAATTTAGCAATTCATGAACATGACTGAAAGAAAAAAACCCCACATAGCTATTTCTCTGTTCTATGTATACCAAGTAGCAACTGTCCCGTAGTGGTTTAAGGCTTACTGGAGTATTCTAATAAGAGAAACAGGTACAGAATCTGAATGAGTAGGGCATTGGGTGTGAAAGAATAACAATGATAGAGTCTGTATCAATCGCTGGTTTGCTAAGAGGTATAAAAAGCCAATATACAAACCATTCTTTCTTCTTGGCTTTTGGGCACTGGATCTGTTTGCTTCTCCTTCACTCCTCTCTAACGTTTTCCCAGATAACAGGTAAGCCTTGCTGGTCGTTTTCCGCATGGGGAGAACCCCTTTTGGGCTTCCTTTGTCTGGGAGGAGAAGTGCATTTCTGTGTTGTGTGATTGTAAATACATGTAAATATATTTTACATGTGTGCTTGTAAATGTAACTTTGCTGTGAACTCTATCTTTATCTTACTTCCAAGCCGTCTGAGCTGATCTGGTAGATCTTAATTTAGGGGGGGTGGGGTGGGGGCGTTGTGGAACATAGCTATTTCTGTGTTCTATGTATATTAGGTAGCAACTTTATAAAGGAGATTATGTAATATGAGCTAGCAGAGGACTAATCTCACAGGGCTGCCCTTTTCAGTCTTAAATTCCTGCAGAGGCTACCAGAAAAGAAATACTTCTCTCAAGGGAATTTTACTAGATGCTATGTAGTAAACTAACTTTAATACAGAGCAGTGATTTCCCAGAGCACATTAATCTTTATAGCAGACAGTATGAAAAGTCACAACTTTTCAAATTAACATCCATAAAGACCCTCAGGAACGAAAACTAAATCTGTAGAGGATTCTTTTCTCATTCGTGGAAGGAAAAGCTTCTACCTCCCAAGCAGTTTTGTATTTCTGAAAGAGGTAGAAGATTTGCAGAGACTTTTTTGTGAGTTTCCTTGGTAAATTGATCTCTCTTCACCCATGGATAATTGCCCTCAACGCCCTCATACTTTTCTGTGCCACTGTGGGACAGATTTGCACATGAAAACAGACTGTGAGGTTTTGGGATCTTCAACAATTTCAAATGGAAGTTCACAACTACTAAGTAATAGAAGTGAACTCATAAGCATATTGCCTGCTATCCAGTAAGTACCAGGGACCGACGTGTGCAGCTGCAGCAAAGCCCAAAGAGGAAAGGAAAAAACACTACTCTTAAAAATAGGTGTCTTTAACAAATCAAGGAACTGCTTTTTAGACAAGCTAAGCATCCAGAACTTCAACAGAAATTAATGCAACAATTTCCAGAGAGAAACTTAGGGAAAATCTGTTCAGAGAGCATAAATAACAGAAGGACAAAAAGATGAGATTTTAAATGTGTTACATAGAGCAGGACAAGGGAAAACGTTCTTTCAGCAGAACATTTTTACTAGCTTGGGTGACATACTCCAAATTTACACAGCTCATGCAGATTGCTTTTTCTTGATCCTCATAAGTTTAGTATCTACCTGAAAAGCATTTAACCCCACCCAAACAACAACAACATCAAGAAGCCACAAGACCCAGGAAGCTCATCATTTGTGGTTGAAAACTGAGGAGTGTGGGAACAAAAAAAGGAGTCAGCTAAACGTGATGAATGATGTATCTCTGGAGCGCACCCCTGTGTATCCTTGGCGCAGTAAGACTGAGGACAGAAAAGCAGTGAATTGGCGTTCTCGCCTCGTGTAACATTTGTGTGGAAGTGACATAACTCAGAACAAAGAACTGGAAGAAGTCTGTGTCAAAATAGCTAACATCTCACCATTACCTCACCGTTACCCAATAAGAATGTTGGGAACAGTATTTTAGAATAGAATAGGGTAGAATAGAATAGAAT
>WAAF01016968.1:5323-42232 GCA_013400475.1 Tricholaema leucomelas
GAACAAGAGGACACAGCCTCAAGCTGTGCCAGGGGAAATTTAGGCTTGAGGTGAGGAGAAAGTTCTTCACTGAGAGAGTCATTGGCTACTGGAATGGGCTGCCCAGGGAGGTGGTGGAGTCGCCATCCCTGGAGCTGTTGAAGGCAGGATTGGACGTGGCACTTGGTGCCATGGTCTAGCCTTGAGCTCTGTGGTAACAGGTTGGACTTGATGATCTGTGAGGTCTCTTCCAACCTTGGTAATACTGTGAGACTGTGATATCTCCATAGTGTCACTGGGCTCTGTTTTCCCTGTAACTAATCCACAGGTAAGGAAAAATCCAATTGCAATGTCGGTCTTGGCTCTTAACTTCACCAAAGATGGATTTTCCAAGACAGTTTGAGAAACTGAATGTTGTAACATGCACAAACTCAAAAGCAAAATGAAGTTTCTAAGCAGTGTGCTAGTTTGAACCTAGCTAGAATGTTTTGGTGAGAAGAATTAGATTATGGTGATGTCTGCTGCACTCATAGGCTTGCTGAGATGTATAAGAACAAGAACATAATTACAGATAAAGGAGTCTCTCTCTGTCTCTTGGGGCTGCATGAACTTCTCTCTAACCTAACCTGCTGTCTGTGTAACTAATCCATCTACTTCCTAACTCCACTGGCTGACCATTTAAACTACCTTGAGCACAAGGCAAAGTCTGGGGTAAGGCAGAGGGGTGGGAAGAAGGTGGAAGGGTGGTTGGGAGCCCTTCCTGGGGACTCAGGTTTCTGGGAGGGCTGTTGTGTTTCTGTGCTACTTTTTAACTTGTATATTTCTGTATCTATTGTAACTATCTGCTTGTATATTGTGCTAAGATGTAAATATAAAGCTTCATTCAACCTCCAGAGCTGCTGAACCTACTCTGGGTGATTTTCCAAAGTGTGGGGGCACGGAGAACACCCAAACCATCACAAGCAGCAACACTAAAAACCCTAAGTTGATAGGTTTTTGGAGGCATCGAGTACAGCAGAACACTTGGCTGCACTGGGAAGGCTGCAACACTACCAAGGGGGAGTCAAGCATATTTACTTCCCAATTTATTTTGGTGACACAAAAATAGAAAATTATAGGACTGTAGTACACTCCAGTTCACAGCAACACATTTACAAACAAATCCTGCCTGTTACCAGAAAACTCAGAGACAGAAACAGATGAAGTATTACACACTCTCTAAATTGAGTGTCTTATGAGAGGAAAAACACCTAACAGAAGGAAAACTATGAAAACCTCTTCCACAATTAGCTTCATGGTCACTGCCACAGACAGATGAAATAACCTGTACCTAACTTCTGCCCTGCCCCCAACAGCCCTTTTAGGATACTTGGAAGGTTACCAAACACACAGGCTTTGAGCAATAAAAGAAAACAAGAATCTTTCTCCAGATTATAAGAGCTTGCTAGTAGAAAATTACATTGCAAAGTGCAGAAAATACCCATGCAAGATGATAATCTCCCAATAACATTTTCAAACTGCACTTTCTGAATACCTTATGTTATTATTACCTTTTACTGAAATAGCAAAGGTACTTTGCCAAACTTACATAGTAGCAGCCCTCAAAGCCACATGAAGTAATCATCCTGGCTGCACCCCGCTGGATTCTCTTCAGTAGATCCCTGTCCCAGTTTAAGAGGGACAGGGATCTGCTGGAGAAGGTCCAGCAGAGGGCTTGGAGGATGATTAGGGGACTAGAGGGCATGGCTTAGGAGAGGCTGAGGGACCTGGGATTTTTAGTCTGGAGAAGAAAAGACTGAGAGGGGATTTGATAAATGTTTCTAAGTATTTGAGGGCTGCCAGGAGGGGGGGACAGGCTCTGCTCACTGCTGCCTGGGATAGGACAAGGAGCAATGGGTGTAAGTTGCAGCGCAGGAGGTTCTGCCTCAACACAAGGGGGAACTTCTTGACTGTAAGGGTCCCAGAGCACTGGCACAGGCTCCCCAGAGAGGTTGTGGAGTCTCCTTCTCTGCATCCTTTCAAGGCCTGTCTGGATGTGTTCCTGTGTGATCTGTGTTAGATAGGATTGTCCTGCTCTGGCAGGGGGGTTGGACTGGATGATCTCCTTGGGTCCCTTCCAACCCCTAACATCCTGTGAGCTCATGTAATGTCTTTTGAGATTAGAGAAAGGCATGCATGCCCTTGCAAACCATTCTATTACTACCTCAAAGTACTCGGCCTATGCAAAGACTCTTCCAAGAATAAACCATTAGCAACCACAAATATCACACATGAAGAAAGCATATAATTTACAGCCTTTGAGTAAAAAAAAAATCCCCAAATCTACAAAACATCATTGTTTTAACATAACCATTTGTTATGCCAATAGCAAGTCTCACCAGAATATACTTTTGCCTTACAGCAGATAAAAAAAATGAAAATCTAAATAATTCAAATGTGCAACAAAATAATTCCAAGCTACAACTTTTTCTAAGAATAGACTCTGTAGGGCATAGGTTTCCAGTAATTGTAGATCTACCACGTGTGATGGTTTGGGTGTTACCTACCCCCACACACACTTAAGAACATCACCCAGACTAGACTCAGCCGAGCTGGAAATTGAAGAATGAAGCTTTATACTTACAGATTAGCATAATATACAAGCAGGTATTTACAATCTAGACAGCTAGAGACAGAAATAGACAAGTTAAAAAGTAATGCAGAAACACAACAGCTCTCCCAGAAACCAGAGTCCCCAGGAGGGGCTCTCAACCACCCTTCCACCTTTGTCCCACTCCTCTACCTTAACCCAGACTTTGCCTTATGTACAAGGTGAGTTTGGAGGGTCAGCCAGGGAGGTTACGAAGAAGATGGATTAGTCACATAGACAGCAGGTTAGAGAGAGAGAAATTCAGCCTCAAAGACAGAGAGCAAACAACTGTGTTATGTATGTTTATGTTCTTGTTCTTATACATCTCAGCAAGCCTCTGAGTGCAGTAAACATCACCATTGTTTCCTTTTCACAGCCTATCATCTAATTCTCACCAAAACAGTCTAGCCAGCTTCAAACTAGCACACCATGTTAGCTTAAGACAGAGTGGAAGCTGCTACAGTTGCTGAATCTAAATAGTGCCATTTTAGTTTTTTACTTTTAGAACTCTTTACATACTTAGAGGTAGGATTGTTTAAAACTCATCAACTCCCCTTTTTTAGGCACAGAGAATTACTTCATCCTCAAGCAAGCACTTCTCTGTAGTTTATCATCCACCCATGTGAAATTTTTTGTGCAACAGTGCCACAGATGCAAAGAGAAAATCTGATGGAGAAAAGGTAAAAATTTAAAGGTTGGAATGTATCAAGGGAAAACAATACAAGCAGAAACCAAGGTGTCCTAGAGAGAATTTAAGCCCTCACTTTTGGTTTGCTCGTTTTGGGAGGCTTTTTTTCCCTCCACAAGGAGAATACCTTGTACAAAACCAGAACAGACTGCTGCAAGGAAAAGTACATACTTGCATACACTGATTAAACAAACATCCTAGGACACTGAATTCAAACACACTATGGGGCAAAACTGGGGCAAAACTGGGGCAAAACTGGGGCAAAACTGGGGCAAAACTGGGGCAAAACTGGGGCAAAACTGGGGCAAAACTGGGGCAAAACTGGGGCAAAACTGGGGCAAAACTGGGGCAAAACCTTGAAATTCAGATGGAACCATGGGAGGCTTCCTGTTCCAGTTGCTGCTTCAGAGTTCTGGCTTCTTAGGTGTGGTCAGCTCTCCAGAGGTGCGGCAGTAGACTGGGTGCATGGGTGGGAGGCAACTAGCTGCTGGTTTGGGTTTTCTGGTTTATGGTGGGGTTTTTTTTGGGTTTGTGTTTGTGGTTTTTCATTTCACTGTGCTTCTTTTGCAAATAGGCTAATCTAAGGCAATCATGTACTGTATTATTAGATTATTAGCTAAGGTATTAAACGTTATGCTTGTATCTTATGTTACATTAAACTCTTCTCTCAGCCCCAAGTTTTGTGTTTTACTTGTGTGTTGGGAGAGCAGACAACCATTACACTCAAAATGTAAACACAACCTTCCAGTAAAACCCTCAAATTCAGTGAGAGGCACCTACATATACCACAAGATGCCTTCTCAGACTTCCAACTTTACCCAGCACGAAAATGAAACCTCTTTTCAACTGATGCAGGCCAGAGGAGACTTTCAAATACCCTCAGCTCTGATTTTCAAACATCTCTTCTCACTTGGTGAGAAAAGAGCCATTTAACTTCCACTGCAGACAAATATGCATTCAGAAGTTGTTTACACTTATTTACCTTCTCAAACCTTTGTCTTTCAGTACACTTTTTGTATCTAAAATGCACTAGGTATGCTTTTTAAGAGTAGTGTTTGTAAAACGTCAGTCCTAAAGGGCATGAATCATTAAGAAAAGTATTCGAGTTTGCAGGAATTCAGTTGTCAACCTCCAGCAGCTTATGTTAATTACTGTCTAGTTGACTGGCACAAATATAACACACAAAGTATTAAAACTAGAAGAATTTTTCCACTGTCATCTGTGCAAACTCTTCTCACTGGGCAACTCCCTTAAGATTATGCAGTCACACACACAACAGGCTCAATTCCAAAGTGCAGTACTGAGTAACTACTTTCAAGAGATACAGCCTAAGAGCAAGACATTTTTAGATGTACTTGAAATGTAGTTGAATCAACTCATTCTGAGAATTTGGCAGAAGCTAACCCCCCCTTTGCTTTCCAGCTTGTCCTCAGATACCACAGGGGCTGCTGAGCTTAACTTTTGGGTGAAGTCCAATCGTATCTTTTAGTGTGACAAGCTTAAAATTCTCAGGAACAAAATAAAGACTCAAGCTGGAGCCAAATGCAAAGCCACTTTATTTAACAGGTAATAGGATTAAGGTGGGTGGTGTCTTTACAAATGGAGAGCCGGCTAGAGGCGGTTGGGATAACAAAGAAGGAACCAGACAGCCTACCTTTGTCTATGTTATGTGTAAATCACAAAGGGCTTCTGCTACCTGCATCACCTGGGGTCTCCCTGGAAATCAGTGGGGGGCTGTGTGAAGATAACAGACACTGAACACAGCCTGAACTTCTAGGACAAAGTACAGGCTTAACAGACTACTGAATATTAACCTCTCCACTCAAAGAAGTGAAGAAGCTGATTTAAATGACCATAAAATGTATGATGCAGGGGGTTACACGTAAAGGAGATGCAGCAGGTGTGCTGGGAAGATTGTGAATTCTGAGTACCTCAGCCAATGCAGAAAGAGAGAAGGGAAATTTGTGGTCAGGAATTTAAGATAAAAGGGAAGCTGCACCTTCCAGCAATTTCAGACACTCCACGGGGATCTGCCCCGAGGACTCCACCTTTATTTGAATGAAGTTTTACAGGACTCCTCTTTCTCTGTTCTGAACACGACCTGGATCGGACTAACTTTCCTTAGGCATGCAACAGGTCTAACTACCACGGGGATCCGATCTGTAAGGAGCACTGCATCACCACCGGGAACAGCGGGTGGGAGCAACAAGCAGGAGCAGCACAGGCACAGGGATGACACCAGCACCTCAAGGTACCCCTGCAGACCTCCAGCAGCCTCAGCAGATTCTTTAGCAGCTCCATGCAGCAGCCTCTCTGGTAGCCGCAGCCTAAGTTCAGCCATTCTCTCTCATAGCCAATTCTTCCCAGCAGCCACAGCAGCAGCCCTAGCCCAGCAGATCGCTCTCAAAGTGACTCTCTGTCCTCTCCTATGAGGACTGAAAGAGTTGGGGCTGTTCAGTCTGGAGAAGAGGAGGCTCCCAGGTGACCTTCTTGTGGCCTTCCAGGATCTGAAGGCGGCCTACAAAAAAGCTGGGGAGGGACTTTTGAGGCTCTCAGGGACAGGGGGGAATGGAGCAAAGCTGGAGGTGGGGAGGTTCAGGCTGGAGGTGAGGGGAAGTTGCTGAGCATGAGAGTGGTGAGAGCCTGGAATGGGTTGCCCAGGGAGGTGGTTGAGGCCCCATGGCTGGAGGTAAGGCCCGGCTGGATGAGGCTGTGGCCAGGCTGCTCTAGGGTAGGGTGCCCCTGGGCAAGGCAGAGGGGTTGGAACCAGATGATCCTTGTGGTCCCTTCCAATCCTGACTGATTCTATGATTCTAAAGCAGATTCTCATTCTCCACACCATAGTGTGATGCCTTTTACAGCTTTACACTGTTGTTAAAATAGCCATGTCCTCTCCCACCCGGTGGTGGAAGAGGTGCCCTTGCCCCATGCCATTGCTGGGGATTCTCCAGAGTCACTTGGTCGACCCCAGGGGACAAAGGCCAGGCTCCTTCTGTCTCAAAGGATTCTCCCAACGATGTTGAGACAAATCTCTATTCAGTTTTTGGTCCCTTACAATATGATAGCCATTTCAAGGCACTGACAAAAACAATAAATTACCAATATTGCTCTCTTCTCCAGGTGTGTATGAACATGTTTAAAAAATACTTGAGAAGTGACTTGGGACAGGTACACACAGATCCTTCTGTTTCCTCACAGAGCTACAGAAACGTATTACTCAAGATGATAATTCACACCTCATGTCACAGCAGCATTTCAGAAGGCAGCAGTTTTTAGCACAAACTCTCATTTCCCTTTTCTCTCTTTCTAATCTGATGAAAGAAAAAGGGGGGGAGGGAGATAAAAGCCATGGAGCAAGGATCTTTATGAAATCATTCACAGCATCACAGTATCACTAAGGTTGGAAGAGACCTCACAGATCATCAAGTCCAAGCCTTCACCACAGAGCTCAAGGCTAGACCATGGCACCAAGTGCCACGTCCAATCCTGCCTTCAACAGCTCCAGGGATGGCGACTCCACCACCTCCCTGGGCAGCCCATTCCAGTAGCCAATGACTCTCTCAGAGAAGAACTTTCTCCTCACCTCAAGCCTAAATTTCCCCTGGCATAGCTTGAGGCTGTGTCCTCTTGTTCTGGTGCTGGCTGCCTGAGAGAAGAGAGCAACCTCCTCCTGGCTACAACCACCCCTCAGGTAGTTGTAGACAGCAATAAGGTCTGCCCTGAGCCTCCTCTTCTCCAGGCTAAACAATCCCAGCTCCCTCAGCCTCTCCTCGTAGGGCTGTGCTCGAGGCCTCTCCCCAGCCTCGTTGCCCTTCTCTGAAGTGTTTGCTTCAGAAGCCTGCATTACAGTTTAAAGCACTCAATGCTCCAAGTTGTCAGGAAATAAAATGTAGCTCAAATTTACAGAATGCAAATGCAGGCTCCTCTCTATTTTTTCCTCCTACAACTAAGCTATCAAGTAATAAGGTTCAGGAGAAAGAAAAGAGAAAAAACACACCCAAACACAGCACCAAAACTAACCCACAGAAAACCCCAGGCAGTACCAGTGTTGGCTCCTCATTTTGTAGGACTAGAAGTGTAACAGTGACTGCAAGTCGAAGCTACAAACCAGCAAGCTGGTACATTTGTGCTGTATGCAGAGTGCAGTGGCAAGCGTCCTACCTCTTGCAACCATCAGCATCAGGTCTCTGCTACAGCTCTCCCTCTGCTACCCATACAGAGCATCAAGTAGCCTTAATTTTAGAGTGAGTATATTAAGGACAGGCTTATCATAGAATCAACCAGGTTGGAAGAGACCTCCAACATCATCCAGTCCAACCTAGCACCCAGCCCTAGCCAATCAACCAGACCATGGCACTAAGTGCCCCAGCCAGGCTTTGCTTCAACACCTCCAGGGATGGTGACTCCACCACCTCCCTGGGCAGCCCATTCCAATGGCAGATCACTCTCTCTGCCAACAACTTCCTCCTAACATCCAGCCTAGACCTCCCCTGGCACAACTTGAGACTGTGTCCCCTTGTTATGGTGATGGTTGCCTGGCAGAAGAGACCAACCCCACCTGGCTACAGCCTCCCTTCAGGTAGTTGTAGACAGCAATGAGCTCTGCCCTGAGCCTCCTCTTCTGCAGGCTGCACACCCCCAGCTCCCTCAGCCTCTCCTCACAGGGCTGTGCTCCAGGCCCCTCACCAGCTCTGTTGCCCTTCTCTGGACACCTTCCAGCACCGCAACATCTCTCTTGAATTGAGGGGCCCAGAACTGGACACAGCACTCAAGATGTGGCCTGACCAGTGTTGAGTAGAGCAGCAGAATAACTTCTCATGTCCTACTGGCCACACTGTTCCTGATACAGGCCAGGATGCCACTGGCTCTCCTGCCCACCTGGGTACACTGCTGGCTCATCTTCAGCCTACTATCTACCAGTACCCCCAAGTCCCTTTCTTCCTGGCTGCTCTCCAGCCACTCTGTCCCCAGCCTGTAACACTGCTTTTTGACACAGCTCATCTTCAGGGACGACTAACAGCTGGCACTTTGTAAGTTTTTATTTATAACTTCTGTCATGCTGGTTCTGTTTTTAAACCAGGGGTAAGATGAGCCTATGGTGCACAGAAAGGCATGCACCTCCAGTTGCTGCCTCCCTGGAAAGCAGCTAGGATATGAAAAAATAGATTTTTTTTTCTGAACAGTAGTAGCTGAAGGTATTGTGCAGTCTATGGAATAGCTTTAGCTGAACACCACACACAATCCTATGAAAGCCAGTTGTTTGGGCACAGTGTACACAGCAATACTGTGTCTTCAGAAGTTGCCAAAGTGATGAAGCACAACACGACCAGTTCTAAATCAAGCACACAGCCTAACAGCCACGGCAAAATGCACCAAATATAAACAGGGCCTATTTCATTTGGTCACCACACAACTTTTAGCTGGCCTTGACATCTAAATATATACAAATGACAGTAACCTTAAGAACAATTCACAAGTAGAAGACTCATCAAGTTTACAACAGGAAGTATGCCACACTGACAGGTTCCCCCTTGATTATGTTTGCTATAGGCTCATTTGCACAGAAACAGCTGCTTTCTGGGTCAGGTTTTTTCCCTACTATCATGGCAACTGGTATGGCCCAGGTACTACAGGACAGATTTTGCTATAGTTCAAGGATTTGGGTATCATCCTCCACTCCCCCTCCTTCCTTTTTCTGTGAATTTTATCTGTACAAGTACTCTTTTAAAGCATTATTCGCACACGCAAATGAAGATCCCTCCTAATCAAAGCAACAAAGCCTCAGAGGAAGCTTTCACACTTTGATTCCACTAAGACCATAGCTATAACCAAAGGGGTCAGGAGTATTTAGAGAAGTGTTTCTAGCCTACTAATCCTCCAGTTAACTGTTCAGATTACCCTACTAAATACGTCTGACCTATCATCTACAAGACTGACAACACAACACAGGAGCTTTACAAACCTTATTTGGACAAGCATGTCCAAAAAGACATCAACAGGCTTTAAAACGACTCACCAGAAAACACATTTACTTTTACTTTTCCATCACTGTATGTGAAGCACAGTAAAAAAAAGAGACATGTGTGTGTGCTATGATAAAACAAAGGCAAAGAACCCAAACACACCCCAAAAAATCCAGCACACACAAAACCCCATCCCATCTGTCACACCTTTGGAAGAAAGCCACACTTCTGGAAGAAAAGCAGTAATGTTTTGCTTCCTAACAACTGAACTTCTAATGTTAATTCTAATTTCACTTATGCTCACAAAGGGAAATAGAAAATTAAGTGGTAGTCTTGTAAAACTTATAGAGAACAATTCAGAGAGAACAAATCAGGAAAATTCCATTCCATAGATTGTAGTTTTTCAGGGAACTCTAAAGCAGTAATCGGTTACACACTGCATAGAAGCGAAATGGCAGCCATAAAGATTATCCATGCAAGAGCTAAGCAATACTTATAATGATAATACCAGAGCTCACCACTTCATTGCACAAGTCACTACAAATGCAGTTTCGTAGCTATGCTAGTGAGGTCTGAAGAAAACACTACCTCTAGGCACATTTTACATCAGTTACAGATTTCCTTAAGTTAACCTTCAGGGTTTTTTTGTCACAAGATTCAATTAGTCATTTAATATTCCTTAATAGAAACTCCTCTGCTGTACTTGTGTGGAATTACTCAAAGCCATAGCTACTAACCTTCAAATTAAATAAAGCCAACTCCAAGTAACGCAGAAGAATAAAAATAACACCCACACAAAACACTCCACACTCAGCCTCTCTCAAAATGTGATAGTATAGTGATGTTTTTCCTTCTGAACTAAGCCAGTTACTACAGCAATTCTAACTACACAAAAAATATCTTCCCTAATGCAGAAATCTCTACTTCAAATGCTATTTCTATCATAAAATCTCCAACAAATGTCTTCCATGACTAATGAGTCTAAGGCAGCACAGCATTCTGAAACACAGTTGCTAAGTATTACTTGCACCAAGACTAGTGAGTCTAAGGCAGCACAGCATTCTAAAACACAGTTGCTAAGTATTACTTGCACCAAGACTAGTGAGTCTAAGGCAGCACAGCATTCTAAAACACAGTTGCTAAGTATTACTTGCATCAAAGCCCATTCGAGCCATTACTAAGTTATACACAGCTGCTATTTACATACAGGTTGCATTTTCTTCCCTAGACAAGCCTCCTCCATGCTGATGTGCAGAAGCAGAGAATGCCCTTGTCGGAGACCCTGCAGTGAATCTCCCAAGAGATGAGAGACTGCACGTACATGGCTGCTTTGCTTTAGCTTGCTCTGATCCACACAGATGTACTCAGTAAATTGCTCCCCAGCCCTGCAGCCAATCACTCCATCAGCAGTCTCATCTCCCAGGACACCGATTACAGCTACTTCAGGGTCACACAAGAGCAAAATGGGCAAGACAGCATGCCTTCAATTCCAGTTCAGGGAATACCAAAAAAGGAACTGAAACAGAGTTCAAGACTTAACATTTTCTGCGTGAACAGCAGCTAAGAATAGCTCCAAGGCCGTGTTTTAGCTCTCTTCCAAGACTTTATTAACACTACAAAATGAAAGCACATTTATACCTCAAATCCCAGAAGTCAAACCATCTCTTAAGTGGATTTATAGCTGCATTAGCAAGCTTTCACTAAATACTCGTGCCAAAGCAGGTTTGTTTGTTTTGCATTAGCCATATATTCTTGTTCAGAAAAATAAACCTGGATTCCTTAAAGAAACCCTCACTTTGTTCTCTGCTCAAGAGGAAAATACATGCTGTTAGGTGTAGCTTCATGTCTCCTTCCAGAATGAAATGGCTCTGGTTCAGGTATGAGGTAAGTAGCTACGCTTTTCCCTTAAGTCAACCTTCAAAAAACACAACCTCTCCTCTAGCAGATCAAATTCAGAGCTTCATTTCACTCTTTGCTTCATCACTAACATAATTTACTCTCCTTGTCCCATCATATAATGCATAGGAAAAATGTCTCTTTAAGGAATTATCTACAACTTAACCTTCATGTCATGACATAGCCTGTCTTGCTTTTTTCTTCCTTCATTCTTACTTCTTAGATGAAGAGAACTCACTGCACTGCTGCCACTCCAACCCATCAACAATTAGACAAAACAAAGCAAATAATTCACTGTTCACAGACTTGGGGCAAATACTGCCACAGGAATATACAGTGCAACTGGGAAGATTTTTTTAAATCTAGGTTTCATTTACCTAGTAGTTCAGAAATCAGGAGGCCACACTCAGTTTTCTACTGCATGTCTCAGTGTAGAAAGTTATCTAAGCATAGATCAAGAAAAAAATATTCTCAGATAGTACTGGCAAGAGTTAAGAGGAGTTTGTTTCCACTCCATAAATAGAGGTTCAACATGTAGGTGAAATCTTTTCACTTCCAAGCTATTAAAGGCCTCTCCATTGCTATATGTAAATTGTGCATAGTACAGTTAAGTTCCTTCTGCTTTTCACTGGTCAGGCCACATCTTGAGTGCTGTGTCCAGTTCTGGGCTCTTCAATTTAAGAGATGTTGAGGTGCTGGAACGTGTCCAGAGAAGGGCAACAAGGCTGGTGAGGGGCCTGAAACACAAACCCTATGAGGAAAGGCTGAGGGAGCTGGGGGTGTGCAGCCTGCAGAAGAGGCTCAGGGCAGAGCTCATTGCTGTCTACAACTACCTGAAGGGAGGTTGTAGCCAGGTGGGGTTAGTTTCTTCTGCCAGGCAAGCAGCAACAGAACAAGGGGACACAGTCTCAAGTTGTGCTGGGAGAGGTCTAGGCTGGATGTTAGGAGGAAGTTGTTGGCAGAGAGAGTGATTGGCATTGGAATGGGCTGCCCAGGGAGGTGGTGGAGTCACCGTCCCTGGAGGTGTTCAGGAAAAGCCTGGATGAGGCACTTAGTGCCATGGTCTGGTTGACTGGATAGGGCTGGGTGCTAGGTTGGACTGGACGATCTTGGAGGTCTTTTCCAAGCTGGTTGGTTCTATCCTATCATATACTAAATGAGTCATATATAAAAGAACAAAGTTACACAAAAATATCAGATATTTTCTCATGGATCTTTTCCCAACTAAGCATCTTTAACCAAACATATTATTTTCCTAATGCATAGTACAGATTCATACACATCTTCAGCTGCTTGGATGAATCCTGACACAGCTCTGCTGAACTGTGTGCTGGTGGCTTTCCCACAGCCTAATACAGTTTTCCTTAGTGTAAATCCATACTGGAATTACTTCTACCAGAAGTACAAAAGCTGGTTTGTTCAAGTTGTGTATGTGTGTGTATGTGCAGGGAGAAGAGGCTTCCTCAAGACAGAACTGGGGGAGGGAGGGACTGGAAATCACAGCTCTGCTGATTTATTTAAGTTTTAGAAAGAATACTTACTTGGTTTGGAAACTTTAACAGAATCTCCTTAAGCAGTTTATTGAAATCTCTATCTAGTGAGCAGTCAACCAAGTCCCAGTTAACAGTCACTGTCTTGGAACAAAACAAAAAGTGCCAAGACACTTTACTAACTGAAAAAAAACAAACACCACCAGGTCAAACCGATGACACAGAAGCAGGATGTATGACACAAACCATCATGTGTCAAATACCACAAAAGACAATTTTGTTCAGCTTCTTATTAAATGGGAACCTACTAACTCATATTAAGATGAGCAAGCTTCCCAAGTGTTCCGTTACACAACTTAAAGCTACTCCTCTACATGGACACGGAACTGCTGGAGCGAGTCCAGAGGAGAGCCATGAAGNAAATGTTATTCTCTTGACAAAGGAACACAAACCTTCACAGGCAGTGGCTTATCACTTAATGAACTTAAACTACCCATAAAAGATAAGAGGTTGACTGCCTGCAAGTATTTTTCAGAAATCTCACATATCAGCATGTACCCAAGGGGTGTAACAGTTTTTTATCAGCACATACACAGGGAACTGAGTGGTTCCAATGGGGAAAAAAAGAGAAGTGATAAATGTATTCTACAGAGAAGGATTCTCCAGTGTATTGCCCCAATAGTGGACTCCTGTGTTTTGCAGTGCATTGCAAGACAGCTGTCACAAGCCACCAAGGATGCTGAATGAGCATGAGGCAGATTCCTAGTTTGAGCCCTCCTGCCATTTTATAGAATTACACATCATTGAGAGCTACATACTTATTCTCTAGGGAGAGTATCACTGAAATCTGCAAACTGAATAGGCATCAACAACAACATTACTATTTACTCTCTATTGTGTAGACCACTTCATCAAGTCACCCTGCAGTGACTTAATGCTAGTGCAGTGACTCAGTGCTAGTTTGAAGGTAGCTAGAATGTTTCTGTGAGAAGAACTAGGTTACAGGCTATGAAAGACAAACAGTGATGATGTCTACTTCACTCACAGGCTTGCTGAGAGGTATAAGAACAAGAATCCAAACACAGATAGGGCACAGCTTCTTGGGGCATCGCCTGAGCTGCATTTTTTTCTCTCTAGCCTCTCTGTTGTCTCTCCAATTAATCCACTTTGCTTCCTAACCTCGTGGTCGAACCTCCATTCTTCCTTGGGACTGGAGTAAGGTTGAGAGGGATGGGAGAAGGTGGAAGGGTGGTTGGGAGCCCCTTCTGGGGACTCAGGTTTCTGGGAGGGCTGTTGTGTGTCTGTATTACCTTTTACCTTGTCTATTTCTGTCTATAACTGTCTATACTGTAACTGTCTGCTTGTACATTGTGCTAGCTGTAAATATAAGCTTCATTCATTCCAGAGCTGTCTGAGTTTAGCCTGGGTGATTTCCAAAGCGTGGGGGGTGGGGAACACCCAAACCATCACATTCTGGTTCAAATATATTGAAGCTGAAAAACAAAACATGTACAGTAAGTTTTAAAATACTTCACTCACTTCTGTACTCAAAAACATCTCTCAGTAGATAGAGATGGAAGAAATTCATGTCCATACAGAAAACTAACAAAAATTAGAATTCAACATGTATGAGCATGTGGTCACCATGCAAATGGCACTGAGCTGGCCAAAGAAATTGGGGTGATTTTATTTATGGGGGATTTCTGCTTTGTTGCTGTTTTTTGAGGGTTTTTTTGGTGGCTTCAGTTGGTGTTGGTTTCTTGTTTTGTTTTAGGGGTGGGTTGCTGTTTTGGGGTTGTTGGGGTTTTTTTGGCAAAATGAGAATGCTATCTAAAGTCAAAGCTGTTCCATTTACAACATGTTCTTCACAGTTTGCTAATTTACCTAAATGCATCTTCAGGCATTTCAGCATGTTTGAGACTCTTTTTATCCTAAACAAATCTTAGAGCAGTACACTTTCACAAGAAGCATAAACCTGGGCTTTTCAACACTATTAAAGGTCAGCACCTAACTAGTAAGTGTTTAAAGCCTGAAACCTCACTCAGCCCTCAGCTGCAAGGGAAGACAAGCCACCCCTGTGCTCCATTCTAGACTTCTCTATTGTGCCATAGGTGTATGCCAGGTGGCACATTCTACAAAGAAAAGACAACTTTTTTGTTGCTCAAGTAGAGTCTTAAAATACTGTGACAGGACCATGTCCAGTTTAAAAGCAAGTATTTATTATAAAGCACCTCTTTATTATATCTAGTTTCTGAACAACTTCTGATATAAATTACTCCCATTAATAATACTTCTGACAAGTTACTGCCAGTAAAATTTAACACATTAACTTGTATAATCAGCTGGTCTTTTAAGCATCCTCTGCTTTCTCATCTACAAAGAGTTCCAGGATCACCATGAGTTTTGCTCCTTCAACACTACATAGGCTCATTCAGCTTCATTTCACTTTCTACAAAGTTTCTGGTGTTTGCATTTCCTATGACATGGACCAACACAACACTATTAGCCTATCAGAATATAAGGCCTATAACTTGTTTCAAAACTTTTGTCCACACAAGTGATGCAAAACTACTGGCATTGCTGCCAATGACCATCTCAAAGTATGATCACTATGGTGAAAGGGACACCACAACCACCACAAAGCAAGGAATACCAAACATCAAAGAAATAAACCCACACTTACAAAGGCCTGTAGGTGCAATGGTTTCAAACTATGTAAGAGTAGATTTAGACTGGATGTTAAGAACAAATTCTTTACCATAACAGTAGTGGAACACTGGAACAGGTTGCCCAGGGAGGTGGTTGAGGCCTTATCCCTGGAGATATTCAAGGTAAGGCTCGACAAGGCTCTAGACAACCTGACCTAGTTGGGAATGCCCTTGCTTACTGCAGAGGAGGTTGGACTAGATGACCTGTAGAGGTCCCTTCCAACCCAAACCATTCTATGATCCAGGAGATGAGTTACAACTCAAATTTTATTACTTTCTGCCTAGAAGTTTCTGCAGGTATCTTTAGAGAAGCTTTAAAATGACATTCATCAGAAGGAACAAGGTACACACTTAAGAGCTTAGAAAGTCATAACAAAGTTGAAAGACACTAGCACACTAACATGAGGAAAGGTGGCACTATACTGCTTGGAAGTCCCAGTTTATATACAAAGCAGTATATGAAACAGGAGTATTGTGGAGTTGCAAATTCACTCTCATCCTAAAGGAGGGACACTTGTCTACAGCCACCACCAGGAAAAGCTTCTGTCCAATGCTGTTGGTCTCTGCAGCCATGTGGAAAAAGCACACCTATTATTCAGTGTCACAAAACATTTTTAATAGGAGATATCCCATGGGAATCCTTTCACATCATTGCAGTATAAGATTTGCTGTTCACACAGAACAGGGCACTCGGTGACAATCCAATTCCTTTGAGGTCATCTGTCAACAGGTGAGGTTAAGGGAAAAAAAAAGCAGGCAATACTTCTAACAAGAAAAAGCTCAACCCCACACAAAGTGATCCTCTGAGCCTGACAAGAAATAGAAGTAATGCAGGTCACAAAGCCAATATGCCATCTAGGAGACAGGTACTCATCACTCTTAAGTAGGAAAACATGTGCATCCTACACTTACATTTCCAGAACTAAGGATGCATACAAACACAGACATACCTTCTGTATCTTCACTGTATTCAGTGTCACTGCCTTGCCTAGCCAGAATCCCCTTGGGCTCAGCCTCCACAGGACCATTTCCAGCCCTGATACCTTTAGCTGGCCACTGCCCAGGCCTCTCCTCAGCTCTTGCCACTTCTGCAACTTCTAAAACAAACTCAGACCTCTGTTTTGAGTTCAAGGTATTTCTAAAAACAGACACATTTTCCTGGTTCTGTGGCATCCTCACTGCCACCAAGTTCACCCTGTGGCTATGACATCACCCAGTACTGGAAAGTGGACATGTGACTTTACTCACAATACTCATCAGTTGTAATGTAATGTCAACTCAAAGCACTCTGCAGCAATCTCTCATAGCAATACAAAGATTGCAGCCTTGGCTACTTGAAACTTCATTACCTAACCAGTGACCATCAAGCCCTACAGATTTCTTCTAGGCAGCAAAAGAAAAATAATCTTCTTTAACAAAAGGCTTGATAATCTCTGAATGCATCAGTCTACAATATAGTCTGAAGTGTCAATCTACTCCACTGCCTCTTCATGAAAGAAATACAGCTATAGAGCTGAGAAGTGGACTAGCAGGTAAGTGCTCATGCCCTGTACATACTGAAGCATACAGAATGTGATGTGGAAAAGTACAACTGGTTTGAGAAACATTTTAACACACAAATTCTCACCTTTGTGTTGCCTCCAAGATCCAGAAGTTTACAGTCATCAGACATCCACCCACCCACAGTAAATATCTGGTCATAATACCAGCCACTGAACATGACAGAAATATTAGTCACCTTATTTAACAAACCAGCATATGTTCAGTTATTTACTGTATGGGAAATAGATAAAATCACATACATCAAATGTGTTACATTAAGTCAGCTCCATCACCAGTGAGAAGCACACTGAACTTTCTTGTTTGCCTGTTTTAAAAGGTTCTGTGCATTCAAAGCACAGAATACAAGGAATAGGCATACTCTTTAGCCTTAAGCATCATGTTTCTTCAGTCCCTTACAGTTGGCCCTTTGTGTTTTCTTTATAGCAAAGGTCAAGAATTAAAAGCCTTAGATTAACACTATGTCTTTGCTCAATAGAATACAGCCATCTTACAGAATCATAGAATGGTTTAGGTTGGAAGGGACCTCAAGGATCAGCCAGCTCCAACCCCCTGCCATAGGCAGGGACACCTCCCACTAGAGCAGGTTGCTCAAGGCCTCATCCAGCCTGGCCTTAAACACCTCCAGGGTGGAAGCATCCACAGACTCCCTGGGCAACCTGTGCCAGTGTCTCACCACCCTCACTGGAAAGAACTTCCTCCTAACATCCAGTCGGAATCTCCCCTCTGCCAGTTTAAACCCATTCCCCCTCGTCCTGACATTACCAGACCTTGTCAATAGTCCCTCCCCAGCCTTCCTGTAGGCTCCCTTCAGATACTGCAAAGCCACTCTAAGGTCTCCTCGAAGCCTTCTCTTCTCTAGGCTGAAGAGCCCCAACTCTCTCAGCCTGTCCTCATAGCAGAGCTGCTGCAGCCCTCTGAGCATCTTCGAGGCTCTCCTCTGGACTCGTTCCAGCAGTTCCATGCCCTTCTTGTGTTGGGGGCTCCAGAACTGCTTATCAAGCTACCTACCAAGCACATATGCAGTTTAACAACTGTAATTTATTTGTATCTATAAAAGGTACATTATATCAAACACAATATTTTGCTTGACAAATAGCTTTTTAATCAAACAACCACTTGGTGAGCAGTAGATCCATTAAAAAAAGTTAGCATCCTACCTTTGTTTAAGTTATTCTCTTTCTGGGAGATCAGACAGTTAAATCCTTTTCAGGTCCCCTGTTCTGAAGGCATGAATGCCTAATATTACTTAGCTTGAACATAAACATTTATTCTACTGACTGTAAGGAAATACTCTCAGCTTTTCAAAAAACTGATTTTCATCATCTGCAACTCCACCTAGAACATTTGAGTTTAAAACAAGACCTAAGAATATTTATGATTACCATACACAGCATTGTATACACTAAATGTTTCAGTAAAACCAAGCAAAGTCAATCTAGCAAAGTGCATTACAAAATACACTGAAAAAAAAATCAACTTTGGTTACCTTCCTAAAACATACAAAGTAACTGTAAGCATTTTATGGCACCAGGAGTTAAGGCAGGTAGCAGGAGGTAACGATGCCAGCAAAAAAGATGTTCCTCCTTTTTTGATTAGCATATATAAGCAGTTTTCAAAACTCAAGACCTTCTACAAAAAAGTTACCAAAGCTTTAATAAATTTGCTTGTATTTACAATCTAAACCTGTCCCAATGACTGCTTTTTGACACTTAGGTAATGATAGGACAGAGAGACGTGTTTCAGCTTGTAAACTACCTACCTTCAATTCAACAAAATGCCAATCACAAGAGTGTCCACCTCCTTAATTTCCTTTTAACATCTTTCAGTGGCAGGCAAGTGCAGCAATACTAGTAAAAATCAAGCTGAAAAAGGCAAGTATCTCTGCTATTCTTTGGTTTTATCTCTTCCTTAAATGAGTCATAATAATGACTATTATTTTGTTTTCATCTAAGTTTTAAAATGCCTGACTGGTCGGGTGTAGTCATTAAGAATTTGCCATCAGTAGTGTGGTCACCAACTGTGGCTACTCACCAAGAAGTTTCTCCTTATCATTTTTTGGACACAAAGTCGATCTGGAAGTATGTTTGACACACTAAAGAAATGCATGTGCTTACATAATAGTACACTCTCACAATAGTGCTGTAAAAGCCAAAGAGGGTGAAAGGCAAAAAGTCACCAGCCTAAAACAAGCAGTATTTGAAATAAAATCTTTCCAATAATTTGGGGGCTTTTTTTGGTGTTGTTTGTTTGTAATTTTGCTTTCAATAGAAACAGAGAAGCAATGCATCTAGCAGTAGTCTAAATAATTCTTCCTTACTGTTTAGAATACTGATTAAAGAGCATGCAATGATTCCTGAGACTTCACAAATTAAGTCAGAAAACCCATAGAAGGTGGGTTGCAAAAGACATAGCATACAGTGCAAGAACCAGTAGATACAGTTACAGCATAACATTTCAGGACAGTAGATTTCAGCTTGTTCAGAGATCTTATTCAATGTCATGGAAGACCACCATGGATGGCAAAGGGAAAGCCTGTGAGAGCTGACTGATATTCAAGGGCAGCCTGGGCAAAGTATAAGAGGGACCATTCTTGCTTCAAAGAATTCAAGCAGCCCTGACAACGGGCCAGCATGAAAGAGAACCTGTGACTGAGCCCAAATGCAAAGCAGAGCACACAGAAGGTAGCAGTAGGGACAGGAAGAATATACAGGCATTACGTAGTCGTGCAAGAGTGGAGTTAGACAAGCCAAAGCTCTGCTGAATTTGAAATGAGCAATGAATGTGGAGGGCAAGCATGAAGGGGAGAAAACACATTTTGATTTTCCCTTCAAAACTGAAGTTATACAACAGAAGCAGAAAATAACATCGTTGTACAATGAGGTGTTAGGCATATTAGCATCTGCTATACATCCTTTTCTTGCAAGTGTAGGAAAATGATCAGAGCTTCTGAATGTTAACTTCAAGTCTGATCAGTTAGCAACAAACATTAGTTCCTAGCTTGTTCATAACCCTGCCTCAAAAGAAGAAACCACACATGCTTCTGCTTTGCCTGGCTTTTGAGATCCAGAACACGGCAACCTGAATCTCTTTGAAACAGCAACAGAACTTTTGCACTGAGAAGCAATCACACTCCAGAAACGGGCACCAAACGTAATTCTATTACAACACCTCTACAAACACAGGTTTGCTTTTCTCTTTCTGTTCTTTGGTAAAAAACATACACCAACAAGACAGCCTGGTTAGAGATCCTCCTGCCTTTTGCAGCAGTATTCTGCTAGTGAAAGTCATGGTGTTCAGAAGCAGCACTCTTCATCGAAGCAAACTTTTTCTAGCAGGGAATAGTTGGTATCATCACCCTTGCCATAACCTAGGTCTTTACAATCACTTAGCTGTCTCTTTTTCATCCTAAAATAGATCCCAGCCAAGACACCACTGGCATAAATTTAGTAGATGTTAGTCATGGAAAATCCAGACGATTCAGCCTAGTACAATAACCAGGGAGAAGGCAAAAAGGAAAACAAATGACACACATCTTCACTTTACACTTTAGGGAAGCAGAGTGTTTCAAGACACTGTTCACATACACACATCCCCATCATGAAAAAGATAACAGACTCCTCAGTTCTTACCTAAAAGCAGATTTCAGCTAACAGATTCTGAGTATTATAGCTGTAGCAGAGAAGGAACAGTAGCAGAGGTCAGAATAGAAGGTCAAAGAGAAGAACTCCAACATGTATTAGATTGTGGGAGGATGAGGGATACTGCTTTCTAAGTAATTCTCCCTTCCTCTCTGCAGCCTCTGCTCACATACCTCATTTACAGAAGCTCCAGTTTGGAGGTGTGTCGTAGGTTTGGGAACCACAGAGTTAAAAATCCTCTAGGAACTAGAATAGTCCAGGGGGTGGATCCAGGAAAGTGTAATATTATTATTGATCCCATCATTCTGCTCTCTTTATAAACTGACAGCAAGGCCAACTCGTCCTCCATTTCTCTCCCTCCTGTCTGCTGTCTCCAGCAGGAGCTTCTTATCTAGGTAAACAGGTAGGGAGCAAGCCTGCTCGTGGCCTGCAGAGGCTTGTTTGGGCCTGTGGGCAGCAGAGGCTCTTGGAGGGGAAAGAAGCTTAGGTGTGACCCGCAGCACCTTGAGCTGCAGACACCGGCAAGAGTTAGGTGTAACTCACATGGCTGAAGTGGTACAGGCAGCCTCTCTGCCTCACCAGAGAGAAGAGCTGGCAGAGAGTGGTTCGGAAGTAGGCTGCCAGCTTTGCTCCAGTGCTGCCAGCAGCATCTGAGGACTTCCCCCCCATGCTTCAGCTAAGGCTGTGCTCTTCCCTTCAAGCCTTGTGACCCAGGCTGGTGACAGGCAGAACTCTTACCTCAAGAGGACTCCTGGGTGGAAATGTAAAGGAGTTAGTGTGTTTCAGCCCAGTTTCCTGATGGATGCCATCCCCGCTGCCAAAGCTGCCATTACAAATGACCTTCCCCTCCTAAAACTGTGGGGATCCTTAGTTGGTGTTAAGCATTGGTGATAGATTGGATGACCTTAGAGGTCTCTTTCAACCTGGTTGGTTGTATGACATTCTAAGAGGAGCACTGGGGATTGGAGATTAGTCGACTTGGAGCAGTGTTTAAGGGGCTTGTCACGTATCCTGTATATGCTCTTTAATTTCCCTGTGTCTTTCTTTGCAAATATAATTATGTATTTCTTTCCAGTCTGAGAGTGTTTCAATTTTAATCTTATGGAGAAGCAAAATTATTCTGTCTGCTCTTTAAAAAAAAAAACCACAAGGTGGACTCCAGAGATTCTGTTAAGCTGAGGCAACAGGTTGACAACAGGTGCCCCATCTGGAAACTTCTGCTGAAGATTGCCTTTTAGCTAAGAAAACCAAAACCCAAACCCAAACACATACTAACAACCACCCTTCAAGCCTGTTTCTAAGTTTAAAACTATTTTGGTATTTCATGATATTGCCTTAGTCATACTGCCAACGAGACAAGCTTCAATGCCTTTTAGCACAGCTATGGATTACGAAAAATATTGGTCCCCATGCCATAGTGTACTAGTTTGAAGCCAGCTAGAATGTTTTGGTGAGAAGAATTCAATGGTAGGCTGTGAAAAAGAAACAATGGTGGTGTCTGCTGCACTCATAGGCTTGCTGAGATGTATAAGAACAAGAACACAAACATAGATAAGGGAGTCTTTGAGCTTTTTGGAGCTGCATGAACTTCTCTCTCTAACCTAACTTGCTGCCTGACTAATCTGTCTGCTTCCTACCCGCCCAGCCGACCCTCAAAACTCACCCTGAATGTAAGGCAAAGTCTGGGATAAGGTAGAGGGGTGGGGAGAAGGTGGAAGGGTGGTTGGGAGCCCCTCCTGGGGACTCAGCTTTCTGAGAGCACTGTTTTGTGTCTGTATTACCTTTTTAACTTATATTTCTGTATATAGCTGTATAGATTGTAAATATCTGCTAAGCTGTTAGTATAAAGCTTCAATTTCCAGACTGACTGAGCCTAGTCTGGGTGATTTTCCTAAGTGTGGGGGAGTTGGTAACACCCAAACCATCACATGTATCATTTGCAGAAAAATACAAACTTTCAATGACATTGACTAAGTAGACCAAAAAACAAAACCCACACAAACCACACCGAAAAAAACACCAAAAAAAAAAAAAACAAAAAACCAAGCACCAAACGAGTCACAGAGGCTCGAAGTACCTCTCAGAAGCAATCTCTGTGTGGTGGTCTGGGTGTTCCCCACCCCCCCACGCTTTGGAAATCACCCAGACTAGACTCAGCCAGCTCTGGAAATTTGAATGAAGCTTATATTTACAGCTGGCACAATGTACAAGCAGATAGTTACAGTATATACAGATATAGACAGACATAGACAAGGGAAAAGGTAATACAGAAACACAACAGCCCTCCCAGAAACCTGAGTGCCCAGGAGGGGCTCTCAACCACCCTTCCACCTTCCCCCTACCCCTCTCAACCTTACCCCAGTCCCAAGGAAGAATGGAGGTTCAGCCAAGGGGATTAAGAAGCAAAGGTGAATCAGCCAAGGCAAATGGAGGGTGAGGTTAGAAAGCAAGATGGAGTTCAGCCAGCAGCCTCAGCTCCCCAGCAGGCAAAGAGCTAAGAGCACAGCCCAGAGCGAAGTGCCCAAGCAAAGTGACCTTATCTAATGTTTTGCTTTTCCTTTCCACACATCTCAGCAAGGCTGTGAGCAAATTAGACATCATCACTGTTTTCATTTCTCAGCCTCTGATCTAATTCTTCTCACCAAAACATTCTAGCTAGGCTCAAACTAGCACACTCTGATAGAAGACAACACACTTATACCTCAAATTCGTGAGAGTTTAATATGAAGATGTGAACAAGGTTCTATCCTTTACTGTGACATTGTGTTCACCAAAAAATCTTAAGACTTGAAAGTTAAACCTTAAGAAAAAAATAAATATATCTGTCTGAAGGGGATGCTGAAGGACGATACAAGACAACACAAGTACAGCACTGCAAATACTTCTGCTAAAATGAGACTGGCAATTAACAAGCCAGGGGTGTTTCAAGGTTACAAAATTCCAGCACTGGTTAAGTAAGGCAGTTTGTGCCAATATGCCCAAATAGGACAACCATTCCATAGTTTTGAGTCAGTTTAAAGCACTGGAGAAGAAGAAAAAGAATCTGTTTCAGCTAACAGCATTTCCTGGGCAGAAGTCAGGAGAGCATAGAATCACAGAATGGATTAGGTTGGAAGGGACCTCAAGGATCAGCCAGCTCCAACCCCCTGGCACAGGCAGGGACACCTCCCACTAGAGCAGGTTGCTCAAGGCCTCATCCAGCCTGGCCTTAAACACCTCCAGGGAGGAAGCATCCACAACCTCCCTGGGCAACCTGTGCCAGCGTCTTACCACCCTCACTGTAAAGAACTTCCTCCTAACATCCAGTCTAAATCTCCCCTCCTCCAGTTTAAACCCATTCCCCCTCGTCCTGACATTACCAGACCTTGTCAATAGTCCCTCCCCAGCCTTCCTGTAGGCTCCCTTCAGATACTGGAAAGCCACTCTAAGGTCTCCTCGAAGCCTTCTCTTCTCCAGGCTGCAGAGCCCCAACTCTCTCAGCCTGTCCTCATAGCAGAGCTGCTGCAGCCCTCTGAGCATCTTCGTGGCTCTCCTCTGGACTGGCTCCAGCAGTTCCATGTCCTTCTTGTGCTGGGGGCTCCAGAACTGCACACAGTACTCCAGGTGGGGTCTGAGGAGAGCAGAGTAAAGGGGCAGAATCCCCTCCCTTGCCCTGCTGCCCACACTGCTCTTGCTGCAGCCCAGCACAGGGTTGCTGTCTGGGCTGCATGTGCACACTGCAGGTTCATGTTGAGCTTTTCATCACCCCAGACCCCCAGGTCCTTCTCCTCAGGGCTGCTCTCAGCCATTCCCCACCCAGCCTGGAGCTGTGCCTGGGATTGCACCGACCCAGGTGCAGGACCTTACACTTGGCCTTGTTAAATGTCATGAGGTTGGCCTGGGCCCACCTCTCCAGCCTGTCCAGGCCCCTCTGGATGGCATCTCTGCCCTCCAGCAAGTCAACTGTGTCACACAGCTTGGTGCCATCTGCAAACTTGCTGATGCATCCAGACTATCAGATACAACACTCCAGATCAAAGTTGTGAAACGTTACTTCGGACAAGCCAAGGTGCACAAAGGCTAGAGAACTCTACTTGTGTGACACTGGATAATTTAGAGAGACAACTGCGATTTTCATAACAAATAAACATTCACTCATGCAAGAGAAATCACTTTCATGCTGTACAATCCTGACGCTGTCATTGGAAATATAAATGTTGAGTCTTCTCTGTAGAGAAACAAAATTATTAAACAACTGAGTCATGCTCTAAAGACAGAAAGACTGAAAAGCCCAAGAAACAGTTTTCCAGAACTTATTCAACAGGTATGCCAATGTGTAACTGAGAAGGCTCCACCTGCTGGCTAGAATACGCATGTCCTTTCTCACTACACGCTCTCTACTGCAGCCAATTTATCTCCCAGCTTAAAAAAAGAACTCAGAGCTTGCCAAGCACAAAATAAGGCAGACAATTCCTTCTAACAAGCATGGAGATACGCTGGCAAGGTAGATTTGGGATGCTCACGTAATGGATGCTTATTCTCAGTAACACAAAAAGGGAGCAAAATGTGTCAGGACTGAATTTTCAAATGTAAATGTTGCACTTCCAAAATAATCTATTTTCACCTATTGTTAACTGTCCAAATGTAAATTTAGAAATACATATTTACTGAAGATGGTCTGTAAAATAATTTATAATCTCATTTTTGCATTCAGACATTTGGTGATCTACGCAGTTCAGCAGTTTATGGTGCTTGTCTCTGTCTGCTTATTTCATTTGAAGCTCACTATTCATAGAATTATTTCAAAATATTGGCTAGACAGCTATATTCCTATCCTTATGAATAGCCTTCAACTTCGCCGCAGCAGAATACCCTACACCAAATATCAAGATACAAAAGCCAACGCAGTGACATGCTGATCACTTTGGTACACGGCAACAACTCCTCAAGTTAGATGGCGTTCAATGGCTCCAAGTGCTGCACTTTGGCCACAACAACCCCATGCAGAGATACAGGCTGGGGTCGGAGTGGCTGAGAGCAGCCAGACAGAGAGGGATCTGGGGGTGCTGATTGATACCCGCCTGAACATGAGCCAGCAGTGTGACCAGGTGGCCAAGAGAGCCAATGGCATCCTGGCCTGCATCAGGAATGGTGTGGCCAGCAGGAGCAGGGAGGTCATTCTGCCCCTGTACTCTGCACTGGTTAGACCACACCTTGAGTACTGTGTCCAGTTCTGGGCCCCCCAGTTTAAGAGGGACATTGAGATGCTTGAANGAGCTCTGTGGTGAAGGGTTGGACTTGAAGATCTGTGAGGTCTCTTCCAACCCTGATGATACTATTATAGTACACCCTACAGCTTGTTTTGGACAGCAAATAAAACAACTGCAACAACGCCTAATGAAAGTTCTGAAGTAATACATCAAGTTTTTGACAGCCATGGTAACTTTTTAAGAATTCAAAAAGCCTGACAGCACAAACACTTAACTGCAGCTTACAGTACTTGAACTCTGAGGTAAGATACATTGCTCATAGCCCACTGCATGATAGAGGTTGTAAAATGCATGCACACTACCCAAACAGTGCAACACAGAAAAGCAGCTTGTGCCCCAAAGCTCAGATTTGAGCCCACAAGGATTTCAGACTAGCAAAATTCTCTCTCATCAGGGCTATTTAGTTAGGGCACTACTACACCACTGTTAAGTGTATTGCTTTAACTTGAGGAGAGCACTTCTCAGGCCAGACACCACAAACTCACAGGGAAGAAGTTCCCTGCACAGCCCTCAATTAGACAGTACAAATACACCCTCAAGTTAGCCTTGTCTAGTTACAAATGGGAAAACACTGGTTCAAGCTTAATATGCTAATATCACAAAAAAATTTAGGTATCAGTGTAATATTGTTCAGAGTTGTCATTTGACTTGCCACCACAAAACCCACAGAATGGTTTAGGTTGGAAGGGACCCCAAGGATCATCCAGCTCCAACCCCCTGCAACAGGCAGGGACACCTCCCACTAGAGCAGGCTGCTCAAGGCCTCATCCAGCCTGGCCTTAAACGCCTCCAGGGAGGAAGCATCCACAGCCTCCCTGGGCAACCTGTGCCAGTGTCTCACCACCCTCACTGGAAAGAACTTCCTCCTAACATCCAGTCTAAATCTCCCCTCCTCCAGCTTAAACCCATTCCCCCTCATCCTGACATTACCAGACCTTGTCAATAGTCCCTCCCCAGCCTTCCTGTAGGCTCACAAAAGAACACTTCCCACTATTTAATCTTTAAGACAGTAAGGGTAGGTGGAAAGATGTGAAGCAGTCAATTCTATAAATGCTTGTTTTACAGTAAACTACTGGTGAACAGTAAAGTCTTAAACCCATCTGATACTGAGCATGCAGAGCTGTTAAAAAAATAAAAGTCACAGTCAACCATAGAGCCACTTCAGAAAAAGTTACAGGGACACTAATGCCCTCTTCAGTGAGGTATGGCAGACCACATAACCTCAACTTAGGAATGACAAAAGGAGGAGCCTGGAAATATGCACTGCTCCAACACGAGCCACTTACAGCTGTATCAGCATCTAGAGCAGAACAGTGATAAAACCCAGTGTGCTTCACTGAAAGAAAAGGACACAAAGAAACCCATTACTAGGCCATACTGCCATATAATCTTGTAAACATTTTATGATATACACAAAGTAGTAACAAATACTAAAGAAAACCCTTTAAGATTAAATACATTGAAAATACTAATTGCAAAATACCTAGACAGAACTGCAATGTATTTTCCTTTAAATGCTACTTTTGGCTGTTGCAAAAAAACCCACCAGACTATTCAGTAATGAACACCACAGAGCTAGAAGAAAGATCACCACTACACAGTACTATGCACTTTAATACCACCACTGTAATTGTCAATCTCACCATTGCATTTAAAAAAAAGCAGACTAACACACTCCACTCCTACTTAAATGAGTAAAAAAATAGTGACTTTAGCTGTCAAGGGAAGAGAAAAACAAGAGAAGTTCTTTACACTCTCACAACCTCCACCCGTTTCCAGCACACACTTTCGGAGGCTGTTGCTCATCCATTTACTCACCTCAGCTTATCTTTCTTTCAATACTTGCCCAGCCTCTTCTTAAGTCCACAAAAACTAGTGTATGCATCGGATGGCAAGCACACCTCTGAATTCCCTGCGCTAAGTGAACAATCTCCTTCTGTTTCTTCTGAACCTAGCACCTAACTTTGATTCGATTGTGTGCCTCCTCCTCCATCTTCACCTGCTCTCACCCCAGGAGTGTCAGAGAGCCTTATCATATGCTTATCCCACCTTCTCTATTAGACCAATGAGTCTGTATAATCATTTCTCATCTGTATCTTGTTGCCCTTTCATAGAATCAACCGGGTTGGAAGAGACCTCCAAGATCATTCACTCCAACCTATCATTCAGCCCTGTCCAATCAACTAGACCACCGCATTAAGTGCCTCATCCTGTCTTTTATTGCAGGGTCAGCAACTCCACCACCTCCCTGAGCAGCCCATTCCAACGCAAATCACTCTCTCTGTGAAGAACGTCCTCCCAACATCCAGCCTAGACCTCCCCCGGCACTACTTGAGACTGTGTCCCCTTCTTCTGTTGCTGGGAGAAGAGACCCATCTCCACCTGGCTACAGCCTCCCTTCAGGTAGTTGTAGACAGCAACGAGGTCTGCCCTGAGCCTCCTCTTCTCCAGGCTAAACAACTCCAGCTCCCTCGGCCTTCAGTGTAACACAGAACAACTTATAGTATGTAAGGTATGAAAAGAAACATGGATTTATGCAGTTACAAATCTTTTTCCTGTTGTATCCTCTACTCAACCCAGATGTTCTAATCCTCAGTTGTTGTTTGGTTGTAACAACTATATCAGACATTTGTTTCAACTCCCCCTAAACATTCCCCCAAAATACCAATGTGCTAAACAGTGGATGATTCTCTTCTTTAAGACTAGACCTAAAATACAAACCAAGCAAGGTTAAAGCGCATTTCATACTTCTGATGAAACAGATTGTGGCGGGTTGACTGAGGTGTACCTCCATACAAGAAGCACTAGAGCTTACTTATTACTTACCTAATACTACATAAACACAGAACCACCTGATTTACCAACAGTGGAGGAAGTGTTAAGGAGCTGTTTGGTCATACTTGTGCATTTTAAGTCACAGTACCTACATTCTCAAATCTGATCCGTACTTTCTACAAAGTCATTTCATCCTATTGTCTCTTTAAGCCATTTAGTTCATGTGGTTCCCTAGAAATTCCTTTTTAATTCCTACCATTCTTTCTGCTCTCTCTCTTTCCTAACCATTTCAGTTTCATCTCATCTTCAGCTACCTCCTGAACATATTTTGGCACCAAGGTCAGGCTCCCGACTAGGCACTGCTGTTGTGAGGAAACCAACTTAGAACACTCTTTTGAACACCTCTGTTCGTACAGCTACAGTAGTACAGCAGTTTATCCTTCTGTCCCAAAAGCCTCTAGCTAATTTCTATTACAAGAGAACCCAAATGTGCTCAGAGCACACTGACTTTCATTAAGTCTACAATCTTCTTTTAATTTCAATTCACCTGAGAGCAACCATTAGCATTTTCCACTTTGATCCCATACACTTGAAGCCCAATACTTTTGTCACTTCTCTTTCCCAGATGAGCGTCATATAAGAGGTAATCTCCTACACTGAGGGAAGGCAGTTTTAATATGAATTAAAATCTATCAAGCAGTCTGCTCCTACACCAATTTATCTTGAACAAGCTAACACAACTGTGATTGTGCCTTTAAGGGGCAGAGATAAGGTAGAGAAGCAGCCTAGAATTAGATCTACAAAACCTTCAGAAGTCAGTACATGCATTAATTTCTAATGCCAACATATGAAAAACTGTAATAAACCAAGAAATCTGCAAAATCCATAGACTACCAAGTTATCAGCGCTGCTGTCATAACAAAGGCAAGACACACTAAACACGCTGATGTCACAGGAAACCAGCACTTCATTCACATTTTATCAACGTGACTCAAGTCTCCCCTTGAAGGCTAGTGGAAAGACGACGAAAACTTGCACTTCTATCAACGTTATTTCGCTCTCCATCACAGCATTCCTCGTGTCTCCTCTTCAGGCACTGAAAACAAGTGACACCTCTTTTTGGAAAAGGCCTTGAAGAAGAATACCAGAGGCAGGGCTCAGAAGCTCATCAAAAAAAAATCCAGACCTTGAGTCATCTGAAGGGAGGGGAAACTACAACTGTTGAACCACATGTATTTTTCAGCAGCACAGGAAGTAGGGTAACACATGCCTGCTTTACTTAGGCACCGGCCCGGGAAGGAAGCGAACACAAGCTCCGTAGTTTCATCCATCTCCGCTCTCCAACACTCCCTCCCCCCACCTCACCCCCTTCAACAACACAAATCCGGCAGCGAACCCTACCCACCACCTGACCCAACTACGCGAGCGTGTAAGATAAGGACAAGGAGAAGCTCACTGCTCGCCATGTGTGCGCACTTCTCCCTCGCCCAGGAACTCGTCAGCGAGCGGGGCCGGGGGCAGAGAGAAAGGCGAGGCCAGAGAAGGCCGCGCCGCCCACCGCCGCCGGCACCAGCCTCGCGGAGTCCTCACAAAGGAAGGGGGGTACGGGGCAGCCGCGGCGCCGGGCACACGCCGAGAGGGCTCCGTGAGCCTGCCGCGCAACAAAGGCTGCGGCGCGGCCCAGCCCACCCCGCCAGCCCGCGCCGGGGGGCGCAGACGCGCGCACGAGGCCGGCGAGCGGGTACACCTGCGCCCCCCGCCCCGCGGCGAGAGGGGCCGCGGAGCCCCAGCGCGCAGAGAGTTAAGATGCCGCTTCCATATCCCGCCGCCGCCAACAGACAGGGAGACAAACTGGGTCCTCGGCGCATCCCGCTGCTACTCCCTACCCCACCCCAAAAGGGAATGAGGACGGCCCCACACAAGACGCTGCAGGCGACGTCCCGCGGTGGCTCTTTGTGCGCTCTTCCCCCTTCCCCACACTCTCTTTCCGCCTTACCGTGGTGAGCAACGGTCTCATCTGCTCGCCTGCCCGCTCCTCTTCCATCGCGGCCCCGCCGAGATCGCCCAGGAGAGAGGCGGCGGAACACTACGCGGCCGCAAGCCGAGACTGTGGCTGCGCGGCGTGCTGCCCGACGGCGGCGGGCGACCCCAACTACTCCGCTGCGCTGGGGGCTGAGCCCAAACCGACTCCGCGCCCTCGCTCCCCCCGCCCCGCGCGCGATCGGCAGCGCCGCCAGCCAATGGAGGGAGCGCAGAGCGTGGCTCGCCACCGCCCCCGCCCGCTACGGCCCCCGCCCGCAGCGGCCCCCTGGGGACCGGAGGGGGCTGGCGCGGCCCGCCGGGGTGGGGAGGGGCGGGGCGGTGGAACCTGCGGTCCCACGCGGAGCCACCTGGTTGTTGCGGATGTCTCAGCCCCCCCCCCCCTCCGGCATCGAGGTGTGCGGCCAGACCGAGAGCCGTACCGCAGCCAGTACGGTACTACTGCTGTTAGACCCTCGCGTCTCCCATCACCGCTTCTCACCTGCTGGAAACTTCTGCCAACCATCCACCATGCGAGCTTGAAATTTTCCATGCCAGGTGTCTACTTAGGCATGATTTTCCTTTTATTTCCCGCCTCCCCCCGGAAAAAAAAAAAAAAGAAAAAAAAAAAAAAAGAAAAAGTAACCAAAATAGTTCAGTCGTTTCCAAAAATAATGTTCCTTGCCCTTGTATAAACGTTCCAACAATCCTTTATTCAACAGGCGGGAGGGGCAGCCAAAGTGTCAAGGTTACGCTTTTGGCTGTACAGCTTTGCTTCACTAAAAGCTTTTAGAAGAAGCAGCTGTTTACACTTGCCTAGCAGAGATAACTTTCTCCTTGTTTGCCTCTGTAAAGATTACACCTTTCTTGCACAGGCTCAGTTTTAAAACACCAGCTACTGCTAGGACTGGACGTACATCCACACAGCGGGTGAACAGTCTCTTCATAGAATCATAGAATCATAGAATGGTTTAGGTTGGAAGGGACCTCAAGGATCAGCCAGCTCCAACCCCCTGCTACAGGCAGGGACACCTCCCACTAGAGCAGCTCGCCCAAGGCCTCATCCAGCCTGACCTTAAACACCTCCAGGGAAGAAGCATCCACAACCTCCCTGGGCAACCTGTTCCAGTGCCTTACCACCCTCACTCTTCAGGTTTCCTCTGCCTGGCAGAATGCTTACATCACTCTGGGACTTCTACACTCACTGCAGTTCGGTGGGGACTTGCATGCCATGGCCTCTTTTTCCACCTCACACGGCCTGACCTAGCAGGCAACCTGTCCAGGACTTCTGAACTGACTTGTCAATGAAGCTCCAATATGTAAATGCTATTAGTTGACATGCACCAGCAGGACAGAGAATCATAGAATCATAGAATCAGTCAGGGTCGGAAGGATCATCCAGTTCCAACCCACCTGACATGCTCAGGGACAACCTACCCTAGAGCAGGCTGCCCACAGCCTCAGCCAGCCTGGCCTTAAACACCTCCAGCCATGGGGCCTCAANCCACATCACTCCACAAGGCATACAATATAGCCAATGCCCTGGACAACGTTTGGCTTAGTGCTTATTTGTTACAGATATCTTGTGAACTCTGAAAGGCCCAAAAATATCAGGAAGAAAACACAGTGACTTCCCTGCAGGCCCTGTCCCAGCTTGTTTTCAGGAAATTACAAAGTCTGGATGGGTCACTTGAAGACAAGCACCCAAGGCAACCCTAAATGTGAATCCCCTAGAGATGATAATACATCAGCAAAGGAGGAACAAGGGCCATAAATCATTCCAGTCCCAATCTCTGCTTGGTTTTCTTTGAGGAGTCTCTATGGGTAATGGCTAAGTGGGAAAAGGTATTTTTGCTTCCAAGGAAGAGTTAATTTTCTATGCCTAAACAGTCTCAGAGTAGATTTAGGTTGGATGTTAGGAGGAAGTTCTTTAGCGTGGGGGTACTGGAACCTGGGAGCAGGTTGTGCAGGGAGGTGTTTGAGGGCCCTGTTCTTGGAGGTGCAGGCTCAGCAGGGCTCTGGGTAACCTGATTGTTACCTATTATCTAGTTCTTTCCACCAAAACATTCTAGCTAGGCTCAAACTAGCACACTGATCTAATGAAGGATGCTGACCACAATGAGGCTTGGACTAGATGACCTTTGGAGGTCCCTTCCAACCCAAACCACTCTATGGGTCTATGATTCTCTATGAGTTCAGGATTTGACTGCAATCACAGATGCAGTGTTAGAGAAGGCAGGCTGACTGACACAGATGTAGCAGGGTCAAGACAGATCAAGGCAAGGGGATCAGAACTAAACTGGGTCTCAAAGAAGCCCTCTCAAATGGAAATAGGAGTTGCTGGTCTTATCAGTAGCTTTTGAAGCAGCAAATGAAAGGAATGTGTGCATCAGCAAGCACCATACTGGACTTAGAACACTATAAAAGGAGGCTCTGCAGAGCTCACAGACAAAAATGTAAACCTGGCTGTTGAGGCAAACCAGGCCTTTCCTACTGACTGCTGCCTGGAGGCTCAGCTTAGCTTCAGTCACCTCATCTTGAAAGCTGGCCATAGGATAGCAAAAGGCTCTGAACCTTCTCCTAAGCGTTGACAAGAAGAGCTGGTTGGTGACCAGTAGCCCTTTCGATGCTTTTCAGGAAAGCCACTGGCAGACGCAGCTCAGTTTACAGATAAAACCAGTTTTCTTTTTCAGTGAGCAGAAGCAGATGTCCTGGAAAGAACAGCAGGTGTACACACTGCTGGATGGCACTGTGCACAGATGCAATGCTAGCCATAAGGCCAGAGCACTTTGGCCACAACAACCCCATGCAGAGCTACAGGCTGGGGTCGGAGTGGCTGGAGAGCAGCCAGACAGAGAGGGATCTGGGGGTGCTGATTGATACCCACCTGAACATGAGCCAGCAGTGTGCCCAGGTGGCCAAGAGAGCCAATGGCATCCTGGCCTGCATCAGGAATGGTGTGGCCAGCAGGAGCAGGGAGGTCATTCTGCCCCTGTACTCTGCACTGGTTAGACCACACCTCGAGTGCTGTGTCCAGTTCTGGGCCCCCCAGTTTAGAAGGGACATTGAGATGCTTGAACGTGTCCAGAGAAGGGCAACGAGGCTGGGGAGAGGCCTCGAGCACAGCCCTACGAGGAGAGGCTGAGGGAGCTGGGATTGTTTAGCCTGGAGAAGAGGAGGTTCAGGGCAGACCTCATTGCTGTCTACAACTACCTGAGGGGTGGCTGTAGCCAGGAGGAGGTTGCTCTCTTCTCTCAGGCAGCCAGCACCAGAACAAGAGGACACAGCCTCAAGCTACGCCAGGGGAAATTTAGGCTTGAGGTGAGGAGAAAGTTCTTCCCTGAGAGAGTCATTGGCTACTGGAATGGGCTGCCCAGGGAGGTGGTGGAGTCGCCGTCCCTGAAGCTGTTCAAGGCAGGATTGGACGTGGCACTTGGTGCCATGGTCTAGCCTTGAGCTCTGTGGTGAAGGGTTGGACTTGATGATCTGTGAGGTCTCTTCCAACCCTGATGATACTGTGATACTATGATATGATAACTTGGAGGAAGCCTTCAAATTAATCACTTGACATGAGTCTACCCTGGGTCAGTATAACCTGTATTCTATGGAACAGATCATTAGTAGTGGAAGCCACCCCTACTTGGCTGCTCTGAGAAGACAGAACAAGGCAAGCTGTGTGGAACTGATTGAAGAGGGAGCAATCTTAACATGTTCTTCAATCAACGATTATGACCTGGATCAGGTCACAGATGAGTCTCTAGAGATAACAGACAGAAATAAAGCACTGTGCATGACTACCACAAAAGTAATAACCCTGATATCAAGTGCCTTGATGCACCTGCTCTGCAGCTGTGATCTGGGTCCTTTCCTCTTCTAGGGACAGCACTGGTGGAGTTTAAACTCACATAAACCATTGAAAATGACTTTGCACTGAATAGCATGGGTACAATGGTCACAGTTGACTTGCTGGAGGGCAGGATTGCCATCCAGAGGGACCTGGACAGGCTGCAGAGGTGGGCCCAGGCCAACCTCATGACGTTTAACAAGGCCAAGTGTAAGGTCCTGCACCTGGGTCGGCGCAATCCCAGGCACAGCTCCAGGCTGGGTGGTGAATGGCTGAGAGCAGCCCTGAGGAGAAGGACCTGGGGGTCTGGGTCGACGAAAAGCTCAACATGAGCCAGCAGTGTGCACATGCAGCCCAGACAGCAACCCTGTGCTGGGCTGCAGCAAGAGCAGTGTGGGCAGCAGGGCAAGGGAGGGGATTCTCCCCCTTTACTCTGCTCTCCTCAGACCCCACCTGGAGTCCTGTGTGCAGTTCTGGAGCCCCCAACACAAGAAGGACATGGAACTGCTGGAGCGAGTCCAGAGGAGAGCCACGAAGATGCTCAGAGGGCTGCAGCAGCTCTGCTATGAGGACAGGCTGAGAGAGTTGGGGCTCTGCAGCCTGGAGAGGAGAAGGCTTCGAGGAGACCTTAGAGTGGCTTTGCAGTATCTGAAGGGAGCCTACAGGAAGGCTGGGGAGGGACTATTGACAAGGTCTGGTAATGTCAGGACGAGGGGGAATGGGTTTGAACTGGCAGAGGGGAGATTTAGACTGGATGTTAGGAGGAAGTTCTTTACAGTGAGGGTGGTAAGACACCGGCACAGGTTGCCCAGGGAGGTTGTGGATGCTTCCTCCCTGGAGGTGTTTAAGGCCAGGCTGGATGAGGCCTTGAGCAGCCTGCTCTAGTGGGAGGTGTCCCTGCCTATGGCAGGGGGTTGGAGCTGGATGATCCTTGAGGTCCCTTCCAACCTAAACCATTCTATGATTCTATGATTCTATGGACTCTAACTTTGGGTCCCACATAGTTAGTACTAAATATGTGTCTTCAGAGGCAGATCACAGAGGCCTTCCTTTTATACTGGGATTAACACAACCTATTTTCATGAGCACAATACTTCTCCATTCTGTTGGAACTCAGCTCAGAGAACAGTAATATCTAAAGTAAGGACTTCCCATATTATGCAGTAAACTACAGTATTTGTTAAAGTTCCTCATGGGGACAGCAGACAGTTGAGTTTCTAAAAGCTCAGCCAGAGTGAAAAGAAGTAAGCTCATCAAAAAGAAGTCTACCAATATGAATATCAGTTAGGTTTTGGCATTAAAGAAAGAGGGATCTTTGTCAAGATGCTCTAGTATTCTACTCCTTGACATCAGAGAATTCCCAACAGACAAATCAAGCAGTGCTCATCATACTTCCTTTGGCACACTATGCTGAGAACAATATCCCCAGATGAACACACAGTCATTTGCTAGCTGAAAGACTTGTTTGCTTCCTGCATCCCATCTGACCACTGCATATATAACTATAGCAGAAAAGGCCAACCTTGCATCCCCATGCCATGCTGCCCAAGTGAAAAGTGATGCCTCTGTTCACATCCAGTTGACCCAAACTTCACAACATTCAAACCCTAATTTCTCCAAAAGCCATTACTGAAATAGACACAGGCCAGATTTGTGCATATAGAATCAGAGAATCAACCAGGTTGGAAGAGACCTCCAAGCTCATCCAGTCCAACCTAGCACCCAGGCCTAGCCAATCAACCAGACCATGGCACGAAGTGCCTCATAAGTGCAGCTGTGACTGGTACACTGGGTGACAGATGGAAAAGGGATTCATAGCACTGTGTGGCACTAAAGAGGCTCATCATTATTTTTAATAATGTACCTGCTTTACCAAGAGTAATCTGATAGTACTTTTCCTCTTTGTCCCCTTCCCCTCCTCCTGTCCACATTCTTACACATGGGTGGAAGAGGCAGAAATTGTTGAATAAATCATAGAATCACAGAATCAACCAGGTTGGAAGAGACCTCCAAGATCATCCAGGCCAACCTAGCACCCAGCCCTATCCAGTCAGCCAGACCATAGCACTAAGTGCCTCATCCAGGCTTCGCTTCAACACCTCCAGGGACAGCAACTCCACCACCTCCCTGGGCAGCCCATTCCAATGCCAATCACTCTCTCTGCCAACAACTTCCTCCTAACATCCAGCCTAGACCTCCCACAGCACAACTTGAGACTGTGTCCCCTTGTTCTGTTGCTGGTTGCCTGGCAGAAGAGACCAACCCCACCTGGCTACAGCCTCCCTTCAGGTAGTTGTAGATAGCAATGAGGTCACCCCTGAGCCTCCTCTTCTGCAGGCTGCACACCCCCAGCTCCCTCAGCCTCTCCTCACAGGGCTGTGCTCCAGGCCCCTCACCAGCTTTGTTGCCCTTCTCTGGACACCTTCCAGCACCTCAACATCTCTCTTGAATTGAGGAGCCCAGAACTG
>WAAF01016971.1:0-11298 GCA_013400475.1 Tricholaema leucomelas
CAGTCAGCAGGAACTTCACCAGTCTGCCAAGCACGCTGGTGAAGCACATTGTTTACCCGTGTGCCTCTATTTATTAAATGTGGGATGAGATTAATGGCCCTTTGGCCACTAGAATGACCAATCAGGTTATTGGCAGTCAGCCAAACAATACCATAATAGGCAAAATCACAACCCTGGACTTTTCTAAATATGGAAAGAGCATGGGCTAGCACTCGGCAACCATGAGCTGGGCACGTGGGCTTACACAATCTGTTTACAAATGCCTTATACAACCTAGGCCTTGTCAGGCCAGACTTTATGGCACCAGGCCTATTGTGTCCCTTTTGTGCTTGTTTATCCATTTAATGTGTTTACCTCTGGTTTAGGCAGAAAAACATGTCCAAGCAAGGCAAGGCATAAAATAAGCCTATTTTTTGGGCTTACAGGCCCTCCACAACACCCCTGACACCTGAAGCATCATAGGAAAGCATGACAGAGGAGTCTTCTCTGGTTGATGAGGACTGCATTAAGGAACAGTTGAGTAATCTGGACATCCATAACTCCATGGGTCCTGATGTCATGCACCCACGGGTGCTGAAGGAGCTGGCACAGGTCATTTCCAGAGCACTCTCGGTCATCTTCAGTAAGTCATGGCAAACAGCAGAGGTGCCTGGGGACTGGAGGAGGGCAAACATCACTCCAATCTTCAAAAAGAGTAAGAAGGAGGACCCATGTAACTATAGACTGGTCAGCCTTACCTCCTTACCAGGAAAGGTAATGGAATAATTTATCCTTGGTACTGTCCTAAGGCATATCAAAGACAAGGGGATCATTAGGAGCAGTCAACATGGTTTTTCCAAGGGGAAGTCATATTTGACCAATTTGATAGCCTTTTATGAGGACATAATCAGGTGGATAGATGATGGTAAAGCAGTGGATGTGGTTTATCTCGATTTCAGTAAAGCCTTTGACACTGTCTCTGACAACATCCTTCTGGCTAAACTGGGGCAGTGTGGGCTGGAGGATCAGGTAGTGAGGTAGATTGGGAACTGGTTGAAGGAAAGAAGCCAGAGAGTTGTGGTCAATGAGATGGAGTCTAGTTGGAGGCCTGTGACTAATGTGGTTCCACAGGGGTCAGTAATGGGACCAGTTCTGTTCCATATATTCATCAATGATCTGAATGAGGGCACAGAGTGCAGTGTGACACCAAACTGGGTGAAGTGACTGCCTGTTGTGGAGGGCTCAAAGGCCCGAAAATAGGCTTCATTATGCCTTGCCCTGCCTGGACATGCTTTTCTACCCAAACCAGAGGTAATCACATTAAATGGATAAAAGGGGCACAATAGGCCTGGTGCCATAAAGTCTGGCCTGCCCAGGACCCCTAATTGTGTAAACATGGTTGTATAAGCCCACGCGCTTAGCTTGTGCTTGCCTAGTGTAAGACCTGTGTGATTCCCATATTTGGAGGGTCCAGGCCTGTAGCTTTTGCCTATTATGGTGTTGTTTGTCTGACTGCCAAAAGCTGATTGGTCATTCTAGTGTTCAAAGGGTCATGAATCTCAGCCCACATTTGATAAATAGAGCTACACAGGTAAACAACATGCTCAGGTTCCATTGCTCACATTCACCTGCTCACTTGCTCATGCTCAGGTTCACGCTCTCTTGCTCGGTCAGACTCCCAGCCAGCTGTGCACACCTGCATGCCACTGCAGTGAGTTATCAGGACCAGATCCTGTATTGCCTGCCTTTACCTACAGACCTCAGACTCCCGTGTAGCCATGCATCCTATCACACACCCGCTGCCTTATCACTGCTTGGTAAGCACTACTGCCACCGAAGTTATCAGGAGCAAGCCCACTTGTCTGCACGCTATCAGCCTGCTAGCCAGCGTGAGGCTGTGCTGACATTGCACAACATCATACTCCCTCTGCACCTGAGGTCCTGCCAAGAATTCCCTGACAGAGCATCCAGGAGAAGCCAGGAGATAAGGGCAGAGATTGCATCCTTTGCCAGGAGAACAAGGTCAGAGACTGTCATTTCATCAGCAGCCAGGAAGATTCTGCTTTCCCCTGAAGCCAGGAGGATTCCAGCCTCAAAGTCCATGGGCAGACTCCCCTGAAGTTTNAAGTTAATAAATATATATTTTTAAAAAGCATCCTCTTGCATCAATTAGTTTCTCCCCTCTGCCACAATTGATGTAGGTTGCAGGACACCCCTCCATGGCACTGCCGCTCGAGAAGCTTTGCTGGAGGGTTGGGCAGGAAGAAATTGAGTGAGATTCAACAAGGACAATTGTAAATTCTTGCACTTGGGAAAGAACAACCCCAGGGAGCAGTATTGATCAGGAACTGACCTGCTGGAATACAGTGAAAAAGAAAATGATTTGGCAGTCTTAGTTGATGGGAGGTTGACCATGAGCCAGCAATGTGCTCTTGTGGCCAGGAGGGCCATTGACATTCTGGGGTATATTAAAAGGTCTGTGGCTAGTAGGTTGAGATTGTTTCTCCTGCCCCTCTACTCTGCCTTAGTGAGGATGCATTTGGAGTACTGTGTCCAGTTTTGGGCCCTGTATTTCAAGAGTGACATAGAGGTGCTTCAGAGAGTCCAGCACAGAGCCACAAAGGTGAGGAAGGGAATGGAACATCTCTCTTACAAGGAGAGCCTGAGGGAGCTGGGGCTCTTTAGCTTGGAGAAGAGGAGACTGAGGGATGACCTTATCAATGTTTATAAATTTGTAAAGGGTGAGTGCTAGGAAGATAGAGCCAGGTCTTGCTCGGCGTTGTCCAGTGACAGGACAGCAGACAGTGGGTGGAAGTTGAGGCATAGTAAGTTTCATGTAAACATGAGGAGGATTTTTTTTCACTATGAGGATGACAGAACACTGAAACAGGCTGTCCAGGGGTGTTGTGGAGTCTTCTTCTCTGGAGATATTCAAAACCCACCTGAAATCATTCTTGTGTGATCTGGCATAGATGATGCTGCTCTGGCAGGGAGGCTGGATTGGATGATCTTTCAAGGTGTGGTAGAGAGTCCTTAGGACTCAGAATGGGCTCGAGTGTGTTTAACTGCCTTTTCTGCAATGTGGCCAGTGGCGGGAAAACAGGGCAGAGAGACCCTGACAACCCAAGCTGGTTTGGTCTGGTTGCACAAGAGGGGGTCCACAAGACCACGCCCCTGTCGCTTGAAAGGCATATGCACCCCTCGTTGTTGGAAGGGAATAGCCTGTGGATTCTTCCCTTTTAGGCTGTATCTGGGTGATTATCAAAGGTGATTGGGTGATAATACGGCCAATGAGACCATTAGCCTCGGCCATTATCTTATAAAAGGGGCATAAGGGGTTTGCTTTCGCTTGCTTGCTCACTCGCTTGCCTTGCCGTGTTTGCCTGTATGCCCGATTCCTCGGTTACCTGCCATCCGCCCGCCATCACAGCCTGCCGTGGCAGNTAAATTATTTAATAACTGTTAATTGCCCTCATTGTATTTTACCCCAAACCAAGATTTAAACTAACCCATTTATAACACAAGGTCCCTTCCAGCCCCTGACATTCTGTGATTCTGTGATTTCTCCCTGCAAATATTTTTTGCATGAAATTCCAGACTATGTTTTTTTCTAGACGAAAAACAAACAAACAAATGAAAAATACAGAAAGGTCTAAGAGTTGGAATATTTAAAAAAAAAAAAAAAAAATCTGGCCAGCTTTCTGTATTACTTAAAAAATAATGAATCTTTATTAATGAGGATACAAACTGCTCAACTAAAATAAGTATGGGTAGCATCTCAATTTACTACCCATAGAGATTCTTCTCCAGAAGATTTCATTCTTCTTCTAATCATTATCTGCTATGTGTAGAAGCCAAGACCTTTCTTATTTATTATAAGTAAACTCATCCCGACTTTGCTACTCATCACATTTTATCATTCTGTGAAACAATTTTGCTGGAATTGTGGAACTGTGCTGTGTTTAGGTAGACCACAGCCCCAGGTTAGATGAAAATGCCCAACAAAGTTCCCAGAAAACACTCCAGTACGTCTGGCTTCTGAGCCTTGAACAGAAATGTTCCTGTAACAAAAAGACATTAGAAAAAGGAGTGTGACACAGATTATATAAATACAGAGTATAGATTATTCTAGGAGAGGGAATACAGTCACACACTAAGACCCCAGAGAGCCTTGTTCAATACCGACTGTGCTGTCAGAGTAGAGTGTCAGAGACTAAGCAAGCCTGTAATGTGATCAGGCTTTTTCTTTACTCCTTTGTGAAACTTCAATGAAATTAAAACTCTCTCCTTTCAAAAAAGTGGTGCTGACTGGAGAAGTTAAAGTTTAAACAAAGATGCTGCTGTGGCTACAGAAGCAGAGGACACAGACCTAGCTGCACTGAAGAGATGAGCAGTGCAGTCTGATGCTGCCACTATCTAATTTCCTCTGAAAAACCTCCAGAGCAACAAAGTTTCACAACATTACATCTCCATCACATTAAGTAATGACCTGACAGTCACTGAATTATTGGATCCCCATTGCCTTTCCCTTCCGATCCTTCATGTGAGATGGGGAAGTGCTGTTAGCCTTGTTTTAGAGGTACTGAAAAAATAAATGTCTTGGCCAACATCACAGAGGAAGGCAGAATAGAAAGCTGAAGCCTTTTTGTCTAAGTCTTATCCTCTGATCTTCCTGTCCCTTCACAGCACTCTTTGCCTCTGAAACAAGACTATTATTACTACATTTTCTTCTTCCCAGCTGCTATCAGTCACTGCCACAAAAGAAAGCATTTCACTGTTTTTCATTTGGCATCTTTACCACATTTCAGTGCAAGTTCCAGCACCATAACACAGAAGGACCCAGCAAGACAGGAGTTCAGACCTGGGATCAGCTGGGAGATGTCAGTCACATACAATGACTTTGGATCTCAGACAACAGCTACAGAATTAGCTCTAATTCCTCTCTAACCTTCAGATGAGCAATTCAGAGAGGAATGAAGTAGGAGGAGGGGAAAGGTGAGGCATTTTGTCACTAACAATATAGCTTCACTTACCACTTACAACTGAAAGTGCTGATAGCACCTATTAAAAGATGTAGGATTAGTAAAAAAAACTCATTACTGTGATGCAATAGTTGTAAGCATTTGTGACTGATACCAAAGAAGTTGGTAGTGTGAAGAGGTTTTTCTTTTGCTTCTCACTTTTAAATTTTGTTTGTCTGCTTGGTTTTTGTTTGCAGGTTTTTTTTTGTTTGTTTGTTTTTGTTTTGTTTGGGTTTGTTTGTTTGATTGATTTTTGGTTTTTGTTTGTTGAGGTTTGTTTGGGTTTTTTTGTTGGAGTTTGTTTGTTTGAGATTTTTCAGTTAAATATGTCTGGGACTGAAAGAGGAATAACAGATTTCAGGACAGAAATATGTTTAGAAAAAATCCTGGGTTCAGTTTCTTTAAAAAAATTGTATATGTGTTTAACATTTATGGGTTAAGGAGTTATATGTGAATATCTTCCACTATTCTCCATGGACTTTCGAAGGGCAGACTTCAGCCTATTTAAGGAACTAACTTGGAAAGTTCCTTGGGAAACAGCCCTTAAAAACAAAGGGGTCCAGGAAGGTTGGACCTACTTCAAGAAAGGACTCCTGAAGGCACAGAAGCAAGCCGTGCCATTGTACCAGAACATGAGACAATGAGGGAGGAAGCCAGGCTGGATGGGCAAGGAGCTGCTAAAGGAATTAAAGACAAAAAAGAGAGTATATCACCTTTGGAAAAGAGGGGAGGTTTCCCAGGAAAAGTTTAAGGATGTTGCTAGGTCTTGTAGGAAAAGAATTAGAGAGGCAAAAACCCATTTAGAATTTAGGCTGGCCATGGCTGTAAAGGAGAATTAAAAACGTTTCTATAAATACATTAATGGCAAGAGAAGGGCCAAGGACAACCTCCAGTCCTTATTAGATAGAGAGGGGAATAGAGTGACAAAGCATGAGGAAAAGGCAGAGGTGCTTAACACTTCTTTGCCTCAATCTTCAATAGTGGGACAGGTTGTCTCCAGGACAACTGGCCTCCTGAGCTGGCAGATGGAGTCAGGGTCCAGTATAGTCCCCCTGCAATCCGTGAGGGAGAAGTAAGGGACCTGCTGAGCCACTTGGATCATAACAAGTCCATGGGACCATATGGGATCCATCCTAGGGTTCTGAGAGAGTTGGCAGATGAGCTGGCCAAGCCACTCTCCATCATTTATCAACAGTCCTGGCTCACTGAAGAGGTCCCTGAAGACTGGAAGCTGGCCAATGTAATGTCCATCCACAAGAAGGGTGGAAAGGAGGAACCAGAAAACTACGGACCTATCAGCCTGACCTCAGTGCCAGGCAAGGTCATGGAAAAGGTCATCTTGAGTGCCATTACAAAGCACCTACAGGATGGCCAAGGGATCAGGCCCAGCCAGCATGGGTTTAGGAAGGGCAGGTCCTGCCTGACCAACCTAATCTCCTTTTATGATCAGGTTACCCGCCAGTTGAATGTGGGGAAGGCTGTGGATGTAGTCTACCTGGACTTCAGCAAAACCTTTGACACTGTCTGCCACAACAAGCTCCTAACCAAGCTGGCAGCTTGTGGCTTGGACGAATTCACTCTGTGCTGGGCGAGGAACTGGCTGGAAGGCCGGGCCCAAAGAGTTGTGGTGAATGGTGCCACATCCAATTGGCAGCCAGTCACTAGTGGTGTTCCCCCAGGATCAGTGCTGGGCCCAGTCCTGTTCATCATCTTTATTGATCATCTGGACCAGGAGATTACGTCCAGCATCAGTGAGTTTGAAGATGACACCAAGCTAGGAGCAGTTGTGGATCTGTTGGAGGGTAGAAGAGCCCTGCAGAGGGACCTAGACAGGATGGATGAGTGGGCAGAGGCCAACGGGATGAAATTTAACAAGGCCAAGTGCAGGGTTCTGCACTTTGGCCACAACAACCCAAAGCAGCGCTACAGGCTGGGGACAGAGTAGCTGGAGAGCAGCCAGGAAGAAAGGCACCTGAGTGTATTGGTGGATAGTAGGCTGAAGATGAGCCAGTAGTGTGCAACAGGTGGAAAAGAGAGCCAATGGCATCCTGGCCTGTATCAGGAACAGTGTGGCCAGTAGGAGGACAGAGGTTATTCTTCCCCTGTACTCAACACTGGTCAGGCCACACCTTGAGTCCTGTGTCCAGTTCTGGGCTCCTCAAATCAAGAGAGATGTTGAGGTGCCGGAGCGTGTCCAGAGAAGGGCTACAAAGCTTGTGAAAGGACTGAAACCCTATGAGGAGAAGCTGAAGGGGCTGAGCTTATTTAGCCTGGAGAAGAGGAGGCTCAGGGGTGACCTCATTGCTCTCTATAAGTACCTGAAGGGAGCTTGTATCCAGGTAGGGTTTGGTCTCTTCTGCCAGGCAACCAGCAATAGAACAAGGGAACACAGTCTCAAGTTGTGCTGGGGGAAGTATAGGCTGGATGTTAGGAGGAAGTTGTTGGCAGAGAGAGTGATTTGCCATTGGAATGGGCTGCCCACAGAGGTGGTGGAGTCACCCTCCCTGGAGATGTTCAAGAAAAGCCTGGATGAGGCATTTAGTGCCATGGTCTAGTTGACTGGGTGGTGCTGGGTGCTAGGTTGGACTGGATGATCTTGGAAGTCTCTTCCAACCTGATTGATTCTATGATTCTCCAATAAGTGAGACTGAACTCTACTTTCTAATAAGAGTTCACATCATCTGGAATGGTGTTTCTTAGATTTTTTTTTTATATCTGACTTAATTGCTCCAGTTACTTTTACTTTTCCTTTAGGTCCAGATAATTCTTTGCTCCCACCCATTAATATGACACTTTCCCTTCATTTGTTGCCCTATATTCTTTATCTGAATATTCTTATCTGAAACAGAGATTTTTGTCCTCAAGAAATATTCCTAGTGTAAAATGAGATGCTTTTCCAAACATTCAACAAAATTACCTAGAAACTGTTATTCTACCATATTGACTGTTGAACCATTTCTCATCTGACCTATGGTTTATTTCCAGCCACATCACTAACTTCAGTATTAACTGTTGGTAAATTTTGTTCGGTGTTTCATTGCCTTGGCAAAACCAGGAAAAGACCATTTCCTTGTTTAATGAAGTTCTCTAAAATGTGAATCAGAAAAAAAATGCTATACAAGCTAAGTAGTACTACTAGTAGTAATAATAACAACCTCAACGAAATGAAAATGATCCTGTGCTTCAAGTTTTGATTTTTTGATTGGTTGGTTGGTTTGGGTTATTTTTTTGGGGGGGGAGTTGGAGGTGTTCCCCTCCTTGAAAATATTGTTACAGAAATGGAAGGAGAAGTAATGACAGGAAGAAAGATGTGAAACCAACATGGAATTGTGTATTTTCTTCTACTAATTGAAAAAAAAAAAAAAATCTCCACAAGATTTACTACTCAAAGTAATATTTTGATCTGTCGGAGACTGTATAGATGGCAACCAGGTTCAGACTTAGTGGTTGCAAAATCAAGATAATTTCCTTGCATGCAAGCTCTATGCACATATAAGTCCATTGGAAATAGAGATGTCTTGGTTTCAAGGATTCCTCTGCACTGCAGTTTAAGATGAGTGGACCAGCTAAGTAAAATCACCTTGATTCATGTGAAAAATAATGTTGGTCTTTTTTCTACTCTGAAACCACCATCAAGAAGAGGAAGAGAGTATGCATGATATCCAGCTACTTGCTGCTGCTTGTTTCTTCTGTCTTCAGAAAAACAAAACAAACCTCAAAACCATTTTCTTGGTTATTGTCATGGAGGGGAGAAATTAATTGATGTGAGAGGTTATTTACAAAAATATATATATTTATTAACTTCAATATTTTAGAACTCTCACCACCCCCAACCACGGAACTTACAATATTAATATTTATTCTACAAGGTTATGAAGACATTATGAGAATATATATCAAACTGTAACTATTATAATAACTGGCATACATTCAAAATATTCAACAGAGAGAGTTTTCCCCATGGCTAATGCCGCTTGGGGTCTATATACTATTTGCCCAGCAGGGTGGGCTGAAAGCTTTCTGCTCTATGGCAGACATAATAGAAATTAGAGAGGCATTTACTCACAATTCTGATTAGTTATAAGTCACCCTCCGGGCTACGTCACAGCCTATATAAAGTGTCCAACTCCTCAGGGTCTCCACCTGTGGACTCCGAGGCTGGAATCCTCCCGGCATCAGGGGGAAATAGTCTCTGACCTTGTGCTGCTGGCTCCTTCTGGATGCTGTGTCCAGGGTACTCGTAGGCAGGATTTCCAGGTGCAGAGGAAAGAGGATCCTGTGCAGACAAGTGGGTTTGCTCCTGGCAACTCGTGGCAATGGCACACACCAGGCAATAAGGCAATGGGTGTGCAGTGGGATGCACAGCTGCATGGGGAGTCTGAGCTCTGTAAAGGCAGGCTTAAGTGAGCTCAGCAAGTTAGGTACGCAGGCTACTGAGTGAATGAACTAGTGAGCGAATGAACTGGCACGTGAACCCGTGCATGTCTATTTATTAAATGTGAGCCGAGATCAATGGTCTCATTGGTCATACAACGACCAACCAGGTTGGTAGTCAGTCAACCTTACCATAATAGGCAAGAAACCACAGGCCTGGACTTTCCAAATATGGGGCTCACATGGGCCTAGCACTCAACAAGCATGAACTGGGCATGTGGGGGCTTACACAACCTAAAGCCTGGGCAGTCCAGACTTCACGGCACCAGACCCATTGTGCCCTTCTGCACTTGCCACGTGCTCACCTCTGACTATGAGCAGAAAAACATGTCCAGGCAGAGCAAGGCATATGTAAGCCTATTTTTAGGCCTATGGGCCCTCCACAACAGTTATACACAAGTTATCTGCAAGCGAACATTTAATTCATGTCCTCTTAATGTGTAAGAACACTATGAGCTTGAGTTTCAAACAATCAAGAACACAATGCTCCCGACACCTGACAGAAAGGCTGAAAGGTGAAATTTGGATGCAGATATAAATCTCATTAAAGGTATTGGTGTATTAAAGCTAATGATTTGGAAAAAAAAAATCTCTTCTAGGCTCATCAAAAAGAGGAAAATTGTTCTTTGCAGTATAGCATCTGGATTGTGACAGAGTACTTCACAGGTCATGAGCATATAAAATGGAGTCTTCCCTCTAGGTAAAGAGACCATCATCAAAAGTTACCGTCTATGGTACTCTTGATATATAAGGAAATAAACCAAGATGCTATGAAAGTGATCTCAAGGAAAGGCAGAGGAATAGTGCTTCTTGTAGAGTATTAGACATATCAGAGTCCTACATCTGGGGAGGAATAATAAACTGCACCACTATAGGCTGAGAAGTGACCTGTTGGTAAGCGGTCCTGTGGAGAGAGACCTGGGAGTGCTGGTGGATAACAAGTTAACCATGGCACAGCAATATGCCCTTGTGGCCAAGAAGGCCAATAGGATCCTGGGGTGTATTAGGAAGAGTGTGTCTAGCAGATCAAGGCAGGTTCTCCTTCCCCTCTTCAACTGGGGTTCTCCTCCCCAGTTGAAGAGGGACAGGGATCTGCTGGGGAGGGTCCAGTGGAAGACTGCAAGGATAATTAGGGAACTGGAGGGTATGGCTTATGAGGAGAGGCTGAGGGACCTGGGGCTTTTTAGTCTGGAGAAAAGACTTAGAGGGGTTTTGATAAATGTTTATAAGTATCTGAAGGCTGACTAGAAGTGGGGGGACAGGCTCTTCTCACTTGCTCCCTGTGATAGGACAAGGAGCAATGGGGGTAAGTTGCAGCAAAAGAGGTTCTGCCTCAACACAAGGGGAAACTTCTTTACTGCAAGGGTCACAGAGCCCTGGAATAGGCTTTCCAGAGAGGTTGTGGAGTCACCTTCTCTGGAGACTTTCAAGGTCTGTCTGGATGTGTTCCTCTGTGATCTGTGTTAGAGTATTGTCCTGCTCTGGCAGGGTGGGTTGGACTTGATGAATCTCCTTGGGTCCTTTCCAAACCCTAATATCCTGTGAGTCTGTGAAGTGGGAGTGGGCTGACCACCACACCTGGTAGTGCTCAGACCCACCCCCAGGGAGGGATCAGGATGACCTGAGGGCCAGGGTCAAGACCACTCCCCCAGGAGGGTTAACTTTTACAGCAATGAAGCGGCGGCAGCACTCCATGCTACCTGTTCATCCTTTTTGTCGATACAGCCCAAGACTAATGGGCCTTTGGACATAGATTAGCCAATCAGAATGACACTTTGCCAAGTTTCACCATAGTAGGTGAAGTCAGGGTTTTGTTTTCCTTTCCTGCGATTGCTTCCCTGTTGTGGAGGGCCCATAGGCCCGA
>WAAF01016972.1:0-31613 GCA_013400475.1 Tricholaema leucomelas
GTGTAGGTGGCAGAATCCCCCTCTGTGACATCCTATCACTCCAGTCCTTTGTAAACAGTCTCTCTTTATTGGTCTCATAGGCCCCCCTGAGGTACTGGAAGATCACTATTAGGTGTCCCAGATCCTTCTCTTCTCTGGGCTGCACAACCCTAGCTGTCTCAGCCTGTCCTTATAGCAGAGGTGCTCCAGCATCCTGATAATTCTCGTGGCTCTCCTCTGGACCGTCTCCATCAGGTCCACATCTTTCCTGTATTGAGGTCTCCAAAGCTGGATGCAGTACTCCAGGTGAGGTCTCACCAGTGCAGAGTGGCAGAATCATCTCTGTCACTCTGCTGGCCGCACTTGTTTAAAAGTAAGTAGCCATCTGTCAAGAAAGATGTTACTCACTGGACCTGTCTGTCATGGAGGGGCTGTAGGCCCGAAAATAGGCTTCTTTCTATTCCTCGCTTTGTTTTTGCCCTGTCTGGACATGCTCGCCAACCCCAGACAGAAGGTAAACACGATGAAGGCACATTGGGGAGACAGTGGGCTTGGCGCCACTCTGTCTGGCTGCTCAGGGCCCACAGGGTAGTCACAGTATCACAGATCACAGTATCACAGTATCACCAAGGTTGGAAGAGACCTCACAGATCATCAAGTCCAACCCTTTACCACAGAGCTCAAGGCTAGACCATGGCACCAAGTGCCACGTCCAACCTTGCCTTGAACAGCTCCAGGGACGGTGACTCCACCACCTCCCCGGGCAGCCCATTCCAGTGTCCAATGACTCTCTCAGTGAAGAACTTTCTCCTCACCTCAAGCCTAAACCTCCCACGGCGCAGCCTGAGGTTGTGTCCTCTCGTTCTGGCGCTGGCCACCTGAGAGAAGAGAGCAACCTCCTCCTGGCCACAACCACCCCTCAGGTAGTTGTAGACAGCAATAAGGTCACCCCTGAGCCTCCTCTTCTCCAGGCTAAACAATCCCAGCTCCCTCAGCCTCTCCTCGTAGGGCTGTGCTCGAGGCCTCTCACCAGCCTCGTCGCCCTTCTCTGGACACGCTCAAGCATCTCAATGTCCCTTCTAAACTGGGGGGCCCAGAACTGAACACAGTACTCAAGGTGTGGTCTAACCAGTGCAGAGTACAGGGGCAGAATGACCTCCCTGCTCCTGCTGACCACACCATTCCTGATGCAGGCCAGGATGCCATTGGCTCTCTTGGCCACCTGGGCACACTGCTGGCTCATGTTCAGGCGGGTATCAATCAGCACCCCCAGATCCCTCTCTGTCTGGCTGCTCTCCAGCCACTCTGACCCCAGCCTGTATCTCTGCATGGGGTTGTTGTGGCCAAAGTGCAGCACCCTGCACTTGGAGCTATTGAATGCCATCCCATTGGACTCTGCCCATCTGTCCAGGCGGTCAAGGTCCCGCTGCAGAGCCCTTCTGCCCTCCAACTCAGTCACATCTGCCCCCAGCTTAGTGTCATCTGCAAACTTGCTGATGACTGACTCGATGCCCTCATCCAGATCATCTATGAAGATGTTAAAGAGGATGGGGCCCAGCACTGATCCCTGAGGGACACCACTAGTGACTGGCCGCCAGCTGGATGTGGCACCATTCACCACCACTCTCTGGGCTCGGCCCTCCAGCCAGTTCCTAACCCAGCATAGAGTGTTACCATCCAAGCCGCGGACTGACATCTTAGCCAGGAGTTTGCTGTTGGGAACAGTGTCAAAGACCTTGCTGAAGTCCAGATAGACCACATCCACAGGCCTCCCCTCATCCACCAAGTGGGTCACCTGATCATAGAAGGAGATCAGGTTGGAGAGGCAGGTTGCACAGGCTCACGCTTTGGGCGTGTGGCTTGCTCATGCTCTTCCCATATTTGGGGGTACAGGACCTGTGGACCTTCCCAAATTTGGTATGTCTCTGCCTGACGACAGAAGCCTATTGGACAGTGCTATGGCCGACAAACCCATCAATCTCCATACATTGCTTATAAATGGGGCAATCTAAGTAAACAAGGCACCCTCCTTTGCCTTTGGGACACCACCTCTTTTGCCTTTGGGACCTTCCTTTTTGCCTTTGGCTTTTGCCTGTTGCCTCCTGTTTTCGGCATTCGCCACCTTTTCTATTCTCCATCCATCTGACTTCTGCCTGAGGCAACTGCCTATTGTCTCGATGACCTGCAGCGATTCAGCCTGATCTTCTCAGATAGCGTGCCCCAGAACCCGAAGAACTGTTAACCCCACAGGGATCAACTCTGTGCCTGTCTTCACCTCATTTTGGGGACCACAGATACCAAAACTCTGATTTGTGAGTACTTAAACTCTCTTATTCAAGTTGCAAAGGACCTTTACTGACTCCACCAGTGGCACTTTCTGCCACAAGATTCTCCGATTTGAGCAGCTGGAGCTTCTCTAAAACCTATACTAAATTGTTTAATTCAACTGTAAATAGACATTCTGTAGAGTGATTTCACTAACCGTGTACAAAGGATTTGTGTGGGTTTATTGTATATAAGTTTGGGGAAATTTTTTGTATATATTAATAAATTATTTAATTACAATCAAATCGGCCTCGAATCTCCCCAAAATTCAAATTAAACCCCCTTACAACACTGTCTCAAGTCTGACATTTTCATAAAGTTATAGTCCCAGAAGGTTAACACAACACACCATTTGAATCAAGGAACAGGATAAATTAGGGATGATAGATGAAGACTGGCACAAGCTATATTGAGCCCACAAGAAAGCAGGTATTTTTGTATTACCTTGAGTTTTGTGTTCAGTTTCAGGCATTTCAATACAAGATGGGCATGGAAGTGCTGGAGCAAGTGTGGAGGAAGGCAAGGAAGTTGGGAAAAGGGCCTGGAGAATAAATCTGATGAAAAGTGATTGAAGGAGTTGGAGATGGTTAGTTTGAAGAAGAGGCTGAGGAGAGACCTCATCGCTACCTACAGCTACTTGAAAGGAGGTTGTGGAGAGGTTGGTGCTGGTCTCTTCTCACAGATAAATAGTGATAGAACAAGTGGGAATGGCCTCAGGCTCCAGCAGGGTAGATTTAGACTGGATGTTAGGAAGAATTTCCCCTAGCAAGAATTGTCAAGTCTTGGAATGGGCTGCCCAGAGAAGTGATGGAGTCACTTTGGGGATATCGTTTGGGGTGATCCTTGCAGAATAGGGTTCTGGGTTGGACTTGGTGATTCTGAGGGTCTTTTCCAACATGAACATTTCTGCAACTCTGTATCATTTCTCTGTTTCAAGAATAGGGAAACTGAGCTAGATTTTGCCTTGCACATCATAGCTAACAATAGTATTGTGAGTCTGATAGTCAGCGTTGCCAACAATGCAATAAGGAGGAGAAATAGCACTGCTGGACTTTCAGCTTTCGTGCTGAGCTGGAACTCAGGCAGCAAGAGAAATTGTGGATCGATTTGTCAGCTAAGCCAATTTTATCTGGAAGTACCAGAAAAAGAAAAATATAGAAGCCCATTATGTAATTTTTTCCAGAGTAATTATTTTCTTTTTCTGATCACAACTACATTTTGCCAGTCAGAATCTCTCAGTCCCACATAGATCTTGTTTTCCCAGAGATGAGTCTCTTAAGTAGCAGTGCAAAACACCGACCAGATTGGAAGAGAAATTCAATTAAAGAAAAATAAACAAACAAACATACATCTTCTTGCACTGGGGGCCTGTCCTAGGAAAAGCTTCTGGAACATTTATTTCTAGTTTCCTAGGTTCATGTATGGAGTTCTTTGTTTATTTGGCATTTTCTTTCCACAGAGGATTTTTTTATATGGTATATAATGATACAGATGAACCAAGTAACATTTTAGCTGATAATTTCATAGAAGCATAGAATGGTGTGATGGTTTGGGTGTCCCCCTCCCCCCCCACACTTTTAGAAATTACCCAGACTAGACTCAGCCGGCTCTGGAAATTTGAATGAAGCTTATATTTACAGCTAGCACAATTTACAAGCAGATATTTACAGTATATACAGATACATACAGAAATATACCAGGTTAAAAGGTAATACAGACACAACTCCCATCCCAGAAACCTGAGTCCCCAGGAGGGGTTCTCAACCACCCCTCACCTTCCCCCTACCCCTCTCAACCTTACCCCAGTCCTAAGGAAGAATGGAGGTTCGGCCAGAGGGATTAAAAAGCAAGGTGAAGCAGCCAAGCAAATGGAGGGTGAGGTCAGAAAGCAAGACGGAGTTCAGACAGCAGCCACAAACTCCCCAGCAGACAAGAAGAGAACAGCCCAGCATGAAGTGCCCAAGCAAAGTGCCCAAGCAAAAGTGACTTTATCTAATGTTTTGTTTTTCCTTTGTACACATCTCAGCAAGACTGTGAGCGAAGTAGACCTCACCATTGTTTTCATTTCTCAGGCTATCATTTAGTTCTTCTCACCAAAGCATCCCAGCTAGGCTCAAACTAGCACAAACGGTCTGAGTTGAAAAGGACCTCCAAAGGTCATTCAGTCCAATTCTCTCTGCAGGTGGCAGGGAGGTCTTCAACAGGATCGGACTGCCCAGAGCCCTGTCCAGTCTCACCTTGAATATCTCCAGGGATGGGGCCTCAACAACCTCTCTGAGCAACCTGTTTCAGTGTTACACTACCCTTACAGTGAACATCCAATCTAAATCTGCTCTGCTCTAGTTTGAAGCCATTGCCCCTGTTGCCGAGGGGGATTCTGCCACCTGTGCCGATTTGTGGCAGAGGGGAGAAATTAATAGCTGAGAGATAATATGTACAAAAAAAATATATTTATTAACTTCAATATTCTGAATTCTCACCACCCCCAACCACTGAATTTAATATTAAATGGATCTACACGGTCACGGAGTACATTATAGGATTAATACCACACTATAACTTATTAATAACTAGCAAACATTCAAACTATAAACAGAGAGAGGAGTTTCCCCGTGGCTTAATGCCGCTTGGGGTCTATATACTATTTGCCCAGCAGGTGGGATGAATGCTCTTTCTGCTCTAGGCAGAGGCAATAGGTATTACAGAGGCATTAAAGCATTTACTCACAATTCTGATTAATTATCAATAATCACCCTCCGGGGCTATGTCACAGCCTATATCTAGTGTCCAAACTTCAGGTGAACTTCGCCCATGGACTTTGAGGCTGGAATCCTCTCGGCTTCTGGCAGAAAGGAGAATCTTGTCAGTTTCTGAGGAAATGAGTCTTCCCCGCTATCTGGGGGAAATGATGCAGTCTCTGACCTTGTTCTCCTGGTGAAGGATGCAATCTCTGTCCTTGTCTCCTGGCTTCTTGTGCATGCTCTGTCTGGGGACTGTTGGTAGGACCTCAGGTGCAGGAGAAGGATGTCGTGCAGTCTGAGCATGGCTTTATGCTGACTAGCAGGCCGATCGCGGGCAGACAAGTGGAATCTGCTTCCTGGTAACTCAGCGGCAGTGGCACTTACCAGGCAATAAAGGCAGGCAATACAGGATCTGGTCCTGATAAGTCACTGCAGTAGTGTGCAGGGACTGCACATCTGGCTGGGAGACTATGGGAGATTCTGTCTCCATAATAACAGCATAAGCAAGTAGGCATAAGCAAGAGGCCAGTGAGTCTAAACCCTAACAATGAGCAAGTGTGCCTGAATGTGAGCAATCATGAGCGGGGGCGGGGGGGCCTGAGCACAGGGACTGAGTGTGAGCGAGAGAGTCAGAGCACACTGGTGAAGCAACTTGTTTACCTATGTAGCTCTATTTATCAATTGTGGGCCGAGATTAATGGCCCTTTGGACACTAGAATGACCAATCAGGTTATGGCAGTCAGCCAAACAATACCATAATAGGCAAAATCATAAGCCTGGACTTTTCCAAATGTGGAAAGAGCAAGGGCTAGCATTAGGCAGACATGTGCTGGGCATGTGGGGGCTTACACAACGTGTTTACAACCGCATTATACAATCAGGGGGTCCTGGATAGACCAGATTTTGTGGCACCAGGACTATTGTGCCTCTTTCGTGCTTGTTTAACCATTTAATGTGTTTACCTCTGGTTTAGGCAGAAAAACATGTCCAGGCATGATAACACAAAATATAAGCCTATTTTTGGGCCTACAGGCCCTCCACAACAGCCCCTCATGCTATTGCTCCAGGCTCTTGTTAACAGTCTCACTCCATCCTTCTTGTATGGCTCCTTCAGGTGCTGGAAGTCCAGATTGCTCAAGGCCTCATCCAAACTGGCCTTGAACACCTCTGGGGAGGAGGAATCCATGATCAACCTGGGTAAGTGTGGGAGAATTTTCTTGCTAACAGGAGATGAGCTGGTAAACATGAGAACTCATGCTGCAAAGTGTCCTTGAGCCTATCCTGGATTCAGAACAACCAGGCGCTGGGTGGCACCCCCACGCGCAGCTGCAGGGGTGGACACCATGGATTGTTTTGATACAGAGTGACCTATCTGTACCTTACACATAACTCTGAGCCAATCATAGAATCATAGAATCATAGAATCATAGAATGGTTTAGGTTGGAAGGGACCTCAAGGATCATCCAGCTCCAACCCCCTGCCACAGGCAGGGACACCTCCCACTAGAGCAGCTCGCCCAAGGCCTCATCCAGCCTGACCTTAAACACCTCCAGGGAGGAAGCATCCACAACCTCCCTGGGCAACCCATTCCAGTGCCTTACCACCCTCACTGTAAAGAACTTCCTCCTAACATCCAGTCTAAATTTCCCCTCTTCCAGCTTAAACCCATTCCCCCTCGTCCTAACATTACTAGACCGTGTAAATAGTCCCTCCCCAGCTTTCCTGTAGGCTCCCTTCAAATACTGGAAGGCCACTATAAGGTCTCCTCGAAGCCTTCTCCTCTCCAGGCTGAAGAGCCCCAACTCTCTCAGCCTGTCCTCATAGCAGAGGTGCTCCAGCCCTCTGATCATCTTCGTGGCTCTCCTTTGGACCCGCTCCAGCAGTTCCATGTCCTTCTTGTATTGGGGGCTCCAGAACTGCACACAGTACTCCAGGTGGGGTCTGACGAGAGCAGAGTAAAGGGGGAGAATCACCTCCCTTGCCCTGCTGGCCACACTTCTCTTGATGCAGCCCAGCACTCGGTTGGCTGTCTGGGCTGCATGTGCACACTGCCGGCTCATGTTGAGCTTCTCGTCGACCCAGACCCCCAGGTCCTTCTCCTCAGGGCTGCTCTCCAGCAATTCATCAGCCAGCCTGTATCTGTGCCTGGGATTGCACCGACCCAGGTGCAGGACCTTACACTTGGCCTTGTTAAACGTCATGAGGTTGGCCTGGGTCCACCTCTCCAGCCTGTCCAGGTCCCTCTGGATGGCATCCCTGCCCTCCAGCAAGTCAGCTGTGCCACACAGCTTGGTGTCATCTGCAAACTTGCTGAGGGTGCACTCAATTCCTCTGTCCATATCACTGACAAAGATGTTAAAGAGCACTGGTCCCAGCACTGACCCCTGAGGAACACCACTTGTCACCGGTCGCCAGGTGGACATTGTGCCATTGATCACCAATCTGTACCTTCCACTTGTGCCAACCCCAAATTAGTCGTGCACGCCTCTTCCAAGTAGCATATAAGCCACTGTACTGCCTTAATAAAGCATACTGTACTTCTAGCAGCTGAGCTGACTCGTCAGTACCCTGATATCATCTCCGCCGGCTTCCCGCGACCGCAGATCGGTGCCCGAACATTCCAACTAGACCACCCTATCGCTGCATGGCTACGTGTTTGAGGCCTGAATCCTGGACCACTGAGAGGCCCCCAGGCTGAAATTAAGAGAGTGATGAGCCCTGGCCGCTGGACCGCTGGGGCCCTGAAAAAGGCTTGAGCAATGGTTCAACTTGCTGCAGCAAAGAAGCCGACGGAGGAATGGACGAATCGGAAAACAGTGGGCTGTCTCATTGGAGAGGACAGAAAGCAAAAAGTGGGCTGTCTCATCGGAGAGGCCGGGGAAAAAGTGGGCTGTCTCTTCGGAGAGGCCGGGACTGTCTTTCTTATTAAGCCTTTTAGAAAAACAGGGACTTGCAGTAAGACAAAGGGACATGGAAGTCAGTGGCAGGTCTCTATGGCTGCTGCACGTGACCAGGGAACGCCCTAGCCGCTTAGTAAGGGTGGCCACCATAAGCACTCTGCTGGCAAAAGCAGCAGAAACTTTCTCAGTTTAAACTGTTTCTCAGAACTACTGCAGCTCTGCGTAGCAACTGATTTGCTGAGCACCGCTAATGACCCACCCACATGCCTTGCTGAAGACCCTACTGTGTGCGATTGCTGGGGTCCCGGTTTGCCATCTGGGGGTGCAGCCCTGCCCCTCACCAATCGTGTGTACAGGACACAGAAAAAAAACATTGAAAAGACAGAGGGACGAACAGCAGAGACGAAGAGGAAGCCGGAGCGTCGGGAACAGCAGCGAGGACTCTGAGGGATGGGAGATGGGAGAGCAGAGTTCAGAAGTTCAGCGGAGCCATTCCCCTCCCCTCTTTTTACTTTTTTCCCCTTACAGGCTCTGCCAAAAGTGCTGTGTTCTTAAAGAGACAGACTGAGTTTATGATGACTGTTCTGTACACTGGAACCCTGATGCTATTTTGGCTTTGATTGTAATATATTTTAGAATTTGGGAGTTTACTGGATAGGATGTTAAATGACTACTACTTGTACCAGAATTTTTAGAAAGATCTTATTCTCCCTTCTGTGCTGATTCTGAGTCTGCTGTTGTATCACACTTCTTGAATTTTCTTTGCTTTTTCTTGTATTTCCTTAATTTCCTAGATCTTTAAGTTGTTAAGATAATATAGCTGAGGCTAGGAGTTTGTAATACAACAATTGCAGGATTTTAGCATATAGAAATATTATAGAATATTTTCTAGATTTTTTTTCTGTATATTTTGATACCATTTGGATCATGTACAAACAAAAACAAAAACAAAGACAAAAAAGGGGAGGGGGAAAGGAGGGAAGAAGAAAGTTTGCAGTTTCTCTAGTCACATCATACAGACAAGGTCAATGGATTTGTTAGCCTAGGCAATGAATATGTTTGCATTTGTTTTTGTATTTGTTTGTGTTTGACCATTTATCTTCACAGGCCTTAGATGGAGACCAGCTTGTTATGACCAGCCTGTTTTCTTAAAGTGAGCAGAAAATCTTGCTCAGATAGCAGAATTGTGACAAGATCTTGAAAGGAATATAGAAATTATGATTGTATGTGTATAGATTTTAAGGTTTTGATCATGGCTAACATATTTGGATATTTTCATGAGTTTTCAGCAATTCTGGTTTAATGAGTAACAGCAAATTAGAAATTAGTTCCACCTTTGTAAGGGCCAAACCCACTTATTGGTACAGATGGCAAAGTGATTGTTATCTTTTTTCAAGGGCCCTGCAAAAAGATGAGAAACACTGCCTTAAATTTTTAAAACAAAGATCTGTGGAGATAGGCCTAATAGAGTAGCCTGAAGGTAACATCTAGGGCATACTTTTATATCATATTTAGAAATTAGTAGCTCTTAAGCACAGTGGACAGACTCAGCCCATAGCTAAGGAGTGTAGGGAAATCATCAAGATTTCTGAGAATTATAGAGTGAATCCAGAACAATGGGAGTCTGAGAAAGAATATTGGACAACTGATGCATCTGTGACTACAATATTGACTGCCACACAGAATCAGCAAAGGCATGGCACACATGCACTCTCCTGTGGCTGTGATGATCGTCTGGACTTCGGCTTCTGAACATATGACTTACTGTTGCTTGCAGAACAGGCTTTTGGGACTGTTAGCTAAGCTTCGGTGGTTAGCTTGCCAAACTAATGCTACTAGCAAAAGCTCTAACAGGTTTATTATCTTTCTAATTTTAGCATTATTGATTTGCACCTGTGTTATTTGCACCTGTGTTATTTGCACCTGTGTCAACCCCAGCCTATGTAAGATCAAGCCTGAGTTGCTCAAAAGAAAAAAAAGGGGGAATCGTGGGAGAATTTTCTTGCTAACAGGACATGAGCTGGTAAAGATGAGAACTCGTGCTGCAAAGTGTCCTTGAGCCTATCCTGGATTCAGAACAACCAGGCACTGAGTGGCACCCCCACGCACAGCTGCAGGGGGCTGAGCCTGCCAGCTGCAGGGGTGGACACCATGGATTGTTCTGATACAGTGACCTATCTGTACCTTACACATAACTCTGAGCCAATCTGTACCTTCCACTTGTGCCAACCCCAAATTAGTCGTGCACGCCTCTTCCAAGTAGCATATAAGCCACTGTACTACCTTAATGAAGCGTACTGTACTGCTAGCAGCTAACTGAGTCGACTCATCAGTACCCGAATCTCACCTCCGCCAGCTTCCCACGACTGCAGGCAAGCAGTTCCAGTGTCTCACCACACTCATTATAAAGACTTTCTTTCTAATCCTATCACTACAAACCCTGATAAAAAGTCCCTGCGAGAGGCAGGAAGCCGGGGGAGGCCGAGATCGATCGGAGTACTGACGAGTCGACTCAGTTAGCTGCTAGCTGTGCAATGTGAAGTACACTTTATTAAGGAAGTGCAACAGCTTATATACCATTTCGAAGAGGTGTGCACAACTAGCTGAGGATGACACAAGTGGAAGGTACAGATTGGTTCAGAGTTATGCGCAAGGTACCGATAGGTCACTCTGTATCAAAACAATCCCTGGTGTCCACCCCTGCAGGGTGGCAAGCTCAGCCCCCTGCAGGTGTGTGTGGGTGCTCATTATTTACAGCTTGGCTTCCTAAGCCAGAGACAGCCCACGGACAGTTCCCAGCATGAGCTCTGATGTTTACCAGCTCATGCCTTGCTAGGGAGAGAATTCTCCCACAATTCTCCCTTTCTTTTCTTTTGAGCAACCCAGGCTTGGTTTTCCATAGGCTGTGTTTGACACAGGTGTGAATAGCACAGGTGCAAATCAATGATGCTAAAATTAGAAAGAGAATACACCTGTTAGAGCATTCTGCTAGTAGTGTTAGTTTGGCAGGCTAACCACACAAGCTTAGCTAACAACCCCAGAAGCTTTTCCTGCAAGCGACAGCAAGTCATGTGTTCAGAAATCAAAAGTCCAGACGATCATCACAGCCACAGGAGAGTGCCTGTGCGTCACGCCTTCACTGATCCTGCATGGCAGTTGATGTTGTAGAGTCGCAGATGCAGCAGTTGTCCAGTGATCTTCCTCAGGCTCCCGTTGTTCTGGATTCACTCTGTAATTCTCAGAAATCTTGATGTTTTCATTACACTCCTTAGCTATGAGCTGTGTCTGTCTATTGTGCTTAAGAACCACTAACTTCTAAATATGGTACAAAGATATGCCCTAGATGTTACTTTCAGGCCTTGTTCCCACAGCTCTTTATTTGCTTTAAAAATTTAAGCCAGTGTTTCTCATCTTTTTTGCAGGGCCCTTGAAAAAAGATAACAAGCACATTGCCATCTGTGCCAATAAGTGGGTTTTGGCCCTTACAACAGGTGGAGCTGATCTCTATTTTGCAGTTACTCATTTATCAAACCAGAATTACTAAAAACTCGTGAAAATACCCAAATTCATTAGCCATGATCAAAATGGCTCATAATCTATACACATGCAAGCATCATTTCAATACTCCTTTCAAGATCTTACCACAGTTCTGCCATCTGAGCAAGATTTTCTGCTCACTGTGAGAAAACAGGCTGGTTATAACAAAAAACCTGTAAACATAAATGGTCAAACACAAACAAACACAAAAACAAATGCAAACATATTCAGTGCCTAGGCTCACAAATCCTGTGACCTTGTCTGTGTGATGTAACTACAGAAATTGCAGACTTTCTTCTTCCCTCCTTTTTCCCCCCTCTCTTTTTTTTTGTTTGTTTGTTTCTGTTTGTGATGATCCTAAGAGTATCAAAAATATACAGAAAAAAAATCCAGAAAATATTCCATAACATTCTTATATACTAAAATCCACAATTGTCATATCACAAACCCCTAGCCTTAGTTAAGTTATCTCAGCAACTTAAAAATCTAGGAAACGAAAGAAATAGAAGAAAAAGCAAAGAAAAGTCAAGAAGTGTGGTACCACAGCAGACTCAGAATCAGCACAGAAGGGAGAACGAGATCCTCCTAAAAATCCTGGTACAAGTAGTAAGCATCTAAAATCCTATCCAGTAAACTCTTAAACTCTAAAATATATTACAATCAAAGCCAAAAACAGCATCAGGGTTGCAATGTATAAAATAGCGATCACAAATGCAGTCTGTCTCTTTAAGAACAAGCACGGTGTGCGCGGCAGCTCTAAGGAAAAAAAAAGAAAAAAGATGGGAAGAGGGGGGGGAAGTGGTGGGGGAATGGCTCCTCTAACCTTCTGAACTCCGTGGGTGGGGTGGGGGGGGGGTGGCTCTGCTGAACTCCAAGACTCTGCACGTGGAAGTGGGGGGAGGGCGGTGACGCCGAACTCCTGAACTCCGCAGGTCGGGGTGGTGGTGGGGGGCGGCTCCGCCAAACTTCCAGGCTCCGCAGGTGGGGAGGGGACAGTGATGCCGAACTTCCGAGCTCTGTGCCACAGAGTTCGTGCTGCCAGACCCGTTGGCTGGTGTTTTCCTTGTCCTGTACACATGACCGGTGATGGTGGGGGGGACCAGGGCTGCACCGCCAGATGGAAAACTGGAACCTCGGTGATCGTGCGCTGCAGGGTCCTCAGCAGGGTATGTGGGCGCATCACCAGCAGCTCTCAGCAAATCAGGTGGTACGCGGAGCCGCAATACTTCTGAGAGACAGTTTGAACTGAGAAAAGTCCTGCCACCTGCCCTGGTGGGGTGCCCATGCCTGCTGCCATTACTGCATGGCCGGGGCTGGTCTCCACGCATGCGCGGCAGCCATGGGGAGCTGCTGCCGACCTCCATGTCTGTTTTTTCTTACTGCAAATCCCTGTTTTTTTTAAAAGACTCAGTAAGAGAGACAGAAAGGCACTTCTGGATCTATAGCAATTAGGCTGGCTTGTGCTTCTATGGCTGCTGCCCCGGAAGGAGCCGCCATCTTCACAACAGCAACACTGGAAGATGCCGTCAATCTTTACGTCAGCGACACCAGAAGACGCTGCCTATCTTCACAACAGCGACACCGGAAGTAGTTCTGTGCATGGTAAGTTTATGGCAGCCACGCCTTGACGGCTGCCAACTGGTCTCCTCGGTGTCCTGAGTGACTGAACCAGCTCCTCCTTGCGCTTTCCGGGGAGCGTAAATTTCATGGCGGTCCCCGCATCACTTCTGGGCCCCGCAGAGTTCGCGATCCCCAGGGCACTTCTGGGCTGCACAATACGGCTTACTCCACCAGGAGGCGCCTATTCCAATCTTTCCCTACTATGTCCAGCTGCCACTTACCGCAATGATGGTGGAGCAGCGGTGTAGGTCCTGTCGGGACCTCAGCAGCATGACGGCTGAGCGCCACGCTCTGTCGGTCGAGGCCTGGAGGCCTCAAATTCACAGCCGCGAAACAACAGGATGGTTCAGTTGCGATGTTCGGGCGCCATTCTGCGGGAAGAAGGAAGCCGGGGGAGGCCGAGATCGATCGAGTTACTGACGAGTCGACTCAGTTAGCTGCTAGCTGTGCAATGTGAAGTACGCTTTATTAAGGAAGTGCAACAGCTTATATACCATTTCGAAGAGGTGTGCACAACTAGCTGAGGATGACACAAGTGGAAGGTACAGATTGGTTCAGAGTTATGCGCAAGGTACTGATAGGTCTCACTCTGTATCAAAACAATCCCTGGTGTCCACCCCTGCAGGGTGGCAAGCTCAGCCCCCTGCAGGTGTGTGTGGGTGCTCATTATTTACAGCTTGGTTTCCTGAGCCCGAGACAGCCCACGGACAGTTCCCAGCATGAGCTCTGATGTTTACCAGCTCATGCCCTGCTTAGGGAGAGAATTCTCCCACAAGTCCCTTTCCAGCTTGTAGGCCTCCTTCAGGTACTGGAAGGCCACAATTTGGTGTTCGTGGAGCTTTCTCTCCTCCAAGCTGAACAACCCCAGCTCCCTCAGCCTGTCCTCATAGCAGAGCTGCTCCAACCCCTGATCATTTTTGTCACAAACTGATTTGCTGTTATTTATTATTGGCTAATAAGTTGGATCAACACTCTCAAAGAAATCCTGAGGGAGCTGGGGCTTGGAGAGGAGCCTGAAAGGTGAGCTCATTCATAGTTATAAAGATGCAAAGGGTGAGAGCCAAGAGCATGGAGCCAGGCTCTGTTCAGTGATGCCCGATGACAGGAAAAGGGGCAGTGGATGGAAATTGAGGCCTAGGAAGTTCCATGGAAACATGAAGAGGAATTTTTTTCCCTGTAAGGGTGACAGAAGACTGGAACAGGATGCCCAGGGGAGATATTCAAAACCTGCCTGGATGCATTCCTGTGTGATCTGGTATAGGTGATCCTGTTCTGGCAGGGGAGTTGGACTACACGAGCTTTAGAAGTCCCTTCCAGCCCCTAACATCTTGTAATTTTTCAACCTCTGTATTTTAAACCATTTAACTTCAACAACAGTGTCATTTGCACAAGGCCATTTCTGCTATTTGAATGAGAACACAAAGTCAGGGGATAGTTCATCTTAGTGAAACGCATTTTAGAACAAGCAGAGCTGAAAAGTACCGTTAGATGGGAGTCATCTAGTCTGACATCAAGAGAGGCTGGATCAAGACATCTCCAATTCACAGCATTCACTTTCAGAAATTCTCAGAAGTCTGATTTTTGAGAAAATTAGAGATTTACCATTGGATGCAACTCAAGCACAATTCTTTGGCTGCAAACATATAATTTCTGCATGTAGACACTACTCCAAGTGACATGCTTATAGAGGACTTTTTTTTAAATGAAGGAAAAGATGAGTATGCTTATGTTTGAAACAGCTCTTTGGAACTTGAACATACATTGATAAAGCCTGTATTTTTCACTTCCAGTTAAGCTGTACAGCAGTTACTGATTCAAAGAAAACAGCAAATGACTACCAAGTACTGTTACTTAAGGCAATGATAGGCTTGTGTCTAAAAGCTAAACCTCAACAGCTACAAAAGCAAGTGTAATTAAACCTCTGTTTTCCTCTCATGCTCATGTGCAATTTTCTCCCCTACTTGTAATGTTAGTGAGCTGAAGTTTAGTGCCAGTTTCCCAAGCAGATATAAAATCATCTTATCCATTCCCAAAAATAGTAAACTAACATACCCCCAAAGTTCTAAAAATATAAAAGGTAATTTAAAGCCTAAACATTCTTTTTTCTTGCCATGACATTTGATTAAAATATTGGATGCTCTATACTCCTGCATTGGCAACAAGTGCAGTTTTTTGTGAGCACTCACATCATGGCAGAAAATCAGGTTTCCACCTGGCCCAATGAATTTTTATTTGCATAAAGCAGACTGGGGCTAAAGAATGAGTAAGCTTTTCTTTATGCCAGCTCATATTTATGCACATACTGCATCAGGTTAGAAGAGATCCTCAAAAATCATCTTGCCCAACCTTCCTGCAGTAATCAGGGACACTCCTGAATAAAGCAGGCTGCCCAGGGCCACATCAAGCCTGGTCTTGAATACTTCCAGGGATGTGACTTCAACCACATCCCTGGGCAGCCCATTCCAGTATTTCACCACTCTCACTGTAAATAACATCTTTATGGCCAACCTAAATCTACCCTGCCCCACTTAAAACCATTGTCCTTCATCCTATCACTCCAAGCTCTTCTAAACAGTCTTTCCTCAGATACTGAAATGCAGCAATAAAGTCCCCTTCAGGTATTGAAATGAATCTGTAAGGTCTTCCTAGAGCTTTCTCTTCCCCGGGCTGAACAGCCCAAATTCTTTCAGCCTGTCTTTACAAGAGTCTGGATCCACCTCAGCAGGTCCATGCCTGTGTTATGTTGGAGGCCCCATACTTGGACACAGTGCTCCAGGTGTGGTGTCACCAGAGCAAAGCATCAAAGTCTTCTCTCAATCTACTGACCATGCAATTTGCCTTCTGGGCTTCAAGTCTCTATTATTGGCTCATGCCCAGGTTCTCATCTGTTACTACCCTCAAGACTTTTTCTGCAGGGCTGATCCTAATTTCACAGAATCACAGAAACATTCAGGTTGGAAAAGACCTTTGGGGTCAACCAAGAACCCTACTGTGCAAGGTTTAACCTAAACTATATCCCCAAGCACCACATCCAAATAACTTTTAAACACATCCATGGTTGACCACTCCACCACCTCCATGGGCAGACCATTCCAATGCCTAATCACTCTTGCTGAGAAATTTCCCCCCCCAAATATCTAGTCTAAACCTACCCAGTTGCAGCTTCATCATCCCACAGCCTGTACTGATATCAAAGGATACCCTGACCTAGGTGCAAGACCTTTTGCCTTATTGAACCTTGTCATTGAAGTGTTGCCAAAGCTACCATCTCTTACCATTACAAAAGACCAGCAGTGTTTGATGAGGTATTTTGTAGTGTGGTTAACGGCCAATACTCATTCTCACTGTTGAGAAAGGGTGTCTAAAGAAACTTAAAACATTTGGAGGATTCTCTTCTCCCTTGCACTGAATAAAAATCAGGAAATCACCTCACCTTGGGGCTGAAAGGCATAGTGGATACTGATCAATGGAGATCACAGTTTATCAGTGGGGTACATAGTGCCCCACTGCCTTTTAAGTAGTAGAAATGCATAGTATTACATGGCTTTGTCAATGACAGTATTTGTGGGAAGATGAGACAAGTATCCATAAAGAGAGGTTTCCTTCAAAGATGCTGTCAAGGCAACAGAAAAAAATTAGTACCTAATCTCATTTTAAAAAAATGTATTGAATATCAGCTGAATAACTTCTTTATATGACTGGGCTACAGGTTTAAAAAAAAAAATAAAATTGAGAGCACCAAAAGGTTGAAACTTCCTACAGTGCCTAGCACAAAGCAAATTACAGACACAGGGTGGGATTTATACATAGTTTCAGCAATTCAAACTGAACAAAGTATACGATCTCCTGAAGTTAAGAACATTTGGTACTACTAATATTACGAAGAGGGTAGAATTTTAACAGCCTTAGGAGGGAGGGAACAACATAGACAGTGCAAAGCATTTCTGCGTAGTATAGCAATATCATTATTGGGTTTATTGCTTCAACTCAAGTACCATAAGTTCACACACATGCTGTAGCTGACAGATTATTAATTGTAAGATCAAGATATGTTTAGTCTGGAGAAGAGAAGGCTGAGAGGAGATCTGATCAATGTCTATCAATATCTGAGGTGTGGGTGTCAAGTGGAGGAGGTCAAGCTCTTTTCAGTGGTGTGCAGCAATAAGACAAGGAGCAACGGCTACAAGTTGGAACACAGAAGGTTTCACCTTAACATGAGGAAAAACTTCTTTACAGTGAGGGTAACAGAGCCCTGGAAGAGGCTGCCCAGAGAGGCTGTGGAGTTCTCTGGTTGTTCTGGATGCATTCCTGAGCAAACTACCCTGGGTGATCCTGCTTTGGCAGGGAGGTTGGACTGGATGATCTGTTGAGGTACCTTCCAATCATTGACAGTCTGTGATTAATAGATTGACTTCACCATTCACAAATAACCTGATTTCAATTTGTGTAAATTCTGATCTCCATAAATAGTGTTTTTATCATTAGTTCTGGTTTTGTTCTTGTACTAAAGAACGTAGAAATGGTTTTGTTCTTGTACCAAAATATGTTGAACTACTTTTGAAAACGTGAAACTTACTTCGAAGTATTGGAGGGGAGGTTTATGATTTGTTTTTAACTGAGCTTAGGATGTAAGACAGAATATATCTTCCTAAAAAAAAAAAAAAAAAAAAAAGGAGAATATATTATATCTTTTATGGTTAAGACTACAGATTTTTCCATGATTTTTCCATGACAGCTGTAATGAGCAAGACAGTAAATAATGGAGAAGATAACTAAAATTGGAGGGAACCTGATACAACATAAAGCAAGGACCAGAAGCTGTGACAGATCTCTCAGTGAACTTAATGGGTTTTACAGAAAGCCTCCTCTAGCAAAACTACTCTGAAAACTCATATAGATAAGTCTGATTCTTTATAATATCTATTTATTCCTATTCTTTCTAAAAAGAAAAGCATGAAGACAAAACAGGTCTGTGCAAGAAGGATGTACAGATAAAATAAATGCCTGAAGTCAATAGTTACATCCCAAGGTGTGCTAGTTTGAGCCTAGCTGGCATGTTTTGGTGAGAAGAACTAGATGATAGGCTGTAAAATGAAAACAATGGTGAGGTCTATTTCCCTCACAGTCTTGCTGGGATGTGTAAAGAAGAAAGGCAAAACAAAGATTATGGCACTTGCTTCTTCTCTTCGCTGGGGAGCTTTGCCTGCTGGGGAGAAGCTGAGGCTGCTGGCTGGACTCCATCTAGCTTTCTAACCTCACCCTCCCNGGCTCTTCCTGGATGAATTCACTCCCTTCTTGGAGGCTTTGCAGCATCTAAAAAAATAAGACAGTGAAACATTTAATAGCAACCACTACTTCTGATCTGCTGGACTTCAGGCAAATGCAAGACAATTGTAAATATTCCCAGGTTTGAAGAGGAACAGCAGTGCAAAAAACTGTTACTGGCCATTTTTCTCATCTGCTGTGGTCCCAGAGAAATGAAAAAGAGGTACAAAAGTGAGGGATTAAGCTGGAACTCCTCCAGTTAGATCCCCATGAACTTGCTTGGCTACTGCCACCTTCCACACATAGAAGATACCAGCTTCCGTTATACCACTAGGAGAGCAGCAACATGTTTCAGTATCAGCATGGTGATATTTGGTTCCAGAAATCACCTCTGGTAGGGTTACATAAGGTGACAATGAATAAAACCAGACATAAATTATTGTGCTTTATAGCATGCTGGTCGACACAGTAGGATAACATTTTGTGATGCCTGAGTACAGGAAAGTGCAATCAGATTTAATAAAATATTTTCAAGCCAACTCCTAAGAATAAAAGAACAGTACTTCTTTTTTTGTGTTAAGTCATATTTATATATATATATATAATCATAAAATGGAATTTAAGATGTGCCCTTCTAATCTAGAAAGATTTAAAGGTATTATGTCAATTATACAGATTTATTACAGACTCAGGCTCCACCTTGTTCAAGATGAGGGAACAGCACTAGAAAATGAGATGGCTTCGTGCCAAGAAGGGCAACCCGAACCAGTGGATAGCCTGGAAATTGAAGTGGAATTGTTAGGCAGATTATTCTTATGCAGACTTTCTTGTACTATCTTAAGCTTTTAGATGCAGACATCTATTTCTTTGGCTTTTATTCTTTGAAAACTTACGTGGGCCTTGAAACTCAGTTGTAGCTCTCTGAAGCTCTGTGAGCTGAATTAGCATCAAGAACAGCATCTTTCCTCCAGCTGACTGCTAAAGAAGCTGTCAGGAGAAGCACTCTCCCTCCTGGCAGTACTTCCTTTTGGACTGCATTTATTCTTTCAAGAAGGACACCAAGGAAACAGTTGGTGTATTACAGAGCTAAGGAAAAAAAAGGCATTTTGTCTTAGTAGGTAGAAAAGGTATGATCAAAAGCAAAAGCCTGACTTTTGAATTCTCCTTCAAAACTGTTCTGGTTGCGTAACAGAGCAGTGTAAGCTAAATAGTTGATGCTACTCATTATTCCAACTTCATCTACAATACAGTAATTTGGTGTTTGGTTTTTTTGGGTTTTGTTTTTGTTTTTTATCATGTTATCAGGAGAGGCTAAACAAAAGGAGAGAGTAGAGATAGGACTGGGGGCAGTGGATCCAAGTAGAGAAGGGGAGATTGAGATTAGATGTCAGGAAGAAGTTCTTCACCATGAGTGTGGTGAGACACTGGAACAGGTTGCCCAGGAAGATGGTAGAAGCCTCATCCCTAGAAGCTTTTAAGGCCAGGCTGGATAGGGCTCTGAGTAGCTTGGGTTAGTGGAAAACATCTCTGTCCATGACAGAGAGATTGGAAGTAGATGATCCTTCTGTGATATTAGTCTACTTTTAGCCCATGTCTAAGGATGAACTACATTGTGCACTCTATCACCCAATGACCTCTGTCCAGCAGAGAAGATAAATGAGGAAATGAAGAGAAGACCTGTGGGTTAAAATATATATTATATTTTGTGTGTATATGTGTATATATATATATATATATATTTATAAGAAATATAAAATACACAAAGTCATGCATACCTCAACAGATGTATAGTAGTCAGAACTGCTGGGAAGGCAGACCCTGGGAGGATGAAGAGGAGGAGCAGGATCAAGAGGAAGCTGAACAAGAGAAGACAAAACAGGAAGCCCTCAGGAATAGCAAACTTCCCCTCTTATACTGAGTGTTATGTTTATGGCCTGGGATATGCCTGCAGCCAACTCAGGTCAGTTGTCCTGGCTGACTCTACACTGCTAATGACCTGCAGCTGTGATTTTGTCCCAGCAAAACCAGGGCAGGATCACATAAAATCTGAAGACAAAGTGTCTTTTCATCATGACCTATTCAGATGATCTTTAGTGATTGGAAGACAAAAATCCTAACAATTATAGGCTTTGATCATCTGTTAGTATTTGATATTCTGCTGTAACATTTTTTAATTGCTTAGAGTGATTTTACATCCAGATCTTATTCAAAAATGCTATTTACAGATTTTTATATATATATATGAGAATAATAGATTTTGTCCAAAGACTTTAAATAAATACCACACTCCATTTGGAGAAAAAAAAATACACAGTTATTTTTACCTTTAAAAAATGGGGAAAAAATAGAGAAAAAAAAAAAAAAAGGAAAACATTTAATATTTAATGAAAAGCATTTAATATTAAGAATAAAATTGATCATTTAGAACTAAATAGCCCTCACTAAGTACTACCACAGCACAATGCAAAAAGGAACTCTTGTAATATTCTGTGGAAATGAAATACAATTTCTCCCAATCTATATGGGCTGAGGGTGTAAATCAGTGTTAATTAATATTTACATTTTTGGATTATCTTTACCAACCTGAACAACAGTGAGATTCAATTCTCACCTCCTCTGTTAGCTGAAATTTATGCTGGCAACATTCTGGCATAATCTTTAAGCTATTGAGCAAACATGCCCTAAAACAAGCCCCGAGAGACATCTATTCCGGAAAGAAGAACCTTTTCTTTAATCAAAAGATTACTCCTCTGGGTCTGGGGGAAGGGATGTTTCTTATTGCTGCCCTCTCCTCTTGTGTCACATAATTTCTTTAGAATAAAATCATAGAATCAGTCAGGGTTGGAAGGGACCACAAGGATCATCTAGTTCCAACCCATGGGCATGGACACCCTACCCTAGATCAGGCTGGCCTGAGCCTGAGAATGATAAACCTGAATCTGATGTGTTCAACTCGTGGTAGTGAATCTGAAGGAGGATCTTACCTCCCTTCAGACATGTCTGTCATCTTCCAATGACATGTCATCTTTGCTGTCTTCCACACTGAAACTGATCAACACTGAAGAAAAGAAGTAAATGAAGAAGAAGAAGAAAAAAAAAGACAAATAATTTTAATATGTCTTGGACAAAGCACTTGACCAAGTGCGTTGTCCAAGACAAAGAATCACCAATTTGCTTACAATCAAAGCTAGAGCTCTCTTTTATGCTCTTGGTAGAAACTATTTTCTCATATCCCCACTATTTACTTTGCCAGTTTCCCAGACAACTTGCTTTGTCACATTCTGCCCAGGTACACCTTACCCCTGCTTTGAAAACATACTGTCAGATATGTAGAGAGCTACACAGACCTTGGAGGAGCCCCTAATATCTTGTCTTGCACTGAGAGAGAGCCTTTCTGCATTTTGAATACCTAGAAGATCAAATCTCTATTAGGAAAACAAAATAAACCAACACCTAAAAAACCCACACAAGCTGCAAAACCCAAACAGCAAAACTGAAGCTGCAAAAACCAAACAGCAAAATCCAAGCTGTAAACCCCAAACTGCAAACCTGAAACTGCTAACCCCAAACTGCAAACCTCAAGCTGTAAACCCCATACAGCAAACCCCAAACTGCTAACCTCAAACTGCATAATCCAGACAGCAAAACCCAAACAGCAAAACCCAAGCTGCAAAACCCAGACAATAAAATCTAAGCTGCAAAACCCAAAGAGCAAAATGCAATCTCTAACCCCCAAACTGCTAATCCCAAACTGCTAATGCCAAACGGCTGTTGTGGAGGGCCTGTAGACCTGAAAATAGGCTTGTTTATGCCTTGCCCTTCCTGGACATGTTCTTCTGCCCAAACTGAAGGTAAACACATTAAATGGATAAAAGGGCCATAAAGTCTGGCCTGCCCAGGACCCCTGATTGTATAATGTGATTGTAAACATGTTTGTGTAAACCCACCAAGCTCGTGCTTGCTGGGTGCTAGCCTGTGTGTTTACCATATCTGGAAAGTCCAGGCTTGTGATTTTGGCTATTATGGTATTGTTTGGCTGACTGCTATAACGTGATTGGTCATTGTGGTGTCCAAAGGGCCATTAATCTCAGCCCACATTTAATAAATAGGGGCACACAGGTAAACAACATGCAGCTCGGGCCCCGTGCTCGGACTTCCTGGATTGCTCATGCTCAGTTACTTGCACAAGCTCACTTGCTCGCTCATTATTAGGTTCAGACTCACCAGCACTGCTTATGCCTGCTTGTTTTGCTGTTATTATGGAAACAGTATCTCCCATAGTCTTCCAGCCAGCTGTGCACACTTGCACGCCACTGTGGTGAGTTATCAGGAACAGATCCTGTATTGCCTGCCTTTACCTACGGAGCTCAGACTCCTGAGCAGCCATGCACCTTATTGTATGCCCGGTGCCTTATTATTGCCTGGTAAGAGCGCCACTGCTGATGAGTTAACTAGGAGCAGACTCCACTTGTCTGCACGTGATTAGCCTGCTAGCCAGCATGAGACCTTGCTCAAACTGCATGTCACTGTACTCCCTCTGCACCTGAGGTCTTGCCAACAGTCCCCGGACAGAGTGGCCATGAGAATCCAGGAGAGAAGGGTAGAGACTGCATCTTTCGCCAGGAGAACAAGGTCAGAGACTGCATTATTTCCCCAGAAGCCGGAAGGATTCCAGCCTCAAAGTCCATGGGCAAAGACTCCTCTGAAGTTTGGAGACTAGTAATAAGCTGTGACGTAGCCCCAGAGGGTGATTGATAATTAATCAGAATTGTGAGTAAATGCTTTAATGCCTCTGTAATTTCTATTGCCTCTTTCCATAGAGCAGAAAGAGCATTCATCCCACCTGCTGGGCAAGTAGTATACTGACCCCAAGCAACATTAAGCCATGGGGAGATGTCTCTGTTTATAGTTTGAATGTATGCTAGTTATTATAATAGTTACTGTTCTGATATATTTCCCATAATGTCTTCCATGACCATATAAGATCCCTTTAATATTAAAATTTAATGGTTGGGGGTGGTGAGAGTTCAGAATATTTAAGTTAATAAATATATATTTTTATAGAATATTATCTCACACCAATTAATTTCTCCCGCCACAATCAGCGTAGGTGGCAGAATACCCCTCCACAACAAATTGGTGTAGTCGGCAGGATTACACAATGATGGAGACATTGTCTAAACTGGGATATAATATCACAGGATATGGGCTTGAGTGGGCAGCTAAAATTTGCCACCTGCCCAAAATGTTATTTGAAAAACTAGCAAAAGACGCTCAGGAAAATCACGCTTTAATCCTGGCCACCTGTCTAGTGCAGACACTGACAGAACTGAAAAATGCAGATGAAAAAGTCCAAAGTCCTGAGCCTAGAGAGAAAGAATGAAAAATTGGAATTTCAAAATCAGAGGTTTTTTGATTTGGTCTCTGTATGCCTCATAAGAGAGGCAAAATCCAGCCCTATGTCCCTGCAATATCTCCAAGCAGGCACAGGGAAGGGCCAGTAGCTTGATGGCCCATCAGCTAGCACAATAGCTAATACAAAAGACATGGCTCTCCCTTCAGGACAGGAGCTATCAGTGTCCCATTCAGCCGCTCCTAGCCTCAATTCGGCAAACAGCCCCCAAAATCCAGTTGCCCCCACAACTCCAGCTGCTCCTGCCAGAGGCACAACTTCCTCTGAGCTACGCGATTTCAAAACAAAGCCAAGCCGCAAAGTTAAAAGCAGCACAGAGAAAAGAGCCTTCAAAGACTTTGGCTCTCTGAAGCATAGAGATGTCCCCAGCGTCAGCCTTCGCATGCACAAAGCAAACGCCCACACTGCACAGGAGCCACATGAGACTGACCGTCAACCAAGCCCCACCCAACCACATGAAAACAGTGAAACCAGCACAGAGCCTGCAAATCCCAGCTTCAAAGGCACAGCGCGCAAAAAGTCTCATGGCCTGCAAGCTGACGGTCCCTGGACAGCCCAGCCATGTCACTGGCCAGCGATGGAACCTCTCGTCCAAACTGCAAACCCTAGCTGAAAGCTGGTACAAACCGCGAAGCATCCCAACATAATCCAAAGGGGAAGTTCTGGGAAAAAGCCGTGAATGTCAAACAGCAGAAAGATGTTGAACCTGCTAAACCTTCAGCCTTAGCTGAGAGCACAGGTGACAAGTAGCACAGAGAAAGCCACGGTGCAGAACCACATGGTGAAGGGAAGGTGCACTTCAAAGACCTGTCACCCACTGCTTCTGAATCTGGAAGACAGTGTCACCAGCGGGACAAGCAAAGACATAATAGAAATTCAGTGCAGAACCCCCAGCTTGGTACCACACATCACTCTCCTGGGAATCCTTTCTCTCTCCATTGGACATTAAAGAGCCTAGATAGATGTTTCAGGAGTCTAACCTAAATTGAGGCAGAAAGAATACCACTCACAGGAAATTTGTACAAATTACTAATGATACAGGTTGAAAAAAACAAAGCTAGCCAACCAACCAAACCAAACCCACTGAGGGAACTTTTAATTCAGTTTTGATTTCAATTGAATATTCAGAATTAATATATCTTTTATTTAATCTCCTTAAAGGGGGAAAAAAGGACACATTTAGGTCACAACACTTTAAAGATTAGGGTGTTCAGGGTTCTTTTTCTATATATAGAGTGGAAATCAGAGAGTTAAAACACTTAAGAATTGTTTAGTGGAAACATTTTAGTGGAAGAGGACAGAAATTTTAACAGCATCTACTCACTAGAAAGAAAAACTCTCAAGAGGTTAGATGAACAATGGCAAAAATAGCATGCTTGCATCCTCCACAGAATTATATCCTGCTCCAAGATACATATTCAATGAGGATTAGCATTATTATCATTATTATTGCTTTAAAAGAGTGATGATAATATCAGGAATGAAATTCCCTCATCAAGTAATAAGGAAAAAAAAGTATATGTTCTCTATATGCATTAACTGGGGGGGGACAGAATCTGCAAATCAGTGAAGACAGAGAAGAGTTGCAGCTACATTGATTTATGCCTGCTCTTCTTTTTATGCGTAGCCTGAGGAGCCTTATGATGATATGTAAAGAGTCAGGGTGGAATGTGTATAAATAAGCCCATTGCTGCTTTGTGAAGGCTCTTTAAAGCACTTTTTTTATACACTCCATTCCAAATTGCATTTTCTGGGGGAGAAATGGGAGGCATCAAGACAAGACAGAGTTCACATAGTAAGAAAAATCTCCACTTTTATTCCATTTCTTTTAGTTTGCCTTTTCCTTATCCTTTATTTATTTATTTATTAAGAAGGAAAACCATTGCCCAATATTTCATCCTAATGCAATAATAAACAGGTGTACTAAGTTCAAGGTGAACGGATTTGACAAATCTCTGCATACAAAGAAGCAGCATGAAGAGATGAGTGCCATGCCTTCTCTCCCTGGAGCTAGGGAGCTCTGTGGAGCAAGTGCAACAATAGTTTTATTAGTAAAGCATCAAACCACCTTTTCCTCTCTGTTTTCCCCTCTCTCTCCACCCTTACTGTAGATCCTCCAATTTGTGAATCACTTTGTTTTCCCTAGAATATTTGGTGTGAGAGTTCAAGCATCTCCTTCATTGACAAAGAGAAATCCTATACAATAGTTTTTACTTCTGGAAAAGGGGAAATAAACCCCCAAACACCAGTGGTTCCAAAACCTAACTGCCTACTCAAGCCACAAAATGATCCTTTCTATATCTTCACAAATCACAGAATGTCAGGGGCTGGAAGAGACCTCGAAAGATCATCTAGTCCAACCTCCCTGTCAGAGCAGGATCACCTATACAAGATCACACAGAAACATGTGTTGTGGAGGGCCTGTAGGCCCAAAAATAGGCTTATTTTATGCCTTACTTTGCCTTGCCTGCCCAAACATGTTTTCCTCCCCGAACCAGGGGTAAACACATTAAAAGCACAAAAGGGTACAATAGGCCTAGGTGCCACAATGTCTGGCCTGTCTAAGGCCCAGGTTGCAAACAAGTTATATAAGCTGCTTGTAAACATGTTGCATAAGCCCACGCTGTCAGCGTGTGGCCTAGCCTATGCTCTCTCCATATTTGGAGATACCAGGCAAGTAACTTAGCCTATTATGGTATTGTTTGGCTGACTGCCAATCTGATTGGTCACTAATGGCCAATTAGGCAACTAATCACAGGCCCACAGTTCATAAATGGGAGCTCACATGTGCTCTCGCTTGCTTCTTCCGCTCCCCCTCCATTGCTTCTTCTACTCTAACTCCATTGCAGCAGCTTCACCTGCTCGCACTCGCTTCACCAGTGTGCACTCACACTCACTCTCAGGCCCCATGCTCGGGCCCCTCTGCTCACAATCATTAACGTTCAGGCACACCTTGTTATTATTTAGACTCACCAGCCTACTTACTCGTGCTGCTATTATGGAGATAGAATCTCCTAGCCACCTTGCACACCCTCTGCCTTCATTACCTGGTAAAAGCCATTGCTGCCGAGATGCCAGGAGCAGACACTCTTGTCTGCACATGCAATCAGCCTGCCAGCCAGCATGAGAACCATGCTCAAACTGCACAGCATCCCTTCTTCTGCACCAGAGGTCCTGCCAACAGTCCCCGGACCAGTTCCTGGACAAAGCATCCAGAAGGAACCAGGATACAGTATCACAGTATCACCAAGGTTGGAAGAGACCTCACAGATCATCAAGTCCAACCCTTTACCACAGAGCTCAAGGCTAGACCATGGCACCAAGTGCCATGTCCAACCTTGTCTTGAACAGCCCCAGGGACGGCAACTCCACCACCTCCCCGGGCAACCCATTCCAGTGTCCAATGACTCTCTCAGTGAAGAACTTTCTCCTCACCTCAAGCCTAAACTTCTCCCAGTGCAGCCTGAGGCTGTGTCCTCTCATTCTGGCACTGGCCACCTGAGAGAAGAAAGCAACCTCCCCCTGGCCACAACCACCCTTCAGGTAGTTGTAGACAGCAATAAGGTCACCCCTGAGCCTCCTCTTCTCCAGGCTAAACAATCCCAGCTCCCTCAGCCTTTCCTCATAGGGCTTGTGCTTGAGGCCTCTCACCAGCCTCGTCACCCTTTTCTGGACACGCTCAAGCATCTCGATGTCCCTTCTAAACTGGGGGGCCCAGAACTGAACACAGTACTCAAGGTGTGGTCTAACCAGTGCAGAGTACAGGGGCAGACAAAACATCCAACATACAAGGCAGACAAAACATCCTCGCCAGGAGAACAAAGTCAGAGACTGTATTCATTTCCCCAGGTAGCTGGGAAGACTGCATCCTCTTCCCAGAAGCCGGGAGAATTACTCATCTCCCCTAGAGCCAGGAAGATTGTGAGTAAATGCTTTAATACGTCTGTAATATTTGTAGTCTCCTGCCATAGAACAGAAAGAGTTTCAGCCAACTCTGCTGGGCAAATAGTATATTGACCCCAAGTGGCACTGAGCCACGGGGAAACCTCTCTCTCTGTTAATAGTCTGTTAATAGTTGTATGCTAGTTATTGCAATATAGTTATTAATAAGCCATATTGTGTTATTATTACCATAAGGTCAGTCCATAATCGTGAAAAGTTCCGTTTAATATTAATATAGTGGTTGGGGGTGCTGAGAGTTCAGAATATTGAGTTTAATAAATATATATTTTTATACATAATTATCTCACACCTATTAATTTCTCCCCTTCGCCACAAACTGGCGTAGGTGGCAGAATCCCCCTCCGCAACACAATGTCCAGGGTTTTTTTTAATATCTCCAGAGAAGATGTGGCCGCTCTGCCACAATGCCTTGGTTCAATAATGGCAGCACGTGGTCATCAGCATGCAAACACCAATGTGGTAGACAGCAAAATGGCGTTTATTAACATGTAGCATGGGATTATATAGGGTAGGTAGCAACATCACTTCCTTCTGCTTGCATCACAGAGAGGAAGCTAAGTATAACAAAAGAATCATAGAGAAATCATAGAGAGCACAGAAAGGAGCCCTATCTTTCCGTAACATCACGCCATCTTGAGATCACCAGACCCTAACTACAACAGAAGGAAACTCCACAACCCCTTCAAGAGCTCTTAATTATTACAAAGGGTAGAACTGTGAGTTTCTCAGAATCACACAATCACAGAACATTAGGCGTTGGAAGAAACCCCCAGAGATCACCAGGTCCTTTGTCAAAGCAGGTTCATCTAGGGCAGGCTACACAGAAATGCCTCCAGGTGGGTTTGCAAAGTCTCCAGAGGAGATGCCACAACCTCTCTGGGAAGCATGTTCCAGGGCTCTGTCACCCTCACTGTAATGAAGTTTATTTTCATATTGAGGTGGAACTCCCTGTGTTCTAGATTATACCCATTATTCCTAGGTTGTGATGAAGTTTTCTTCAACCATAGCCAACTAAGGTAGCCAGTTAAACAGTTTTTTACTCAGACAAATTAGTAATATCCTTAATGAAAATGAAGAAATATCCATCCAGCCTTATTTTCAATTCTCTCTTTTCCCTTCCCCTAACCTTCACTAACCTAAAATATAGGGAAATGTCTAGAAGGTTTTACAATACCAATCTGAGTTACAATGCGCTGTAGAAATTTGCTGGAGAGAGCCCAATGGAGAGGCACAAGGATGATTCGGGGACTTGAACATCTCCCCTATGAAGAGAGACCAAGAGCCCTGGGGCTGTTCAGTGTGCAGAAGAGAAGGAATTACAGAATGTCAGGTGAAACCTTCGGTGTCCAAATTTACATCCATTGTTCCTTATCTTATTGCTGTGCACCACCAAAGAGAGCTTGGCCTCCTCCACTTGACACCCACCCCTCAGATATCTGTACACATTGATCAGATCCCCTCTCAGACTTCTCTTTCACAGACTAAACAGCCCCAGGGCTCTCAGTGTCTCTTCAAGGGGAAAATCCAAAAGCAACACTACCAAATTCAAACTGCAGGGACTAAAGCTGTCACTCGGATGCAGAAAGGAGTGTGTATTTATATACCAATATCCTTTAGCTATGTGAAGTGTTACATGTGACAAATAATTTTCAGTTTGTGATGGAAAAATGTTCAGTAACTGGGAGGTGAGAGCACAGTGTTACTGATTCCTAGGAGTTCAATAGCTCCTTTATTAGCAATTAGTTTCAAATTACCAATTTGCAAGTTTATCGCTCTAGGGCATCCCTACCCAAATTCTGGCCTTGACTAACTACCTGGTGAAGCTCAAAATGAATTAATGAAAACTGAAATTCGGCCATTATGTTGTTGCAATTATTTCTGTTCCCTAGAGATAACACACCTGAAATACTTGCTCCTTTTACCTGAACTTACTTAAATTTGCTTGGAAAGTTGCTGGGAACTGCTTGAAAATAGTGTCTAATTCACTTATATGAATCAGCATGTCATTATCTAAGGAAATTAGAACAACTAGCCTCTTTAGTTGGGCAAGTTCCTGCTCTGCTGACATACTGGAGACAATATTGATTTTAATTGTTAAGAGTCACTAATGCATCATCATCAAAAAATCAAAGACATCTCCCTCTAAAAAAATCAGCACCTCTTATGAATCATTGTTTATCCTTTAATAAAAGTCTCTGCTGTCCTTTCCTATTTATCATCTGAGGAAGAGGAGAGCATTAGCTACACCAGTAATCAGTTCCCCTGACATTATTATCCCCTGCACCTCCTTTGTCTTACACCTCTTGACTCTTTCACCACCTTTGTGTTTGGAACAGTATTTATCAAAGGAAGTTGGGAATTACTGGTGTCTCAATTTTGCTCTCCATCTGATTCATGAAGCACTCCTGATAACGTGAAGCACAGTTCATGAATTACTGGAGAGTCAGGAAAGAATGTGAGTGCATCTATTTCCATACAAACGGCCTCATTATGATGCAGGCTGGGGATAATCTATAAGAAGGGATTCTTCTCTGAAAACAGGGGTCCTGCTGGCTGTGTCTTTCTGTTCATACACAAAGAAACACAATTCCAAAACTATTTCAGAAATATAACTTCTAAATCAGTGTGGTGCACCTCATGGCAACCCAAATAAAAGGCACTGACAGGGCTCGGAGCTGTGGCAGACAACCAGGGTCATTCTTACCCCAGCATGCAGTTTCTTCACTTTGTAAAGCAATCAAAGAGTATCACAATGAAAGATGTCAAAGAAAGGTATAGGAAGGTGTGAATATTAACACAGAATCACAGAATTGTCAGGGTCTGAAGGGATCACAGATCATCCAGTTCCAAACCCCTGCCATGAGCAGGGACACCTCACACTTAGACCAGGTTGCTCAAGACCACATACAGTCTGGCCTTAAAAACTTCCAGGGATGGGGCTTCTACCATCTCCCTGGGCAACCTGTGCCAGTATCATAACAAACCATGCTTAAGATGCACAAAGAGCTAAGAAAAAACTTATCTAAAATAAAGATGTTTTCCACAATTACAACAACAGGCTGTTCTTACAGGGAATGGAGAAGGTTTTTTCTCAGAGTTCCACCCAGCAAAATGAGAAAATAGGATGCATTAAAAAGAACTTGACCAGCAGATCAAGGGATGTTCTTTCTGCTTTCAACTCTGCCCTTGTAAGGCCACATCTGGTGTGCTGTGTTCAATTCTCTGCTCCCCACTTCAAGAGGGATAAGCAAATACTGGAGAGAGTCCAACAGAGGGCTGAAGGATTAATAAGGGACTGGAACAGCTGTCTTAAGAGGAAAGGCTGAGAGACCTGGGGCTGTTTATCCTGGAGAAAAGAAGAATAAAAAGGAATCTCTTCAATGCTTATTAATATCTAAAGGACGGATAGATCTAGACTCTTTTCAGTGGTGTCCAGTGATAAGAAACGGAGTAATGGGCACAAACACAGAAAGTTCCACCAAAACATAAAAATTTCTCCAGGGGGGATTGAACTAGGTAATCCTCAAGGGTGTGCTAGTTTGAGCCTAGCTAGAATGTTTTGGTGAGAAGGATTAGATAATGGGCTGTGAAAGAGAAAAAACAATGGTGATGTCAAAATTCACTCATAAGCTTGCTGAGACGTATAAGAACAAGAATCTGAACATAGATAAGGCACTACTGCTGCTACTTCTGGGGGAACTGGCTGACCTACATCTCTCTCTGTAGCCTCTCTGCTGTTTCTCTGATTAATCCACTTTGCTTCCTAACCCCCTGGCCAAACCTCCATTCTTTCTTGGGAATGGGGTAAGGTTGAGAGAGGAGGGGAGAAAGTGGAAGGGCAGTTCACAGTATCACAGTATCACCAAGGT
>WAAF01016973.1:0-59655 GCA_013400475.1 Tricholaema leucomelas
GAGAGGGAAAGGGAGAGGGAAAGGGAAAGAATGTGTCAAGTGTGTGAGGACAAAGATTGTGGATTAATCAGAAAGTGTGTGTTGGGCACTTTTTTTTTAATAGGCACATTTTGTCTAAATTTCAATTGAATGTTCAGTGAGACAGGTACCAAATTGGTATCAGTTCCTCCAAGTGAGAAGGGTATGGAACACATTCCGGTGTCAAGGGGAAAAACAGAGCAAGAACACCTGGCCTTCTAAAATGTCTGCTCGCAGCTGCCCATACCAGGAGGCAGGACTGGAGCTGGTATTTGTTATTCATGTTACATCTACAATCTGTGGTAAAAATGCACAGCTAAATCCACAAAATTCTCTCTGGGCATTTATCAAGAGCGGCCCAAATGGCATCAGTGAGGAGCTGTTGGGGAGGGGAAATGAATTGATGCGAGATGATATTTTCCAAAATTACTATTGTTTATCAATGTTGCTATTCAGAACTCTGCCACCCCTGACCACTCATTTTAATCATATTTCAGTTCTTACATGCTCATGGAAACATTCTCTGGATGACATCTACATCTAGTAATAACCAGCAAAATATGGAAACATTAATTGAACTGGAAGAGAAGGTTCCCATGGTCAAATTCCACTTGCAGTCAATACGCCACTTGCCCAGTAGCTGGGCTCAAGGAGCTCTTTCTGCTCTGTGGCAGAAGGCAGCAGAGAATTACAAAGAGGCATTTAAGCATCTACTCACAGATTATTATTATTACCTTCACAAGGGCCAGCCACAGTCCAGACAGTGCCCAAATGCTTCCAGGGGACTCTGTCCTGTTGGACATTGAGGCTTGAATCTTCCCAGCTTCTGGGGAAAGGACACAGCCAATCTCTGACCTTGTCTGCTGGCTTCTTCTGGACCATCTCTATATATGCCCAGGGATTCTAGGCAGGACCTTCAGGTGCAGAAGGCAGATGTGGTGCAGTCTCAGCACCATGTCACGCTGGCCACACAGGCCGATCGCGTGCAGGCATCCAGGGTCTGCTCCTGGTAACTGGCAGCAGTGGAGTTTAGCAGGCAAGCAATAAGGCAGTGTGCAATAGCAGCAGGGCTGGGCACAGCAGAGAGAGCAGGCAAAGAGCAGGGAAGCAAAAGCAGGTTGTTCACCTGCCTATCTCCTTTTATCATGTGGGCTGAGATTAACTGCCCTTTGGACACAAGAGTAGCCAATCAGGATGGCAGTTAGCCAAACCTTACCATCTGAGGCAAAGCCACAGGCTCACTTTTCCCTCATTTGGGAAAAGCACAGGCCTGGCACTAGGCAGGCACAAGCTAAGTGTGTGCACCTTACACCACAGGACCCTGGGCAGGCCAGGCTCTCTGGCTCCAGGTTCTTTTGTGTCCATTTCCCATGCTTGCCTCTGTGCTGGAGCAGGAAAACATGCCTAGGCAAGGCAGGACATGTACAAGCCTATTTTGGGCCTATCAGGCCTACCACAACGGGAGCGTAGCAGAATGTAGACACGTCTGTTAGCAAGTAAACCAGAAAATGGGTCTGGTAGCAAGTAAACCAGAAAATGAATGCTTTCACAGGGAGAACACAGACAGGCTGTTTTCATAATGTGTTTATGAAAATGGTCACAAATTGGAAGAAACCCCAACTTTTCCTACAAAAGGTTGGTGACAAGAAACCCAAAATAAAGTTTAGGCTGTAGTCAAACTTGTTGTTCTGGTGAGTCAGCTGGTTGGTTTTGGTTTTAAATTGTAATCATCAGGATTCAGAGAGAAGATTCATGATTCATTCTAGGCAACATCCACACCAAAACTTAACAAATCCTTATGTGCTGTATCACACAGTGTCACAGTATTACCAAGGTTGGAAGAGCCCTCACAGATCATCAAGTCCAAGCCGTTACCACAGAGCTCAAGGCTAGACCATGGCCCCAAGTGCCACGTCCAATCCTGCCTTGAACAGCTCCAGGGACGGCGACTCCACCACCTCCCTGGGCAGCCCATTCCAGTGTCCAATGACTCTCTCAGTGAAGAACTTTCTCCTCAACTCAAGCGTAAATTTCCCCCGGCGTAGCTTGAGGCTGTGTCCTCTTGTTCTGGTGCTGGCTGCCTGAGAGAAGAGAGCAACCTCCCCCTGGCCACAACCACCCCTCAGGTAGTTGTAGACAGCAATAAGGTCTGCCCTGAGCCTCCTCTTCTCCAGGCTAAACAATCCCAGCTCCCTCAGCCTCTCCTCGTAGGGCTGTGCTCGAGGCCTCTCCCCAGCCTCGTTGCCCTTCTCTGGACACGCTCAAGCATCTCAATGTCCCTTCTAAACTGGGGGGCCCAGAACTGGACACAGCACTCAAGGTGCGGTCTAACCAGCGCAGAGTACAGGGGCAGAATGACCTCGCTGCTTCTCTGGTTATATAGGACTTATTTCCACTCTCTTCTCCCTGTCCATCATCTGGCCCATACACTTAGTTACAGCAGGTACACATAGTGAACACAATTGCCCATGGTTGTGTGGTTGTTTGTGTGCATTATTCCTTCGGACATTTATGTTTGTGTTTTCTTTGAAAGATGAGGGGGGTTATTTCCTTGGTGCAGATGACTATGTTTGATAACCAAGTGCTTCACAGGATGGAAAGCTCACAACTCACACTGTCAATTCCCCATGGGTCTGTGATAACACTGATGAAAGAAGGGAAAATCTATGACATTAAAATGACAAATTCCATTATATTCACACCTTCAGTGGCTGTCTGGTCAGGAAAAAGAAAGTGTGAATGTGCTGAGTAAGATGACTTTGACTTTTAAGGTCATGCAAATAGTCCAAACTTTTAATTAGGTCCTGTTCTCTCACCACAGGGTTGTATGCCCTGCCCTTGGCTCACTCTGGCATTACACAGTGTTAGCAAGGTGCCCTCAGTGCAACAGAAAACTGGGAGGTCCATTTGCAAAGGTGCTTGGCTTACAACCCAGCAGAGAAAGGTGCTTCAGAGATGTTTGCTGGCACTGTATTGAACACATATGCCAAAACAAGCCAAGAACTGAGAAAAACTAGAACCACAGCCCAGCTGAAAGTGTATTAGAAAGTTCCTGCAGTGGTAAAATCATCAAGCAAAATGGGGAGAAAAGCCATTACTGGGTTCACATTACAGACACAGGAAACACTGAACAAGGATTTAAAGTTCAATTTTCACCTCAAATTCAACGCTGTCCCCCTCCTGGGGACTCAGGTTTCTGGAAGGGCTGTTATAGAATAGAATAGGATAGAATCAATCAGGTTGGAAGAGACCTCCAAGATCATCCAGTCCAACCTAACACCCTGCCCTATTCAGTCAACCAGACCATGGCACTAAGTGCCTCAGCCAGGCTTTTCCAGAACACCCCCAGGGACGGTGACTCCACCACCTCCCTGGGCAGCCTATTCCAATGCCAATCACTCTCTCTGTGAAGAACTTCCTCCTAACATCCAGCCTATACTTCCCCTGACACAACTTGAGGCTGTGTCCCCTTGTCCTGCTGCTGGTTGCCTGGGAGAAGAGACCAACCCCCACCATTGATGTTGTGTTTCTGTATTACTTTTTATCTTGTATATTTCTGTCTATAACTGTATATACTGTAAATATCTGATTGTATATTCTGCTAAGCTGTAAATATAAGCTTCATTCAATTTCCAGAGCCAGCTGAGTCTAGTCTGGGTGATTTCCAAAGTGTGGAGGGGCAGGGAACGCCCAAACCATCACACTGATATTTGATACTTAGGACAGATTTGTGTTATCTCATTTTACCAAGGCAGAAGTTAAGCAAGGTCAGAGAAATAAGCTACCAGTGTGGAGAGCTTCGAGAAAAAAGGAAAACCAAATGTATAGACCTAATGTTGGAAGTAATCATCCACATAAACGATTGGACAACTTCTTTGAAAAGCAAGTGACTGGCAGCTTTCACTAACATAAATAGCATGAGAGTGAGCACAATTCAAATATAGAGCCACACATAAGACCCTGTTAAAAATATTCAGGCAGATCTGTATTTGGAGGCATTTGTGGCTTGCTACAGGAACAATCACATAAAATAAAGTGTGAAGATTCTAAATGGACTCAGTAGGAGCTGTGGATTTTCCCAGTCCTGATTACAACGAGGACCAACACACAGTCAGTTAAACATTTTGCCTTCTTTCACAGAATCAATCAGGTTGGAAAAGACCTCTAGGGTCATCGAGTCCAAACTATCACCTAACCCTTCCAATTAACTAAACCATGGCACTAAGTGCTTCATCCAGCCTCCTTTTAAACACCTCCAGGGATGGTGACTCCACCACCTCCCTGGGCAGCCTGTTCCAATGCAAATCATTCTTTCCGTGAAGAACTTCTTCCTAACATCCAGCCTAAACCTGCCCTGGTGCAGTTTGAGGCTGTGTCCTCTTGTTCTGTCACTGGGTGTCTGGGAGAAGAGACCAATCCCCCCCTGGCTATACCTTCCATTGTAGAGAGCAATGAGGTCTCCCCTGAGCCTCCCCTTCTCCAGATTGAAGATCCCCAATTCCCTCAGCTGCTCCTCGTAGAGCTGTGCTCCAGCACTCTCACCAGCCTTGGTGCCCTTCTCTGGACACACATTCAAGCACAACATCTTTCTTAAACTGAGGGGCCCAGAGCTGGACAGAGTACTCAAGGTGTGGTCTAACCAGTGCTGAGTACAGGGGCAGAATGACTTCCCTGGTCCTGCTGACCACACTGTTCCTGATACAGGCCAGGATGCCATTGGCTCTCTTGGCCACCTAAGCACACTGCTGGCTCATGTTCAGTTAGATGTTGACCAGCTTCCCCAGGTCCCTCTCTGCTGGGCTGCTCTCCAGCCCCTCTGTCTCCAACCTGTAGCACTGCATGGGGTTGTTGTGCAGAATCTGGAACTTGGCCTTGCTAAAACCCATGGTGTTGGACTGTGCCCATCTGTCCTGCCTCTCCAGGTCCCTCTGCAGAGCCCTCCTCCTCTCTAACAGATGGAATGGCTGCATCCTGACCAGGGAGCTACACAGCAGGACTGGGCTTGTAAACCAGTACTGGATCTTCCTTGTGGCAAACTGCTTTTTCCTCTTCAAATACCAGACACTGAGTTTTCAGTAGCTCTACTTGTGACCATTTCTGCTTCAGGGCTGCTGCCCATGTCCAATACACTCAGTGTTAAATCATGCACTCAGACTCCTCACACATCTCCTCCTCAGAGGTTGCCAGCCTTAGAGCTATTCTTGGATACAATTATCTCTACTGATTTTAGAAAAGGAGGGTTTGGGATAAGTCCCACTCATTTCTTCAGGTTCCACAAGAGCATTTACACACTGGGAGAAATTAGGACTGCCTGACAGCAGTACAGCTAGTCTCTGGAGAGAGATGAGTATTCAATTATTAGAACAATTCTATTTTATGCATATTTCAGCTGAAAGTTGTGCTTATTTGACTCACACAGCTCTCCTTCATTTTTTCACCTCTGCAAAGTAATATTGATAGGAAAGCTGGAAGAAAAATGACATTTATCACTTAGCCTATTTCCTTTCTCCCCTCTGCCTCTAAGTTCCACTTCCATAAAGCATGCTGAAAGTAATCTTGTAGCTCAGGTGATCAGGAACATCATAGCTCAAGTGATTTAGGGCCATGACCAACAGCAAGGGAGCCATTCTTTTATGTAAAAAGGAGTCATGTATTCATCAGGAGAATCTCAGTTTGCATGCTTATTCCTCATCAGCCCTCCATAGTAAAATGTCCTACATAAAGGCTGCCTTCAGCTGCTGCTAAAGAGCTGCAGAGCTCCAGATTGCCCAAGACAACTTTGGACTTACCATCTCCAGATTGCCCATGACAACAATCTTTGGACATTCTTAGATGAATCATTTCCTATGTTAGCACATTGCACAGGACATGGGATATCTCCATTCACTTGGTTCAGCTCTGAAGCGATCTTGGTTTCCCACATGTAAAGGCACAAAATAATTACCTGGGGAGTGCTCTTTCATGTTTATCTCTGTCATCATCATGCAGGGCTGGAAAAAGAATGAAGATTCTGTCCTGACATACTGAAAACCAGGCTTTGTACAATCCCTCTGACTTACAGCCACTCAGATGGAGAGAACCACTGTAATGCACAAATACCAACAGGCTGGGAGGAAAAATGGAACATACAAATATAGTGCTACCTGATAGCATCACTTTTGATCTAAGACAGCCAAGCCCAGCTAGATAAGGCTCAACACTTATACATCACATTAAAAATGAAGTCATTTTAGAGCAGCTCACATGCTGCACAGCTCCCTATTGCACTTACATGAAAAGAAAGAAATTGAAGCACTGAAATGGAAAATGAGGAGAAATTTCCTCACAGCAGTTTTCACCAAGGTAAGAAGCAATCTTTGTATGCCAGTTTGTTTCCTCTAAGGGTTGTAACAACACTGATGGCTTCCTACTCCTGACAGCAGGTTCAGGGCCTTTTCTCTTCTGATTTTCGTGATGCTTCCTGTGGTTGTGCTCCAAGACAGTGCTGTCCATGCTCCAAGCTGGTCAGCCACTTTGGCTCATCTCAAACCAGGATTTCTGTGTAACTGCTCCTTTCCTCTCACTGGCCAGATCCACTGAAGACAACTGTTTACTGCTAGGAATGGGAGAAAAGAAATTAGCAGATCAGACTGCATGTATCATCCACGTGGGTGGAGGTTTCATTTCAAACAGAAGATGCCTCAGAGTACTGTGAGAAAAGCCAAAAGACGACCATCTTAAAACCTGAGCTAGAATGAGCTTACAACCTGAAACAAGAATCTGAATAACACTTGCAGATGTTTTATGTAGTCACCATTCCCTTTCTGATGCTCTCTGAAATAAGATTTCCTTTTCTATTTTTACTTTTTATAACCTTACTATCTTTTTTTTCCCTTCTTAATCATTTCAGGGGTGACAAACTTTTCCAGCTGTTATATGTCAAACTCCTCATTTACACCCAAGTTTACAAAAGTGGGTGACTACTATTTTTCCCTTCTCTGTCATGCAATGGTAAACACCTAGCTGTGGTCTCTTCCACCCAGGTAAGTGATGACATCAGCCCCAGTTCCTCGGCAGATGCAGTCATGGTTTAACCAGTCAGGTCACTTAATGCTGAGTTGGGATTTGACAAATTTCCACCTCTTGTTTCCTGAATATTATACTGCTGCTGACTTCAGAGAATTTTAACTCTCAGTCTTGACCTAAAGCCTGATAAGATGTGAGACATTTTCATTGTTACTTTTATCCAGGATTAGAATAGAACAGAATCAAGCAGGTTGGAAGAGACCTCCAAGATCATCCAGTCCAACCTAGCACCCAGCCCTATCCACTCAACTAGACCATGGCACTAAATGCCTCATCCAGGCTTTTCTTAAAATTGGGAGCAGTGTTGTGGTGGTTTGAGTGTTACTCACCCCACACACACTTTGGAAATCACCCAGACTAAACTCAGCCAGCTCTGGAAATTTGAATGAAGCTTATATTTACAGCTGGCACAATGTACAAGCAGATAGTTACAGTATAGACAGTTATGGGCAGAAATATACAAGGGAAAAGGTAATACAGAAACACAACAGCCCTCCCAGAAACCTGAGTCCCCAGGAGGGGCTCTCAACCACCCCCTCACCTTCCCCCTACCCCTCTCAACCTTACCCCAGTCCCAAGGAAGAATGGAGGTTTGGCCAGGGGGTTAGGAAGCAAAGTGGATTAGTCAGAGAAACGGCAGAGAAGCTAGAGAGAGAAAAAAATGCAGCTCCAAGCTCCCCAACAGAAGAAGTATGACTCCCTTATCTCTGTTTGGATTCTTGTTCTTGTACCTCTCAGCAAGCCTATGAGGGAAGTAGACATCACCATTGTTTTTTTTTCTCTTTCACAGCCTGTGATCTAATCTTTCTCACCAAAACATTCTAGCTAGCTCAAACTAGCACAAGTGTCAAGCAGTTACTTTCTCTTTTTCCTCTGTAAGGTAGGAAACAGTTAATTCCAGCAGAACTTTGGGTGTTGGTATTCTTGTTTGTTATTTGGGTTTGGGGTTTGTCTTGTTACTTTTTTCGGGGGGCAGGGGGTTGCTTGCTGATTGTTTATTTTAATGAGAGGACCTTTTGCATTGCATTTAAACTTAGCACATAACGGCAGTGCTTGATGGCAAAGATGATGGAGAGTGGCAGAACGACACCAGGCAGTTCTCTCAGCACCCTTGGGTGCATCCCATCAGGGCCCATGGACTTGTGAGTGTTCGATTTGTGTAACTGATCCTAACCCAGTCTGCACTGACCAGTGGGGAGCACTCCCTCCTCCAGTCTTCCACTCCTTCACCCAGGGTCTGGAGTACATAGGGGAGTTCAGCCTTAGGTGTAAAGAGTGAAGCAAAGAAGGCATTCAGCAACTCTGCCTCCTCTGCATCCTCAGTTCACAGGGCTGCCTCCTCGTTCAGCAGTGGCCCCACACCTTCCCTGCTCTTCCTTTTCCTACTGATAGATTTGAAGAAGCTTTTCTTGTGCTCTTTTACTTCTTTTGCCAGTTTCAGTTCCAAGAGGGCTTTGGCGTTCCTTGTTGCCTTTCTACATGCCCTGACGACTTCTCTATATTCTCCCAAGAGAAAAATGCCTTCTTCCATGGATTGTAAGTTTCTTTCTCCCCTGAGATTTCCTTCAAGAGCTCTTTGCTCAGTCATGCAGGACTCTTAGCACATTTACCAAGTTTTCACTCAGTGGAACACACCTGGCTTGGGCTTGGAGGAAGTGGTCTTTAAAAATTAACCAACTTCCTTGGGCTCCTTCACCCTCCAGAGCCTTAGCCCATGGGATTGCTGCAAGCGTGTCTCTGACAAGCACATAGTTAGCTCTGCAGAAGTCCAGGGTTGTGATTCTACTTGCTGGTCTGATTCTACCCTGTAGAACACTAAACTTCACCATATCATGATCATTGTCCCCAAGGCTGCTCCTGACCTTAATGTCCTCAACCAGTCCCTCTTTGTTAGTTAAAACAAGGTCCAGCAGTGCACCTCTCCCTGTTGGTTCCTGCACTGCCTGCATCAAGAAGTCATCTTTGATACACTACAAGAGCCTTTTGGACTGGCTGTGCCTGGCTGTGTGAGCATCCCAGCAAATATCAGGGCGATTGAAGTCATCCATGAGTACCAAGGAGTTAGCTCCAGAGGCTACCTCCAATTGCCTGTAGAAGGCCTCATCAACATCTTCCTCTTGGTTTGGTAGTCTATAGAAGATACCTACAACAATTTCACCTCCTTTGCCACATCCCTTAATTCTTACCCACAAGCTTTCAACCTGTTCTGCCTCCCCCCTTGGATAGAACTCAGCACATTTTAGTTGCTCTCGCACATAGAGAGCAACTTCCCCACCTCGTCTTTCCTGAACAGTACATAGCCAGCCACGACAACACCCCAGTCATGGCAGCTGTCCCACCATGTCTCAGTGATGGCAATTATACCCTAGTTATTCAGCCTAATGCAGATCTCCAGCTCCTGCTGCTTATTCCCCTTGCTCCGTGCACTGGTATATAAGCAATTCAGGGAGGGAGTTAATCTCTTTCACTCTTGCAGTCTGACCATTCCTAGCCTCTTCCACGGCCACCAAGCTAGCAGTAAGCTCTGCATCTGCTGATTCCTTATTACTTGATCCCCATGGTACATTGCCATAAGACTTTAAGAGTTCTTGTGCTGCAAGGTAACAGGCTGAAGGCTCTTATTAACCTCCCACCCTGCTGTGGTGTCCCTCAGCGTATACCCATTGCTAGTCCTTGCATCTTCTCCAACACACAATTCATTGTTATCTACCTCCCCTGAGACAGCAGTGGAGCTGACACATTTTCTTCTCCAGGCTGAACAATCTGTGGGGCAAAGCTCTGGAGAGACATTGCAGGCTTCCAGTATATAAAGGGAGCATACAGGAAGGTTGGAGAGGGACTTTTTACAAGGATATGTAGTGATAAGACAAAGAAAATGGTTTTGAAAGAGGGTAGATTTAGATTAGATACAAAGCAATTCTTTACTCTGAGGGTGGTGAGCCACTGGAATGGGTTGGACAGAGAAGTTATGGATGTCCCTTCCCTGGAAGTGTTCAAGACCAGGTTGGACAGGGCTTTGAGCAACCAGGTCTCGTGGAAAATATCCACTAAATATCTTGCCTATGGCAAGAGGGTTGGACTAGATGACTCTTAAAAGTCTCTTCCAACTCAAACAATTCTATTATTTCATTTCAATGAATTGCTCTGCTACTAAAACAAACAAACAGAAACAAACCTACAAAAGAGGCAGCACTGATTAGCACCAAATGTAATCCAAATTTAACGTCTGGGCTCTGAGTGTTTTTCATCCTGAGCTGATGTTAAGCTGGAAGCAGAACAATCCTCTAACATTCTTCAGCAGATCTGCTGTCAGACACATCTATATTTTGTGAATGCAGCAAACAGGTTATTACAATTGGAAGTTCAGACTTGTAATTCTGATGCTTAGTCAGTAACCTTAAAGTAGATCTATTTTACAGATGGGGGAAAAGTCACTAGCATTCTCTGTCTAAAAGACTTTGATATCTAGAGGTGAAGAGATGGAAGCAGAATTGTTGATTTTGTAACAACAGCAGCAGGTTATGTAGCAAACAAAATCTATGGAGGGTCATTTCTAAACCCTATGAGGAGAGGCTGAGGGAGCTGGGGTTGTTTAGCCTGGAGAAGAGGAGGCTCAGGGGGGACCTCATTGCTGTCTACAACTACCTGAAGGGAGGTTGTAGCCAGGTGGGGTTGGTCTCTTCTACCAGGCAACCAGCAATTGAACAAGGGGGGACAGCCTCAAGCTGTGCCAGGGGGAAGTATAGGCTGGATGTTAGGAGGAAGCTGTTGGCAGAGAGAGTGATTGGCATTGGAATGGGCTGCCCCGGGAGGTGGTGGAGTCACCGTCCCTGGGGGTGTTCAAGAAAAGCCTGGATGAGGCACTTAGTGCCATGGTCTAGTTGACTGGCTAGGGCTGGGTGCTAGGTTGGACTGGATGACCTTGGAGGTCTCTTCCAACCTGGTTGGTTGATTCTATTCTATTCTAATACTTAGAAGCTTAATGTCCTCAGTGCACTTTGGAGAAACCTGTCTTTCCTTCAAGTAAGCACCTGCCTTAGAAAAAGCTTAAGCTAGGTAAGATCCAGTGGACAGTTCCATTCTTTCTGTGTACAAATAAGAAGTTGTCTAAGTTGATAAATGAAGCCAGTAAGGTGAAAATACTCCATCTTTACCTTTGCTAGACTACATCTCCGCTTTGATGAAAGGCAGCTCATCCTTAAGGCTTCTCTTGTCTGCAGATTGAAAAAAATAAATAAAGTTAAAGGGAACCATTTCTCAGAGTGTAGAAAATGTTCATATAATCCAGAATATGTGCTCAAGTGACCCAAGTACCTTTCTGTCCAGAAGTGTCCCAAACAAGAGGATGAAGAACCCCTAAAAAAAATTGCAAAACCAGTTAATAAAACCAGCATAACCACATCATCTTTCTTAAATGCTTCTAGATGCCGTTTCCTTAAGATAGATCTCTTCACCTATGACTCAAATAACAGCAATGCACAAATTAAGGTTATCCCTCAGATCAGGCAGGCTCTCTGGGAATGCAAAGAATGGATATATAACCCAAGCTAATTCTCATAAGGAAGTGGACCGATCAGTTACATACCAGGACTTTCTCAACCCTCTCAGCAGTAGGATTAGCCAAGAAGAGCTAAGACAGACTGAATATATGCCAATATGTCAGGTAATATTGGATGATTATATTACAGTATCACAATATCACAGTATCACAGTCTCACAGTATTACCAAGGTTGGAAGAGACCTCACAGATCATCAAGTCCAAGCCATTACCACAGAGCTCAAGGCTAGACCATGGCACCAAGTGCCACGTCCAATCCTGCCTTGAACAGCTCCAGGGACGGCGACCCCACCACCTCCCTGGGCAGCCCATTCCAGTGTCCAATGACTCTCTCAGGGAAGAACTTTCTCCTCACCTCAAGCCTAAATTTCCCCTGGCGTAGCTTGAGGCTGTGTCCTCTTGTTCTGGTGCTGGCTGACTGAGAGAAGAGAGCAACCTCCTCCTGGCTACAACCCCCCCTCAGGTAGATGTAGACAGCAATAAGGTCTCCTCTGAGCCTCCTCTTCTCCAGGCTAAACAATCTCAGCTCCCTCAGCCTCTCCTCATAGGGCTTGTGCTCGATGCCTCTCCCCAGCCTCATTGCCCTTCTCTGGACATGTTCAAGCATCTCAGATTGATGAGCTAAAAGCCATAGAATTATAGAATCATAGAATCAACCAGGTTGGAAGAGACCTCCAAGGTCATCCAGTCCAACCTAGCACCCAGCCCTATCCAATCATCTAGATTATGGCACTAACTGCCTCATCCAGTCTTTTCTTGAACACCTCCAGGGACAGTGACTCCACCACCTCCCTGGGCAGTGTGGCAAGTGAGAATTTTCTGTGTATTTGTTAAGTGAAAAAGATGATGCAGTCTTTGCTATTACCAAACACTAACGAGCGTGGCTTGAAGTCATCATCTCAAACCTTCATCACCCTTTACACAGTTTGTTCCATAACCCATATGCTGTGCCAATGCAGAATGCCTACTGCACATACTGTGTAAAATACTTGAGTTGAAAAGCAAGCTTAAATCCTGGTTTTCAGGCACAGCCCAGGTGTGGTGGTTTTTAAAGATAGTCGACAGAAATTAAACTCTCAAATGAAATTGGAGAAAAAATATAGAATTCTATTTAGAGAGAAATACAGAGACAGACATTACAGAGCAATTACTGCAGCCGTGGCAAACCCCCTTGAATTTTCCCCCACCCCAAAAATTAAACCTAATACTCCCCAGTGCTCCAATCTTCCCCCCCCTGCCAAAGCCTCTGCCATCCAAGAGGCCTAAAGAAGCCTCTGGAGGCCCCAAAACAGGCCTACTGCTTACTTGTTCTCCCTGATAAAGTGGCTCCTGCCAGACAGAGGGCGGGAGGAGGAGGAAAGGAGAACGAACTGACCACATTGTGAGTTTATAAAGAGATAGCAGAATTATGAGATTGAATAACAATCTTCTAGTCCCCAGAAGATTTTTTAACCCTATAATTCTCAACCTCGGACACCAGGTCACCAGCCCTTCTTAGGACTGCAAACTTTTCCCAAGTTCAGCAAAGTCTGAGATGCTGTCTGTGCTAGTTTGAGCCTAGCTATCATGTTTTGGTGAGAAGGACTAGATGATAGGCTGTAAAATGAAAACAATGGTGTCTACTTCCCTCACAGTCTTGCTGAGATGTGTAAAGAAGAAAGGCAAAACAAAGATTAGGTCACTTCTGCTCTGCACTTCGTGCTGGGCTGTCCTCTTCTCTTTGCCTGCTGGGGAGAAGCTGAGGCTGCTGGCTGGACTCCATCTTGCTTTCTAACCTCACCCTCCTTTTGCTTGGCTGCTTCACCTTGCTTTTTAACCCTCTTGGCCGAACTTCCATTCTTCCTTAGGACTGGGGTAAGGTTGAGAGGGGTAGGGGGAAGGTGAGGGGGTGGTTGAGAGCCCCTCCTGGGGACTCAGGTTTCTGGGAGGGGAGTTGTGTCTGTATTACCTTTTACCTTGTATATTTCTGTATCTACTGTAAATATCTGCTTGTAAATTGTGCCAGCTGTAAATATAAGCTTCATTCAAATTTCCAGAGCCGACTGAGTCTAGTCTGGGTGATTTCAAAAGTTGTGGGGGGCTGGGGACACCCAAACCATCACACTATCCCAGTCCCAAAGAGCTTACCTGGAAGGCATTAAGTAGAGCAAATGTAACATGGAATGCCAGGGAGTGACTGTCAACTACTGTTGCTAGTCCAAAACCCCAGGTAAGACCCAGAAGAGGTGTCAGAAGGGCAACGTTTTTGCTAATTCGGATCATGTTGCTCAAATCTTGTGACTTGCAGCCTTCTCCAACTGAGGATCTCCCAGTCTTCACCACAACCACCACCACCACCACCATATTGACAAGAATGATGCTCAGAGCAGGTATAATAAAGGCCAAAAGAGCTTTGGTCTCATACCAATTGAGCCAGCAGGCTCCAATCCTTAAATAGCCATTCTTTGGTTCAGTAATAGCAACTGTGAGGACAGATATAACCAAGGGACATCCATATCCAAGAGAGAATGCAGCAACTATGAATATGGACCTTGTTATCTTCAAAAAAATTAACAATAATCCATACAGAATCAAGAGCCCCAGGGTAAGCATCCAAAAAAACAAGGCAAGATAAAAAAAGTGAAGGAAAAAAGTGGCTGCTACACACAACTGGTAGTTCAGAGCTGTACTGTGCACAAAAACTGCCGCTAGGATGAACAAAAGGTCAGCGATGAGAAGCGACGCAGCGATGTTGACCAAGCAAAAGTGGCGCATGTAGGTTATTTCTGTCTTCGTGACGTGGTGCCAGACGACAGCCTCGACTGCAAGGCAGATGACCAAGCTAAAAATGGACAGGCCCAGCCCTACACGTGTAATGTAATCCAGCACTGCACTCCGCGGTGTGGCAGGGGACATCAGGATGGAGAAGGATTTGAACGTCCGACGGTGATGCCTGCAGACGCAAACAACGCTGCTGATGTTGTCGGACTTCATTTTGCACGGCCTGTGATCCCATTGCCTTTCAGTAGAATGCCAGCCCACGCACTGAGCCTTGACATCCTCCAGTTTATTCACCTTTTCAAAGGTGAGTAAAACATGCTGGAGCTCCTCTGGCAGCGACACCGATAACACCATGCCGTTCACAAAAACAGGGTCCAAACGGTTGGTGTCTAGAATGGCTCCAAGCGTTGGAAATGCAATGCTGATGGCTTTGGAAGCCTTGGGCAACTTCAGAAGCTCTTCTTCTGGAATGACCACATGCCCAGTGATATTGCCTGTCTTATTGAACTCCATATTAAAATCAAAGTTCTTTCCTGAAGTGTTTTTGTGTATGCTGTAGCCTTTTGTAGAGATGAAGTGCTCCTGTATGCTTTCTGATCCATTCCTTAGGAGGAGTTTCCCAGCAAATAAATTCACTGAGTCCAGTAACACCGAACTGGCATTCCTGTCCTTTACAAAAGCCCAGTTGGAAATGGTGGAGCTGTTCAGAATATGGTTTGCTATTCTGCTGTAACTCTGAAACACACAAGAAAAAAAATACATCCTTTATGTTAAAAGAAACCAACTACTGTTCCACTGGGCAAAGCCTCTAGAAAGTTTCATTCAATTCAAGACTGATTTCTATAAAGGGAATATTCATGTCTGACAATTAAGAGGCTCCCATGATCCATCCAACTCAAATCCAAGCATCTCATCATCATGGTCAGCACCAGAATTTCACTATCTTCTTCATATCACAGCTCAAAAGGTGCAGGGAGAAACAAATGTAAAGCAAAAAATCAGGGCATCTAAGTTCTATTCCAGACACTAACTCACTATGCAGGTTTGCTTACATCACCCTTCCTTCATTTCTTTCCCCAGGTCTCTGACTTCTGAGTTCATCAGGAAAAGACTTCTATTTCCATTGTGCAACAAATGACAACACAGCTGCATGTCAGGATCTCCAGGGCTACCTTCCCTACAGTCTCATACCTTAAAAATTAAGCCTTCCTTGCACTGCTTTCCCACTTCCAGAACAACAGTTCCTGGAAAAAAAAAAACTCTTCCTTTTAAAGAAAGCGGATTTCACAGAGGATTTTCACCATACATGAATAGGTCAAACAGTTTATCTGACAACATGCTCTTCTTTTGAGACCCTTTACAGGTGATCTCTATGTGACTTGTAGCAACCACTTCATTAGATAACAGCTATAAGAACCAACTACTGCATGGGTCTTCTAGCAAGCTCAGAAACACCTCTTGAAGATCACGAAAGTAAATACCTGCATTTTTTCCCTATTGACATTCTCTGATAGCAGCAGAGAAATCTTCTCTAGCAGCTCTACTATATCAGCAATGTTTCCTGGAATGGCTGGTGAAGACAGGATATCTGGGATGATGCATGAGAAGTCAGCTCGGCAGTTACTGCTCCCATGGTCATCAGCACCGAAATATTTTGCTCCATCTCCAGGCTTCCCATGCGCTGGCTTTCCGTTCTCTACAAAAGGAAGGTGTCCTACAGCGACACTAGCATGTCCTTCAGGGCTTGGAAGAAGTTCACGTTCAAAAATCCTCTGGAGGGAGGAACATAAACTTGATAACATTAATGAACACAGCAACAATGAAGCTACAACTAAAACCAGGCACAAGGTACAGCACTGAGATGTGAGATGTATTTCTCAGATGGCCAGAACACCAGGGCCAAAGCTCACTTGAGAAGACAGTCTTGCTTGTAAAACACACATCAAGGAAGGAGCAGTGCCTTATTCTTGAAGTGACTTGGATAGAGTTCTTTATTTGGTAGGTGGGCAGAATTTATCATGAATGAACTGATTATTACAGATATTGGAGGTTCTCTTTTCTCTGGTTCGCCCAGAGGAAAAACAGCCTATTTGTCTTGGTTTAAATCCATGTGAGGAACATTAACCAAATGAATAAGGCAACTTCATTTCTGAATTGTTTTCATAGAATCACAGAATCAACCAGGTTGGAAGAGACCTCCAGGATCATCCAGTCCAACCTAGCACCCAGCCCTATGCAGTCAACCAGACCATGGCACTAAGTGCCTCATCCAGGCTTTTCTTGAACACCTCCAGGGACGGTGACTCCACCACCTCCCTGGGCAGCCCATTCCAATGCCAATCACTCTCTCTGCCAACAACTTCCTCCTAACATCCAGCCTAGACTTCCCCTGGCACAACTTCAGACTGTGTCCCCTTGTTCTGTTGCTGATTGCCTGGGAGGAGAGACAAACCCCCACCTGGCTACAACCTCCCTTCAGGTAGTTGTACACAGCAATGAGATCCCCCCTGAGCCTCCTCTTCTCCAGGCTAAACACCCCCAGCTCCCTCAGCCTCTCCTCATAGGGTTTGTGTTCCAGGCCCTTCACCAGCTTTGTTGCCCTTCTCTGGACACGTTCTAGCACCTGAACATCTCTCTTGAATTGAGGGGCCCAGAACTGGACACAGTACTCAAGGTGTGGCCTGACCAGTGCTGAGTACAAGGGAAGAAGTCACAGCCTGTTATCAAAGTAATTTGTGTTTTAGCATTCCATCTTCTGCCTGAACACGTGCAGGGCAGGGCTGTCTTTGCAATAAATAGGTCAAAGTAGATGAGTAACAGTTACCTCACCTGGAAAAGGGACTGAACATCCAGGCTTGCACAAGCATCTGTGAACATTTGCCACTTTCTGTCTTCACAGATAAAGCTTGTCTCCCCATGGAAAGAGGGAGAACAAGGCTGAATACAAATAGCCCCATTGTCTTTGCAGGGAACAAGATTTACACAGCCATCTGCAAAGCAAATCAAGCAGACACTATTATAAAGCATTATACCATGGCCCATGGAGTGAGTAGCAGGGATAAAGCATTGACAACTGGCAACATGTCACAAGGAACTAACAAAGACACATAGCTTTGCACTGTACCTTGTTGATTCTCAGGCTTTGATTCCTTACTAAGAACCTGAAAAATAAGGAATAATTGAACTGAATATATTAAACACTTCAAAGTACTTCTGTGGAGACAGCACAAGGGGCAATAGCTTTAAGCTTAAAGAGGGTAGAATCATAGAATGTCAGGGGCTGGAAGGGACCTGGAAAGATCATCTGATCCAGCCCCCCTGCCACAGCAGGATCACCTAGAGCAGATCACACTGGAACACATCCAGATGGTTCTTGAATATCTCCAGAGAGGGAGACTCCACAACCTCCCTGGGCAGCCCATTCCAGTGCTCTGTCACCCTCACAGTGAAAAGATTTCTCCTCAGGTTCACATGGAACCTCCTATGCCTCATCTTCCACCCATTGCCCCTGGCTGGCTCAGCTTCCACCGTTGCCCCTGGCTGGCTCCATCTTCCTGGCACTCATCCCTTACACATTTATAAACATGAAAGACATCACCCCTTAGTCATCTCCTCTCCAAGCTAATAAGTCCCAGCTCCCTCAATCTCTCCTCATAAGGAAGATGTTCAACTCCCTTATTTTTTCTGGCTCTGTGATTTAGGTCTAGATCAGACGATTTAGATTTAGATCACATGAGGAACACATTTTCTTTTATGAGAGTGGGGAGGCATTGGAACAGATTGCCCAGAGAATTTGTGGGTACCTCATCATTGCAAGTGCTCAGTCAGGCGAGATGGGGCTTTGAGCAACCTGCTGTAGTGAAACTCACCCTGAGTGGGTTGCGTGGCGCAGCTGGGAAGAAGTGCACAGCCCACAGGAGCAGGCAGTGGGCTACCCTCACATTCATTGTCTCACATTTTCTGCTTTCCCCCCTGAAAGAAAGATACATTAATGAAATTTAGACACCTTGCTTCTCATTTTTTAACAGTCTGGTTGCTAGTAGAAAGCAGCTAACCCTACCCCAAAGACTGTCCTTACTTCCAGAGTGATTTTCAGACATGTATAGCTTATTAAATTTGTACCAAGAACGACTTGTGAACCTTGGCTCTGAAAAAAAAAATTACATTAAACCAATTATTTTTAAGAAAAAAGGTGTCCAACACTGAAAGTTACTGCAGTCATGATTTACTGTCAGCTATGAGGTGGAGAGTTTATTAAAACAATTCAGACTTTGAGTCCCTTTTGAAGTGGTTGAAGATGGCCTCATCTCCGCTGAGTATGCTGCTATGCTCCTCTCCTGGGGCAGTTCCTCATTAGACCTGCTGTGTGATGCAGGAAACTCAGGCCCCTGGATATCCAAATCTGAGAAACGAGAACCAGATTGAAGCAAAGTGTTATTTGCTTTGCAGAAGGATTTAGTCCTCTGCTTCCTCCAGGGAGTTTCCCAACATCCCTGGTAAAAGCTTAATATCCTGAGATGCAACTTGTTACAGGCATATTTGCTGGTGGAAAATAAAGGGAATAAAGGAAAAAACCACTGTGTTATATTAAACCTGATTATCAGACACTATACAAGTCCAAGGCAAAGGCAACATCTGCTATGGAGTCAAAAAGAACTGAGACACTGCTCTTCTACTCCTGGATGTAGAAGTAGACTAAACCATGAACTAAAATAAAGTGAATACAATTGGTGAGCTGAAACATTAAAGCACTAAACAAATGTAAAATGGCAAAAGAGGACAATGGCTGGATTGCAGGGGATGCACTGATGAAAAAGATCATCAAACCACTATGCCTTGAGAGAAGCCACTCCACTTTCCCTTGATGCTTATCAATCAGCACAGAGCAAGCTGAAATAAAAAAGGTCCTGCACTGATGGATTAGACTTTTCCTACCTAGAAAAACTGTGTTTTCCTACCTAGAAAATTCCAAACTCTCACCTTCTAACAGTATTGAAGGGCCATGTATGCAGCTGGCTGCCCCTTTCACCTCAGACATTTGTTCACTTCACTGTATTTTGAGATCCACAGGTTTATTAATGAATTATTAAAGGCTCATAAAGGGAAGAGCAAGATGGATGTACTGAACTTCTAAACTAGCTCTAAAGGACAACCTCACACTAACTTTTTTAAATTTCATCCCCTTGGCCTCTGCCCACCCATCCAGCCTGGCCAGGTCCCTCTGCAGGGCTCTCCTACCTTCCAACAGATCCACACCTGCTCCTAGCTTGGTGTCATCTGCAAACTCACTGATGCTGGACTCAATCCCCTCATCCAGATCATCAATAAAGATGTTGAACAGGACTGGGCCCAGCACTGATCCCTGGGGCACACCACTAGTGACAGCTGCCAGCTGGATGTGGCACCATTCACCACCACTCTCTGTGCTCAGCCTTCCAGCCAGTTCTTGACCCAGTACAGAGTGAATTTGTCCAAGCCACGAGCTGCCAGCTTGACCAGGAGCTTGTTGTGGCAGACAGTGTCAAAGGCTTTGCTGAAGTCCAGGTAGACTACATCCACAGCCTGCCCCACATTCACCAGGCAGGTAACCTGATCATAAACGGAGATCAGGTTGGTGAGATAGGACCTGCCCTTCCTAAACCCCTGCTGGCTGGGCCTGATCCCGTGGCCATCCTGTAGGTGCTTTGTGATGGCCCTCAAGATGACCTGTTCCATGACCTTGCCTGGCACTGATGTCAGGCTGACAGCTCTGTAGTTTTCTAGGTCCTCCTTCCGGCCCTTCTTGTGGATGGGCATCACATTGGCAGCTTCCAGTCTTTGGGGACCTCTCCAGTGAGCAAGGACTGTTGATAAAAACCTCTTGAATTTGACTGGTTGTTGCTAAAAGCATTTTGTGTGTTTAAAGGAATGAACCATTAACTCTTTTAAGGAAATAAAATCCACAAGAAGTGAACCACAGGACTCAGATCAATGTTGCTGAAGAACGGGAGGTGGCTAGGAAACACTCAGGGGCTGCATCCAATTCTTTCCTGATTCCTCCAGTCGTTAAAGGGATATTGTGTGCTCGTAGCCCTAATTCCACTTTGCATGTGGGAATCCTTGAGCTCATCATGTTTCATCATTATTTCATATTCATTTTGGATTTAATCACTCCACCTAGAGCTGTTACCTTTAGGTGAGGTGGAAATCTGGGGCAGCTCCAGCTATCTAGCGCAGAGATACTGGCCCATGTATCAGCTGCATTGCTTGACTCATCGTGGAAACCATCCAGTCTCACTGCTGCCAGAGCATGCCAAGGTAACTACTGTGCAGTGATAGAAACTTAGAGCAAAACAAGTAATAAAGCAGCAAGTCACTCTCACCTTAGAGAAAAAAACGTGGCTATATTGAGATAAGGACAAGTGAAAGCACACACAGCTCTTCTTCTCCCTCCAAAATGTGGTACTTCAGAGAGAGGAGGATATATATTTAACCTTAAACTATCCATTTGTGATGGTTTGGGTGTTCCCCACCCCTCCCACTTTGGAAATCACCCAGACTAGACTCAGCTGGCTCTGGAAATTTGCATGAAGCTTATATTTACAGCTTAGCTCAATATACAAGCAGATATTTACAGTAGATACAGATATATATAGAAATAGACAAGGTAAAAGGTAATACAGAAACACAACAGCCCTCCCAGAAACCTGAGTCCCCAGGAGGGGCTCCCAACTGCCCTTCCACCTTCTTCCCCCCCTCTCAGCCTTACCCCAGTCCCAGGGAAGAATGGAGGTTCGGCCAGGGGGTTAGGAAGCAAAGTGGATTAGTCAGAGAGATGGCAGAGAGGCTAGAGAGAGAAAAAAGTGGAGCTTCGAGCTCCCCAGCAGAAGTGCCCTACCTATGTTGGATTCTTGTTCTTGTATTTCTCAGCAAGCCTATGAGTGAGGTAGACATCAGCCTGGTTTGCCTTCCACAGCCTGTAATCTAGGTCTTCTCACCANCCCACTTTGGAAATCACCCAGACTAGACTCAGCTGGCTCTGGAAATTTGCATGAAGCTTATATTTACAGCTTAGCTCAATATACAAGCAGATATTTACAGTAGATACAGATATATATAGAAATAGACAAGGTAAAAGGTAATACAGAAACACAACAGCCCTCCCAGAAACCTGAGTCCCCAGGAGGGGCTCCCAACTGCCCTTCCACCTTCTTCCCCCCCTCTCAGCCTTACCCCAGTCCCAGGGAAGAATGGAGGTTCGGCCAGGGGGTTAGGAAGCAAAGTGGATTAGTCAGAGAGATGGCAGAGAGGCTAGAGAGAGAAAAAAGTGGAGCTTCGAGCTCCCCAGCAGAAGTGCCCTACCTATGTTGGATTCTTGTTCTTGTATTTCTCAGCAAGCCTATGAGTGAGGTAGACATCAGCCTGGTTTGCCTTCCACAGCCTGTAATCTAGGTCTTCTCACCAAAACATTTTAACTGGGCTCAAACTAGCACACCTTTGACACTAAATGTCTCCTTTTTTTGAGAAGCTGTAAACGTGTTACTCCTTTCTTCCACAGGTTTCTGCTCTGCCAGGACACAGGCACACAAGCAGTTGAGTTGCCAAAACTCTCTTTCATGAAAAGGCCTTTCTAGTAAGAGGACACTTCCAAGCCTAACAAACGCAAGAAATCATCACCAGCTGCTAATTCTCCTTCTCCAGTTCACCTCATATCATCACAGCAGCCTTTGGGGGACAGGGGTTAAAGTCCTCAACAGGAGGGAAAGAGAAAGGAGTGAATGGCTAGACAGTGGTTACAACAGAGGATAGAGCCTCTTAAAACAGTTAAAAGCACAGGAAATCAATCACGTACTTTAAAAGTAATCTATATGTTTGTTAATGTATTTCAGCCTTATATTCAAAACCCTTGCTCTGTGACTTCTGTTGGTTTACAAGTAAAGTGTTTTGTAAACCCCTGCAAAACTATCACTCCTTTCCACCACCCCAAGCATTTTCTTGCTTTTAATTTCTGGCAGGAGGAATACATAGCAAGGCAGCCTAGCCCTGCGTGGTGACAGCTACCAGAGAACCTAGCAGCAGTGGGAAGTACTCCCTCAGGAAGGTCTTTGGATGAAGGGGCCTCCAGCACCTGGTGTTGTATTTTTCCCTCTCCCCTATTCCAGGAGAAGAAAACAAACAATAAAAAAAAGATAAATAGCTAAGTGTATGGGGGGGAAGTATCTTTCACAGAAATTACAAGCAAGTATGATGCCTAGATGTGGTGCTCAGGGACATGGTTTAGCACTGTACTTGCTGGAATTGGATAGTGGTTGGAATAGAATAGAATAGAATCAAGCAGGTTGGAAGAGACCTCCAAGATCATCCAGTCCAACCTAGCACCCAGCCCTAGCCAGTCAACTAGACCATGGCACTAAGTGCCTCATCCAGGCTTTTCTTGAACACCCCCAGGGACTGTGACTCCACCACCTCCCTGGGCAGCCCATTCCAATGCCAATCACTCTCTCTGGCAACAACTTCCTCCTAACATCCAGCCTAGACTTCCCCTGGCACAACTTCAGACTGTGTCCCCTTGTTCTGTTGCTGGTTGCCTGGCAGAAGAGACCAACTCCCACCTGGCTACAACCTCCCTTCAGGTAGTTGTAGACAGCAATGAGGTCCCCCCTGAGCCTCCTCTTCTCCAGGCTAAACACCCCCAGCTCCCTCAGCCTCTCCTCATAGGGTTTCTCTAAAGGACCTTAAAGGTACTTTCCAAATGAAAAGACTCTGTGACACCATAGTGTACAAAAGAAAAGGTCTCTTCCAACCTGGTTGATTCTATAGTTAGCCAGAGAAATATATTTTCCCAAACACTGTAAACTATTACTGTGTATATTTGCCACCTACAGCATTAAATTCACTGCTACAGAACCCAATCTGTTTTTTTTTTAAGGGCTTGAATAGCTACATAGTTAGGTTAAAACTCAGTAAGCCACCACAATGTGATCACTTACTACCTAGCATGTTAGAAAGGCTGCAGCAGGGTACATTAGAGACTTCAACATGGTCACCTGAGGATAAAAATGAAACCTCTTAATCATACAGAATGGCATTAGTTGGGTTTTTAAAGGGATCACACTTGGAAAGTGTGAATTTGAGTAAAGCAGGTTCTGAAAGGAGAGTGATCTTTACAGTAACTACATCCTTCAGGAAACTGCAGATTTTCTTTCAAGTGACAACACTGTGATTAGAGGTCAACTACAAAATTATAAGAAGGTGATTAAGATATATAATTATTTCTACAGACTTAAGGAGAATACCAAGCTGAAGAAATAAATGGAAAGCAAATACAACCTAAGCAATTAAGTGTATCAAGATTATGAACAAACTGATTTCACAGACAACTTACAATTCTCATTCAGTCCTGGATAAAAACATTGTTTTGTGATTGTACTTACTGGTTTTAGAAGCTTGGGTTCCACTGTAAGCAAAATCAACACAGCCAGGGATTCTCCAGGTATCACAGGTGAGCTTCTAACCATTCATCTGCTGCCATCATGCCCCAGTCTCACTCTTACAATCTTGCCCAGTGCTGCTTGGGTGCTCTGATTCATTTAGGGTTTTCTCATGAAGAAATAATCTTGAGTATCAGCCTCCTCCTTTTCTTGTCCAACTGGATTAACTGAGGAGTCTGTAGATGACAGCAAAGGTCTTGCACTGTGAAATGACAAAACAAGTCATAAACACGCCCACAAAACTGCCAGACTGCCACCTTTGCCAGGAGTCCTAACAGATGAATCATGCCTTCAAGATTTGCATCCTTCCTCCTGGTGGAGAAGGCAACACCTGCTCTTCTGTATTTAACAAACCTTCCAGACTTTAAAGACCAGGAGTGGGGGGGAAATAATCATGATCAAAATCTGGTTAACTTTATGCCTTACCATTTATGATGGTTTGGGTGTTCCCTGCCCCCCCACACTTTAGCAATCGCCCAGGCTAGACTCAGTCGGCTCTGGAAATTTGAATGAAGCTTATATTTACAGCTGGCACAGTTTACAAGCAGATAGTTACAGTATGTACAGAAATATATACAGAAATAGACAAGGTAAAAAGGTAATACAGACACAACTCCCCTCCCAGAAACCTGAGTCCCCAGGAGGGGCTCTCAACCACCCCTCACCTTCCCCCTACCCCTCTCAACCTTACCCCAGTCCCAAGGAAGAATGGAGGTTCAGCCAAGGGGATTAAGAAGCAAAGGTGAAATCAGCCAAAGCAAATGGAGGGTGAGGTTAGAAAGCAAGATGGAGTTCAGCCAGCAGCCCCAGCTCTCCCAGCAGGCAAAGCAGAAGTGACTTTATCTTTGTTTTGCTTTTCTTCTTTACACATCTCAGCAAGACTGTGAGGAAAGTAGACCTCACCATTGTTTTCATTTCACAGCCTGTGATCTAATTCTTCTCACCAAAACATCCCAGCTAGGCTCAAACTAGCACAGCATTCATACATCAAAGACAACACAACTGACAGTATCCTCTGCAACTGAAAAGCTTGATGAGCAAGTCATAACCTTTCCTTTGTGGATATACTCATTGTAAGAGGTGCAAGTTGTCTGCTGAACCTTGTACCCTGATCCCTGTTAGCTCTCCTAACACCGGTTCATCTCCAGCAGCCAGATTTCCAACAGACAGCAACTTACAGCAAATAGTTTATCATACCAGAGGAGCAATTCTTAACACTCTTTCTACTCACAGGGCTGCTTTGGGAGAACTTTGGTCACTAATACTTTCCACAGTCCTGCACAGTGTTTGTCATGAGTTCATAGGGTTTCCTGAGATAATGTCACTCAGCCTGCTACCACAACTGCAGTCAGTCCTCAGCTACAAGGTTAAGTCTCCAAACTGAGTCTAAAGGCAGGTACTTTTTACTTCTCTGTTCTGATATAGTCAGCCTTCCTTGCATCTCACATTACTATCAAGCAGGAGCTAAGGCAAGGACAACTGAAACACAGCCAACACAACCCACCTGGAAAGGTTAGCTAATTTGCACTGGATACAGCACTGGGTAGACATGAATAAAAAGGTGGCACCTTAGCATCCTTTTAAGTCAGAAGAGCCAAAGACTAGATTGTGAACTCATCACCTAGAGTGGTGCTTCCACACAGCCTCTGCAGTTTTGGTAGGATGGCAAGACTGAATACCCCTTGATGCCCATAGAATTTTGGTTATGCAAGCATAGCAATAGTCCTTTTAAGGACAAAAAGTCTGTATACTTCAACACTCAGACACATTCACAGGCTTATCCTAGAAGGAAGAAGTGCAAATCTGTGCTCCCAGGGACCTAGGAAGATATTGAACCATGACTTCCAGCAAGCAAGGAGGGTATTCTGGACCTTGAGTGCAGCAGCATCAGTCTGGTGCTCTACAAGCTGTTTGAGGCCGTTTGCATTCTTCAGGCTAGGAGGTACCTTCAGCCTGGGCACACAAAAGGGTGTGGTTTGTCTTTTCAGCTATTGCAAAATCCAATTACCCAAGATATATGAACAGCTGCTTTGATACTGTTCTGAGAAAGCAAACAGTTCAGCATTCAGGAAGGTCTCGGAGAACTTGTAACAGCAGCCAAAAGCAAGGCAGCTGTGAAAAGCTGGTTTTACTATCTGTGTCTGCAACCTTGTCACCTCCAAGCAGTCCCACCCTCCTTCTACAGGCCTCCCTGCATCGAGAGGTACTTCCTGCAAGCCCATTAGGAGGAGGAAAATGTTTCCAGGGCTATCCTACTCCCTTCATCCTGCAATGTAGATTTGCAAAGATAGGAGTTTGAAAGAGGGCATTTTGGGTGCCTCAAAAGTGCTAGAGGGGAGCACACTCTGCATCTGCCACTGACATTTCACAAGGATTTGTGGGTACCATTTATCCTGCCTTTTTCCATCTCCTTCCCATCAGTCCCTTGGCAGGTGTTGTGCTTTAAAGCAAAGCCTCACCATTTCATGCTGCAAGACAAATGCCACATCATGGTCCAGATCAGAAAAAATCTAGACATTCTTGTCACTCAACAGCAGTGGACAGGCCTAATGGATAGATAAAGGAGATAAAAGGATAATCAGGACCTATCTCTACACAAGGTCTCTGTCCCCAGGTAGCCTGGGTGTGCTCTCGTTGACAGCTGCCCACCTTTCTGATCAAGCCAGGACACTGAAGGGACTGGAAACGAATTAAGTCCCCAGGTACCATCTAGGAAGGCAAATCTTTGAGTAGCTCTGATAATAATTGTATGTAGAAGGATGTCTGGTTCAAGAACAACCACAGCTTTTCCAGCTGTAAGATCAAGGGAGAATACAAAAGAGTAGTTTGGTGGGAAATGACCTACAGTAAGCCAACTACCTGACCACTTTAGGGCTGACCAGAAGTTAAAGCATATAATTAAGGGCTCTGTCCAAATGTTTCTTAAACACTGACACGCATGAGGTGTCAACCACCTCTCTGATGAGGCTCAGAAAAGTGCCCAACTGACTCAAACAGATCTGCCTGCTGCCAGAGTGGGCAAGAGCTGCTCTCTCCCCAAGCACCTTGGTGGTTGCCAGGCCAGCAGTGGGTTAACACAAGACAGCTGTTGGTCTCTAAGCAGTTGCACTGAGGTTCTCTCCAGTATGTCTCTTTCACATTGGGGGGCCCAGGACTGGGCATGACACTGCAGGCATGGGCTCACAAGTGCTGAGCAGAGGAAGGGGAATGGTCATAGTATCATCAGGGTTGGAAGAGACCTCACAGATCATCAAGTCCAACCTTTTACCACAGAGCTCAAGGCTAGACCATGGCACCAAGTGCCACGTCCAATCCTGCCTTGAACAGCTCCAGGGACGGCGACTCCACCACCTCCCTGGGCAGCCCATTCCAGTGTCCAATGACTCTCTCAGTGAAGAACTTTCTCCTCACCTCAAGCCTAAACTTCCCCCGGCGCAGCCTGAGGCTGTGTCCTCTCGTTCTGGCGCTGGCAACCTGAGAGAAGAAAGCAACCTCCCCCTGGCCACAACCACCCCTCAGGTAGTTGTAGACAGCAATAAGGTCACCTCTGAGCCTGCTCTTCTCCAGGCTAAACAATCCCAGCTCCCTCAGCCTGTCCTCGTAGGGCTGTGCTCAAGGCCTCTCACCAGCCTCGTCGCCCACAGTGCAGTCCAGGGCCGCTTGATGACTTCAGGTCAGTTTGGTATCCACGAGGACGCAGAGTAATTTCCCTAAAAGTGAGGCTTTTTTTAATGTTAATTTCCAAGGCAGCAGGAAAACTGTACAGAAGAACAACGAATAAGCTATGCACATAGCATCTCCATAAAAAACTGTGATGTTCTATGTTAAAAATAAAAATCACTTTTAAAATCACCTTAACTAGAATGTGATGCAGTTTTAGGCAGCAGGCTTGTATGTGCCATAGATTGCCACATACTTTACCTTTTAAAGCTTTTTTATTCACTTCAGGTTCTGTTTTACTTGACTTTCTGCACAAACAGTGTCTTGGCTAAGGTAAATCATATCACTTTAAGTCTTAAATTCAAAATCATCAATCTCTGGCTCAGATGCAAGGCATAAACATTTTCTCAAAGGTATTTTTCATACCCATGGGCTAAACATCCATTCCATTTCACTATTTTTATACTAGATAAACCCCCAAAATTACAGCAGAATAAAACCATCATCAGGCTGAAGACTGAAGTGACTTGGTCTAGAAGCAATCATTAGAAGATTGCTTAGACTATGAAGCAGTCCTTCTCCTAAGCAACTAATTAACCTTTGGGGATTTGGAAAGTTTAGGGAGCTGACCACTGCAGCATTGAAAACTCAAATTCTGAAAGATAAATGCAAATCTGGATTCTAACTATTTTTACTGTGTTGAAGCAAGGTCAGATCTACAATCATGTTCTTGACCAAGTACAGGCAGAAGTTTTCTAGGAACATGAGCCATTTTCTGCCTCAAGCATCCTTGCATCCTGACCTGTATCAGACAGCATGGCCAGCAGGACCAGGAAGGGATTGTCCTCTGTAGTCAGCACTTGTGAGAGTACACTTTCAGTACTGTGTTGAGTTTTGGGACTCTCACTAAAAGACAGACACTGAAGGGTTGGAGTGGGTCCAAAGAAGGGTGACAAAGCTGGTGAAGGGTCTGGAGAACAGGTCTTGTGAGAAGCAGCTGAGGGAACTGGGGTTATCTAGTTTGGCGAGAAGGAGGCTGAGGAGAGAACTTCTCACTCTCTACATGTACCTAAATAGAGATTGGAGCACGGTGGGGGTCAGGTCTCTTCTCTCGAGTAACAAGTGATAAGAGGAAATAACCTCAAGTTGTACCACGGAAGGTCTAGATAGGAGATGAGAAGAAATTTCTTCAGTGAAAGGGTTCCCAGACATTGGAAATAGGCTCTCCAAGAAGGTGGCCAAATCCCCATCTCTGCAGGTGTTTGGTAGAGTTCCCTAACAGCTGGAGTTGATGTCAAAGATGTTTTCCAACCGAAATGATTTTATGCTTCTATAAAGGAGTCTGAATACATAATGATATACTTGACTCTCACCTCTTGAATCCCCGCAAGGAATTCAATGGCACACGAAACACTCCTGAACAGAACTGAGCAGACACTTCAGTAAGTTTTGAAACTTCTTTTATTCACTGAGTTTGGATAGCATGCATCGTTTTACAGCACCGGTAAACAAGTCAGTGAAGCATCCTGCTTTTAGGAACTTGTACTGCGGAATGTCTTCGACATCATTACCCTCTCCCCTCCACTCAAGTACGTGACACTGACAATAAAGACACACATAAGGACAACTTCCTTAGAGTTAAAAATCCTCATAGCAGCGACTTTTAAAGGAGTTTTTTTTTTTTAAATCCAGTCATTGCACTTGGGTCGTTTATTGCTATGGCGAACAAAAGGCCACTAAACAGCTAACACCTTTCAATTGTGGCTTTAACTGATTGTCTCCTTCTCTGGATCTCTCTTCCTCTGCTACAAGCTTACATGCAGACGCAACTTCTGTAAAGCAATCCCTTCCAAGGTGTGTTTCATGCTCTACTCACAGTGGGGAGCTTGTGTAACAAAATTGGCTGCTCCACTAGGCTCAATTCTTGCTTTTCATCGCCTGACTTATAGGTATGAATCCTAAGCAGGAGTTTATTGTCTGCTGAGAAGCGTTGCTTCTGCACATTATTCCTCAGCAGAAAGATCTGTCTCAAACCCTCATTTATGATGTACCTAGGCAATTAGAAGTTAAAAGCACTAATACTGAATCAGCTTATGAGCAATGTGACTACCACATTCTACTTAATACCTGCATTTTATATGTATATTAATCAAATTTCATGAGCAATTTGAAATCAGCAAACTGACTTAATGTTCTCCAAGTGACTTTTTTATATCTCATTTTTATGGTTCATTAGCTCTCAAGAAGTAACACTTCCATGTCACCTCCTCAAGTGACATACTAAGTAATTACTTTATGTCTATTTCCATTAATAGAAACTTAATTATTTCTGTCACTGGTGAAGCTGCTGAACTATGGGGTACATTTGTGCCATTTAAATTCCAGTAGACCAAAGGGAGATAAGGTGATTCCTAACAGCAGTAATGCAGACTGGCTTTTGGAAGCTGCATTATTTTTCAATTCTTTAATCCAATGGACACAGCAATAAATATAATTGTCCCACATCACTCTACATCTCATTTGTATGTTGTTCTGGTGCACTGAGTTGAGCTCAGGGGTTACAGATAATGGCAATCCAGAGGATTTCAACTGTTTTCCATAACATGTGAAGGAGGCTCTCTTGGACACCAGTACAATGCTGTCGAACCAACCGTTCCAACCACTCAAAAATACAAAGATGTCATTAAATTTAGAGGTACACAATGCAGCTGAGAAAGTTTATGGCATAAATATATAAATATTGAGATCTTTTGAAAGTATCAAAATTCCAAAAGGATTTATTTGGAGACACTACATGAGCAAAACCTGACTCTAGTAAAAACAGATGCGTATTTAAACCACTAGAAAGACTGATGCCTTCAGTTTAGATACACAGAAGCACAGAGGTTGTGGCTTCGGGTTGACTTTTTCATGCTGTATGCTGTAATAGTTTAGGCACAACAGGTTAAGACTGGATTCTAGTCTTGTTTCTGTATTTCTTGGATTTGGTGGTTTTTAAAAGTTAATTTTGTCCTAACATCATGATTCAGTCCCAAATCCCTTTTCAATCCAATAGTGCAAGTGACAAAACGTTCTGCTAAACTACTCCAAGTAGATCATTCGCTCTTACTGCAACACACAGGAGTTTCGCCTGCTTCGTTGCATTAACAAATTCCTATCATTACTCAATTTATAAACAGCATATTAATATTCTCACTGCAGACAGGCACAACAGCAGAACCCTGGCTAAGACTGCCAAAATTATACAAATATCATATATACTCCCTTTTGCATGTAGGGGAAGAGCAGTTACTACAATTACAATACAGTTATTCCATCCCTCCCAACAGGCTATTTTACAGACTAGTTGTAAAGATAAATCATCCTATTTATAGTATAGATCTCTTTAAAAATTAAGCTACAGGTATTTAATAAAAATCTATGAAGATTTCCCTCTCCTCTCTATACAGATTCAGTAGTATTTTCAAGCAAACCCAAAAACAAGGTCTGCAGTTCCAGCACAGTAAGAAATAAGGCCTCTTTTATATTGGCAAAAAAATTACACCATTATTGTTTTCTTATTTCTCTAAATAAATGACTATGTTCCTTTTTTTTTTTCCCCTCTATAGTTTTTTTCTTTACATCTGCAGAACACCAGCATCCATTATTGTGAAGTAAGAGTCACTTCTCCTTGTGTTCAGCTTTGAATTCCTGGTGCATTAAAAACATTGATCCCATAGGTGTCTCACGGAGACATCACTGATTTCTTCAATTTTTCTATTTCAAGCTGGAAAATGGACATTTTGAGAAGAAAGTCAGTATTAAAGTAACAACTAAGTCATCAGAGCTTTCCCCACAATTATAAACTTTGTTTTTTCAAAGACACTTAAGTAAATAAAACTGTAACACCGCATCAAGAGCAGTGTGGGCAGCAGGGCAAGGGAGGGGATTCTCCCCCTTTACTCTGCTCTCCTCAGACCCCACCTGGAGGACTGGGTGCAGTTCTGGAGCCCCCAACACAAGAAGGACATGGAACTGCTGGAGCCAGTCCAGAGGAGAGCCACGAAGATGCTCAGAGGGCTGGAGCAGCTCTGCTATGAGGACAGGCTGAGAGAGTTGGGGCTCTGCAGCCTGGAGAAGAGAAGGCTTCGAGGAGACCTGAGAGTGGCTTTGCAGTATCTGAAGGGAGCCTACAGGAAGGCTGGGGAGGGACTATTGACAAGGTCTGGGAAAGTCAGGACGAGGGGGAATGGGTTTAAGCTGGAGAAGGGGAGATTTAGACTGGATGTAAGGATGAAGTTCTTTACAGTGAGAGTGGTAAGACACTGGCACAGGTTGCCCAGGGAGGTTGTGGATGCTTCCTCCCTGGAGGCGTTTAAAGCCAGGCTGGATGAGGTCTTGAGCAGCCTGCTCTAGTGGGAGGTGTCCCTGCCTATGGCAGGGGGTTGGAGCTGGATGATCTTTGAGATCCCTTCCAACCTAAACCATTCTATGATTCTATGAAACATCTGACAGCTGAATATTTACAGCTGATTTTATACTAGCATATTGCTAAACAAACAAGAAATTAAGATGTGCCTGCAGTTCTAGTACATCTCACTGGATAAATTCACTCTAATGCAGCTGTGGATCACTCCACATGTACCCATGTAACACTATGTCACTACTTTGGACTAACTCCCAGAAGCAGCCCTCATATAAAATACCATGCCACAACTCTTCTCTCAGGTGGCCAGCGCCAGAACAAGAGGACACAGCCTCAGGCTGCACCAGGGGAAGTTTAGGCTCGAGCTGAGGAGAAAGTTCTTCCCTGAGAGAGTCATTGGACACTGGAATGGGCTGCCCAGGGAGGTGGTGGAGTCGCCGTCCCTGGAGCTGTTCAAGGCAAGGTTGGACGTGGCACTTGGTGCCATGGTCTAGCCTTGAGCTCTGTGGTGAAGGGTTGGACTTGGTGATCTGTGAGGTCTCTTCCAACCTTGGTGACACTGTGATACTGTGAACTAATTTGTATTTCATAGAAATACAATAAAATGGTTTGGGGTGGAAGGGACCTTAAAGACCATCGAGTTCCAACCCCCTGCCATGGGCAGTGACATTCCCGCTAGACCAGGTTGCTCAAGGTCACATCCAAGCTCAGCTTTGAACACCTCCAGGGTTGTAGCCTCCACAGCCATTCCAGTGCCTCACTACCCCTGTGGTGAAGAATTTCTTCTTAATGTCTAATGTCAATCTAGCTTCTTCCAGTGTGAAGGCATTACCCTTCATCAAATCACTACATGCCTTAGTAAAAAGTCTCTCTTCAGACAATAAATGTGATCTCAGTAGAATACTCACGTTATCAATGGGCACCAGAGGACAGTCCAAACCTTTACTCACTTATAGGGGTGAATATTGTGTAAATAATGTACTGTGGTATGTTTACACTATCAACTTGGATAGTGATAGATATATAGCAGCCTTCTGGTATTTGAGGGGAGACTTCTGGTATTTGAGGTTGTCCCCAGAATTTTCTCTTCCCCAGGCTGAGCAGTCCCAACTCTCTCTGCCTCTCTTAACAGGAGAGATACTCCAGCTCTCTGATCATCTTCATGGACCTCATCTAACACTTTCACACCTTTCTTGCATTGAGGGTTCCAGCACTGGACACAAAACTCTAGGTGGGATCTCATGATGAACCTTTCTGTGGTATCAAATTCCAGAACACTGCCTACATACTCAAAAACTTCACCCCTCTCCAACTGCCAACGTTACCTCCAGATTACTTCGCAACAGCTTCTCTTCTTGCAGGTCCTTCTTTATTTTTTCCAGTTCTCTCCTAGTAGTTGTTATCAGAAATAAGAGAAGAGATTTTAAAAAGACTATTACTGAAAACAGGAAGCACAGGCCCTAAATTTTATAAGAGTAATTCATGTAACAACTGTCCAAAGCTACACCTTAGAAATAAAACTTGCAAGTACCTCCCCACTAGTGAACTGGTGCTCAAAATGTGGTGGGCCATAACCTTCCACCATCTTTCAACACTTTTCACCCATCATTACAAACTTATCCTAACTCATAATCACAATTTTAAGTAGGCTATTTAAACATTTGTACTGTTATTTTACTTCAAGAGCTGAATTTAAGCTAACAGGCAATTTCTACATATAGAATATAAATTCTTTAGAACAGAAAGTTTCAAAAGCATTTATTCCATAACTGTGTTAAGACAGTGCTACAAATTAACACCAAGCTGTTGAAGAACTAGATAATTAATCTTCAGTACCAATTTGCTCTGGAGATCAACTGACCCTGATGCTTTACAACCCCTCAAGAGGTCACTCTAAAAGCCAGTTTGGTTTGCCCTAGTCATCACTTAATAGTACCGAAATGAATGTTTGTGCTGTGAAACAACCCCCAGAGATAGTACAGTTCTTGTGGATCAGTCCTTACTACATTTACTCCAACAGCTGTATTTCTCTAACACATAGAATCATAGAATCAGCCAGGCTGGAAGAGACCTCCAAGATCATCCAGTCCAACCCAGCACCCAACCCTGACCAATCAACCAGACCAAGTGCCCCACCCTACCCAGGAGTATCTTTTCCTACCACAAGTAGTATTAATTCTGCAATTACTGATGTGTGGTGTAACACAAAAACCAGCAGATACTTATGTTAAACACTGAAAAACAACAAAAATAAAATCTACTTTTCCTTAGTAGGAGAGGAAGAGGCTGAGGGAGCTGGGGTTGTTTAGCCTGGAGAAGAGGAGGCTCAGGGCAGACCTCATTGCTGTCTACAACTACCTGAAGGGAGGCTGTAGCCAGGTGGGGGTTGGTCTCTTCTCCCAGGCAACCAGCAACAGAACAAGGGGACACAGCCTCAAGTTGTGCCAGGGGAGGTCTAGGCTGGATGTTAGGAGGAAGTTCTTGCCAGAGAGAGTGATTGGCATTGGAATGGGCTGCCCAGGGAGATGGTGGAGTCACCATCCCTGGAGGTGTTCAGGAAGAGACTGGATGAGACACTTAGTGCCATGGTCTAGTTGACTGGATAGGGCTGGGTGCTGGGTTGGACTGGATGATCTTGGAGGTCTCTTCCAACCTGGTTGATTCTATTAGAGTGAAAGCACTATTTAAGAAATACTTTCCAAAAAGCTGTAGTGGATGCAGGAGTGCAAAGTAGAAAGGGAAAAAAAAGTATACAGATTATAAAAGTACTTTGGACATCAAAGTTCTACGTACACAGTACACCCAGCTGGATCAATGTCCAAAGAAAAAAACTTCTGAATTAATAGAAATCAAATTTTATTAAAAAAAAAAAAAAAGCCCTGACATTAATAGCATTTGCAAGATGCAAAATTGGAAACAAAATAAAGGGAAACAAAATAAAGGGAAACAAAATAAAGGGAAACAAAATAAAGGGAAACAAAATAAAGGGAAACAAAATAAAGGGAAACAAAATAAAGGGAAACAAAATAAAGGGAAACAAAATAAAGGGAAACAAAATAAAGGGAAACAAAATAAAGGGAAACAAAATAAAGGGAAACAAAATAAAGGGAAACAAAATAAAGGGAAACAAAATAAAGGGAAACAAAATAAAGGGAAACAAAATAAAGGGAAACAAAATAAAGGGAAACAAAATAAAGGGAAACAAAATAAAGGGAAACAAAATAAAGGGAAACAAAATAAAGGGAAACAAAATAAAGGGAAACAAAATAAAGGGAAACAAAATAAAGGGAAACAAAATAAAGGGAAACAAAATAAAGGGAAACAAAATAAAGGGAAACAAAATAAAGGGAAACAAAATAAAGGGAAACAAAATAAAGGGAAACAAAATAAAGGGAAACAAAATAAAGGGAAACAAAATAAAGGGAAACAAAATAAAGGGAAACAAAATAAAGGGAAACAAAATAAAGGGAAACAAAATAAAGGGAAACAAAATAAAGGGAAACAAAATAAAGGGAAACAAAATAAAGGGAAACAAAATAAAGGGAAACAAAATAAAGGGAAACAAAATAAAGGGAAACAAAATAAAGGGAAACAAAATAAAGGGAAACAAAATAAAGGGAAACAAAATAAAGGGAAACAAAATAAAGGGAAACAAAATAAAGGGAAACAAAATAAAGGGAAACAAAATAAAGGGAAACAAAATAAAGGGAAACAAAATAAAGGGAAACAAAATAAAGGGAAACAAAATAAAGGGAAACAAAATAAAGNGGAAACAAATAAAGGGAAACAAATAAAGGGAAACAAATAAAGGGAAACAAATAAAGGGAAACAAATAAAGGGAAACAAATAAAGGGAAACAAAATAAAAAAGTTAAAGAAACTAAACCAAAAAATAACAAAACAAAAAAGCATTCCTCTGTAGATGGAGAAGGAAATGATTACTTACCCATGTTCTTTCTTCAGTGCATCTACTAAACTCATCAAATCATTAATTTGAGTCCTGAGCTCTTCCACAGAAGTTTTTTCATCATTTGTTTCTCCTTTAAGTTGGATGTCTCCAGAAAGGAAGTTTAGTATAGCAGAACTTGGTCTCTGAGATGAAGATGGAACTGGTGGACTGAATGTGGATGGCTGAAAAAGAAACAGTAACATCAGCAGAAAGCTAGGAATAAAATCTTTCAGAATGGTCCAGTTACAGCATACAAGTTGCACTGGTATTGAAGATACATGTGCACCAATTTCCTTAGTTTCCTACTTATAAGGTACAAAAACTCAAAAATATCCAGTTCAACTGAGCTACTGCAGTGTAAGAGACAATTATTTTGTACTTGCCTTTATGAAGCATTTCCCTGAGGTCCCCAGAGTCACTTAGAAGTAGGCACACAGTGTCTCTACTTAAAATCCACCAAAAGACTAGCAAACTAACCCACCCAGAAACCCCACAGCGATTTAATGGAGCCCACTGCTTCATCAGAGTTTTGTGCACTTCTCTGATCTGCTCAGTTGTTCTGTTTGTTGGGAGACGAAGGCTGAGCAGCCACAGAGGTTATTTGGGAGATACCACAATAAGTTTCATGCTACCTCATCCAATAGTTCTCATCCAAACTAATACACTTGATACTAAAATTATCACTATGGACTTTAATGCTAAATGAGATGGCTCACTTGCATTTAAATACAGTCATTTAGCATACAGCATTTAGATGGTTCCATCAACCTAAACTGGAAATATGAGCAAGATGATCATCTAAGGGCTGGTAGGGCTCTAGCTCCTCAATATCGTACCTTTTTTGTTTCAACTGGCTTTGGTTTGGCACTTTCTTCTTCTTTCTGCACCTTCAAATTTTTTTCTGGGCTCACATTTTGACTCACCTGCTAAACCAGGCATGAAAAATAGAAGTATTTTCATAATTATAAAAAAAAAGTACATAACAAAAGGAACAGTCATGTTTCTAAAGCTGAAATAGTAACAATTAATAGCAATCAATCAACCAAAACCCCCCAAAGCAAACCAACCAAACCCCCCCCAAAGCAAACCAACCAAAACCCCCCAAAGCAAACCAAATTTTCAATTCTTATACTACCAGAGTTTTCTTTCCCTGCCTGATAGAACTTTTTTCCCCTCACAACACTCATTCAGCTGAATTTAAATCAAACACAGGACCCTTTGTCTAGATTCTCAAGTATCTCTGCAGTAGTACTTAACAAGTCCCTAATGTTTTTGGGAGCCCATACATGCTTCTGTAACAGAAAAACATTAACAGGCAGTGACTGTAGATTTTAACTGGTATGACTGAACTCTACAAGACCTGATGACATCAATTTATTTCAAGGTCTCTGTATCCCATGGATCTCATGGTTGGACAATCTCACATATTAGAAGATGAAATGATGAGTCTTACATTACAGCCACATTACACTTGCTATGGCCAAAGGGTACACACTGTTATACTTGTAAGTTCTTAAGACAGTTTCAGAGTTGTGTGCATGCACAACACCTGTTTCACTATCAATGATGCTAGAATAGCTCAAGCTGCTGCACAGAACAGAAAGACTCCATCAGCTGCAAGGCAGCCGTGTTGCTTCTCTTAGGTTCACTTCTCTCCTGGGAATGGATATTTATGTAGACAAAGCCTACAAGAATGGAAGCTCTGTGACATTCTCCCTTTTGCTCCCAGGTAAATGGCTTATAAGACTGTTTCCTAGCCTAATTCTGTTTTCTAGGAAGTTAGCTCTTTGTTCACTACTAGAGAAACACACCCAGTATACTCACAGGACTACTACTAATGAAACGTGAAGGCGGCCTCCTACCAGGCATCTTGGGTCGGTTTGCAGTAGGATGTGAGAGATTATCTGAGGTAGCTATTACATCATCAAAGCTTAACAGATCTAGAAAAAAGATGAAAACATGGACCACCATCAAGACCTTGCTTTTTTCCTTAAGAAAGAAGCTAAACAATTTATCAGTGTTCTTATTGCCTCAAAGATTTTCAGCATACGCAACGTGACCTACGCGAGACAACTTCGACGCATCTGGAAAACAGAATTTTACCGCTTGAAAAGAATTAAAAAGCTGATTCAACTAGCACTGAAGTGCAAGTTTGCAACTGAAAAAGTACTGCAGTAACATGGCAGCATAAACCAGACCTAGTATCTGCACAAAATATACATTTCTGCTTTTTAGAGAGATGCTACATGCAACTGTTGAAGAGAGCCTATTTTGTTCTTGCTAAATCCGCATGCAAAACTTGAAAATCCAAGTTTAGTGACTGTGAGAAAAATAAAAGCAACATGATCAAGTGCTTTGGTGAAAGTACATTAAGAAGAGGAAAACACTGCCCTGCAGTTTAATATGTGCAATAGTTTGTCTAAAGAAAACATACGAGTTCATTAAGTCATAAAGCGTTTCAAACTTCCATTGATCATACAGAGACCAATGTGCAGAGATGGGCATGATCCATTGACTGGATCATACACATCTTTGCACATTAGTCTTTATAATCAGAGCTCTAAGTAAATTCTCTTAGAGTAGCAGAGATTCTTCACATCCTATGGGAAGAGTCGACCTTAGGAAAATGCCTATTAAGTGGAAGAACAGAGCACATCTAATAACATAAGTACTCCACCTAGTGAACAACTGGACTTCTTAGCTGCTTCTCCACAAACATACTACTTATACTACTATAATACTACTACTTACCTGCCAACAGATCTGTAAACAGATGGTTTATTTAAGCAGTAACATAACTTTATGGATGTCATTTTTACAACACAAATTTTGCTAGACTAATTCTAGAGATTGGAAACGTTTCAGTATAAAATGTCACGCAGCATTCACTGTGGGTGTGGAAAGTAACATCCAGAGTTTTGGGGTTAAGTGGTTTTGGTCATCTCAGAGTTTTACATGACATTATGATTTATCAAACAGAAGCTGTGATACTTCTTTATCTGTCTTCTCATTCATTATGATGCTATAGAAAGCAGTCAGATAAGAATAAAAAGGCCCTAAGAGCACTGATACCACATCACTGTTTGGATGACTTAAAATCATCTGATAATCCAAGTTTTACTAACACACTGTGAAAGATAATCTATAGCTGTAAGAACTAAGTCTTCCACTGAACATTTTGTCTGATTTTAATGTTTACTACTCTGTGTTCCCATCTCTGAAGTCCTTAACATACTTGCATCTTTCAGGCATCCCTGAACATACCAGCTTCATAATCTGTTGCCTAGTTAAAATGCAAGCATTTAGAACACTACCTGCTAAAAATCAGTTTTGCTGCTTTTTAGTTTTATTAAAGGGAATGCAAAGATAGTCTTTTGTAAACACCTAATCATATTTGCAATTAAACAAAGTGGGGAAGAAAAACGAAGGAGGAAGAAACAGAAGAGTGATGAATGGCAGGTGGTTGATGGAAAAGAGGATGAGGGAGAAATAAAAAACTGGGAAGGTATTTCAATTGTAGTCTGTGCCAATAAAATATTTAACTTCTAAGAAGCCAAGTAACTTTGACTAAAGTGTGTATCTTCAGGTTCTTTACTCAGTTGTTAGGAATCTCAGAGCACTAAACAATGTCAAACCCAGGATTTACATTAGGTAGGTCTTATTTCAAAGGTAACAAGAAGGCAGGGTGGGGGGAAGCGCTTTCTGTCCCATCTCAGTAATTTCTGCCTTTAAACCATACTCCTTTTGTCGTTCTGCAGAAGTGACAAATCATTTGGAATCAAATTCAAGTAAGAACTGTCAATTGAGTTGGTTTTAGGATCACAAGGTCAGTCCTGTTTCCATGAACTGGCATATTAAGAACATATGAAGAATAACACATGCTTATGTAAAAGAAGAGTATCTGACCAGCCTTGAAGATGAAGATTGCTAGAGTCTCAAATTGTCTATGATTTAGATGTGGATGGTGGGATGACACTAAAGCCAGGGATTTATTCCTATTTGTAAGAGCTTCTAAAAGAAATTGCTGCACTTGAAACAATTGCCTAAAAATATTACCAGCACATTACAGTTGGAAGGAATTCTAACAGCACTTCCATCTGCCTCTTTTAACCTTTTCATATCCACAAGAAATTAAAACACAGGCTGGTGGGGATTAGGGGTTGCGGTTTCAGTGGTGGTGGTTTTGTTTGTTTGTTTCACTGTGGGGTTAGAGGTTTTCTTTTTAAACAGCATTCTCAGTTATTTTAGGAGAAAGATTGGCCTTACTGAAACCAACAGTTACTGTTGGAACTGATGGACCCCACCGAAAGTTCACAACTTACAGATTTATCAATTCACTGTTTGTCAGACACCCTCTGAGTAATCATTAAAGGAAATCCCATCGGTGCCAAAACTGCAATACCATAACCATACATGTGGGGATAATTGAGTTAAAAAAAAATCCTTTAAGGCTGAGCAAGAGCACCTTTCTTGCTGGAAAGATGAGTAAGCTTACAGAGTTACTTAGGGCAGACTATTAAAATGTCTTTTCTGTAAGCTTAACATGTATCCACAAGGCAACTTCCAGGAGTTTTAAACAGATACAATTAGGTGAGAGGTTTTGTTAAGATTTATGAACACCTCAAGTGTATTCACAGCAGTTTGCCTTTAAAAGCCTTCACAAAAAAAAAAAAAAAAAAAAAAGAAGCAAAGCTGAAATGGTACTTAAATTATGGTTCCAGTACCTCAAGTGGCTGGGGATAAAAAGCCCATGACAGAAGTGAAACATATCCAGTATTTCATATGACAAGACTTCATGTTATGCTGCAGAGTGAAAAAAACATAGCAGCTCTTTTTTTGCTATTTCTCATCTTGCTGAGACTACACCCCAAAAATTAGGGGACAATTTAATTTTGCAGTTGAGCAACTGTAGGTTACTTGCTAATTAAGCATGTGTCTAATATTCACCTTTCAAAAACAGACTATTTCTCAAGACTCGTGATACTAAATTGGCAGCACTGGTGGATTCAGTGCCTAAAGCCACCACAATTGCTTAACTCATGTGTACAGAAGACAAAGCCATTCAACCTCCATCCTCCAGTAGTGCTGTAAGGACTGAACACATTTCACTAAAAACACTAGGCTTGGCTTTTCAAGAGCTGAACTTGTTGTTGTTCTTGTTGGGTTTGTTCTGTTTTTCAGCCCCCACAAGTTTCTACTCGGAAAGTATAAAGTAAATCCTTGAACAGCTAAGGAAAAAAAAGCATTCCAGCAAACAAACAAACAAGGCATTTTAAACTGAAACTCAAAAAAATTATTATCAATCACTGCAACTGAAAATTATGCTTATGACATTAAGAAGAGGCTATGATGTGTATGGCATAAAGCATTTGGATTTCCTTAGAGATTGTTATCTTACCAAAATGGAGAAGGGTAGGGTAATTTCCTGACACGTAAGAAGGGAAACATGGCAAACAGGATAGGAAACAAAATCTGGAAAGAAAAGTCAAGGAGAGGAATGTCTAGAAAAAGATACTGAACAAAAAAAATTATTTCACAAAGCAGGAAAAAGAAACATTTGTAGAAGAAACAGAATCGCTTTACACGTTCAGCATGCTAACATTACAGCTTTAGTATTTTACAGCACTTTAATTCTAACTGAACAGAGAAATATTTATGCAGTTTTAAAAATACAGCTTCAAGAGGTGCTATTTCAAACATGGTTTTGGAGTATTTACCCTGATCTGATGTCTGAAGGCCTAATTTCAGCATCTATCCTATAGATACAAAATATTCACAGCTTCTCTTTATCACTAAATTGATAGTGGCTCACCTACACCACACTGAATGGTCAAACTAAATTGCAAAGATAAGATTTTTACTTCAAAAAATTGGTTGCCTAAAAAAATCATTCACTTCAGGACCTCAATTTAAAGAGTGGGGGGGAAAAAAAGTACATAAATAAAGAAATGAGAGATGCTGGTAATGCAGTTGCCAGCCCCAGCCATAGAATCTCCTCCATGTTTTAGTATCTATTCTAGTTCTTGTAAGATTAAACAATGTTAAATTTTATGCAAGGTCTCAACAACTTTGAAGCTTTGTACAGCCTTAGCTGCTGCACAAAGTGCTATAACTTTAGCAGCGAAATGCATACACAGATATAAAGCATAAGATTAATTATGTTGTATGGGCAGAGTTTGGGCTAGTCTCTGCAAGACTGATCAAGAACAGCGTAAGTACAAATGACTTATACAGATCATTTTAAACCAAAGTAGTTTCACATAGCAACAGATCTTTGAAACTTTCCTTAAACAGCAGCTCCTTGACACCATCAGTGCTGCCCTCCTCACATGGACTCCCCGAGCCTTCACTCCTTGCTCTGACCAAACAAGGACCACTGAACAGACCTCACCCGCTTGCTTGCTATGTACCTCTGTCCCCTGCTCCACCTAAGTATTCAAATCATTAATTTTTCCACGAGCCTACAAAAACCTTAAGTTACTAAATCAGAATTATCATTCTTTTTCCCCTGAATCTGTGTTAAGATTAGAGCTTTTATATAGATGACTACCTAATATCACAGCTACTGTATGTTGCTGCTCTGGTTATTAAAGAGGTCAAGATTATTGCACCTTAAAAGAAGAAAAAAAAAAGGCATTCAATCTGTTTTCATAAAGACCTTTTTCCTGGGGATAAATGATACTATGGTAAACAGTAAAACATCTAGCATAATTCCAGAGATAAATAACTGAGTAATAGGATAAAGTTTACATTTTTAAGTGAGGTTTTGCGTTGTTCTTTCATATCTCAGCTTACTTTGGCCTCTTAAGTGTTTGTTTCTCACTCAAATCTTTAAATAGAGGCATAAACAAACTGCCAGTTTGAAATCTTTAAGAGCAGCCATATCATAGTATATGTATAGATTGTACTGGGGAGCAAGAGAAAAAAAGAACTTAAAAATACTTCATGGTAACACTGAAGTACTATTTGTAGTATTTGTATTACACTGAAGTACTATTTGTAGTACAAATACTATTTGTAGTATTTCCAAGCTATTGTAATACCAGCTTAAGTCCAGTTTTCTGTGGCTCAGAAAAACCTAACTTCTGATTTATAACCATACATGAACCAACCTTTCCTCACCAAAACTACTTAAGCTTAGCAGCACATTTTTAAGTGCTTAATGGAAAAATCAGGAGTACTCTTTTCTAGTTGTAAACTGCTTCAGCCTTTTAATGCATTCTTTTTCTGCCCTATAAAAAATTATTACACTTCAGGATCAACTGTTCCACAGCCTGAATATCATAAGTGGCCTTAAAAAAAATGACCAAAAATAAATCAAGTCATACTATTTTGAAATGTTTTACTACTAAAACATTTCCTGAGGTTAAAGGTTGCATTTAAGATATGCAAGCCAAACACCACAGGTACAACTGACCAAAGCTTTTCCTGCAGTGGTTAATCATACAAAAAAACCCAGTTCAGAGTAAGAAAAAAAACCTCACAAATGTCCACAGCAGATGATCTCTGGCTAAGACACACACTGAGGACTGAAATCTGCTCCACTGTCAGTAAAGGACAACTTGTAACTATACAATAGCTCAGACAGCCTGATCATCAGTGAGTGCTTTAAGTAGTACCAAGGATTTACTGGACAAATTTCCATTAAAAAAAGATGCAAATGTGGTTCAAAGCACATTAAGCAAAGCCAGAAACACAAAAATAGAATGAACAATGCTCCATGCTGGCCCAAATTTAAGGCATGATCGTCATCATCTAGAAGAGCTGTGCTTTTCATCACAGAACACTGAAGATACTTGGCATTACTGAAAATGGCAAGTTAGCTACAAAAGCAAAAGCCACCTGAAATGTAAGGGCAGAACAGAATCAGTCAGTAAGGAAAATAACTGCATAAAAATGGCAGGCAAAAGCAGCAGCAAACCCCACCGTGCCTTTAGATTAGAGGAACATACCCTAATGTTTCTCCCTTCCTGGTATTTACCACAGAGCTCATCAACTACCTCCAAACAGACAACTGCTCATTGCTTGCTGACTCTTACCTTCAGCTACCTACAGCAGTTCTAAAACTGTCCTTCCTGCTGAACAGACATAATTGCAGCCTGTGGCAGTTTGAGTAAATTACTTTAAAAGCTTGTTCTAAGCTTGTACAATACTGCAATCCAAACAGAAAGATTCAAAAGAACATTTTATTCTTTCCTTACCTGATTCTTTTACCACAAGAGAATCTACCTCTACTGATTTTGGTCTCAGTGGTAGCTGTTCTGAGTCTAACTTTGGTTTTGCTACTGGCTCAACTTCAGATTTCGGTCGAAGAGAAACAACTTCTCCATTAGATCTGTAACAAGGAAGAAAATGGACAAGACAAACCTAGTCAAGAGATTACAGAGTTCACAACTGAATTACACCAAGAATTAGAGGTAAACTGAAAAATTTCAGTAGATTTTAACAGCAACAGAACAAGGGGACACAGTCTCAAGTTGTGCCAGGGGAAGTATAGGCTGGATGTTAGGAAGAAGTTCTTGCCAGAGAGAGCGATTGGCATTGGAATGGGCTGCCCAGGGAGGTGGTGGAGTCACCGTCTCTGGAGGTGTTCAAGCAAAGCCTGGATGAGGCATTTAGTACCATGGTCTAGATGATTGGACAGGGCTGGGTGCTAGGTTGGACTGGATGATCTTGGAGGTCTCTTCCAACCTGGTTGATTCTATGATTTTCTACAAGGATAAATCAAGCCTTCCAGAGAACAATTCTAGCCTTATGAAAGCCTTCTGTCCCAGCTCTGGCAGAGCTGTCAAACATGTACAATCCCTTTGTGTCCTGCAGCAAAGGTTTTGGATTACTTTTACATTTTGACCCTTACATGTAAAATATAATACTTCTATGTCATAGAAAATGAGAGAGATGAAAAGCACCTTCAGTAATATCTCTTGAAATATTCAGAAACATATTTAGAAATCCTTGACATCAAAATATTACTGTAAAGCAAAAATCTGCCAAGGACAAGTTATTTCTTTCTGGGTACAGAACAAAGTATCCTGCATATCTGGTTTTTATTCTATCATGCAGTATTTGCATGTCTGGTCCTATCATTCAAGGACAAAAGGGAAAAAAAAAAGCTCCACCAACACAACACACTCACAAAATGAACAACAGACAACATTTTCCTTTACAATTCTTGCCATCATTTATGCCAAAGCATAAAATCAGTATCATGGCATTATTTCAGTTGGTAAAGATCATGTCCAACCATTAACTCAGCACTGCCAAGGTCTGCACTGAACTATGTCCATAAGCACCACATTTATACATCTTTTAAATATCCACAGAGATGGTGACTCAACTCCTTCCCTGGGCAGTCTTTTCAAGCACTTGCAAACCTTTTCAGCGAAGAAAGTGCTCCTAATGTCCAGCCTAAACTTCCCCTGGTACAAACTGAGGAGTTTCTAACGCTTGCTACTTGAAAAAGACATCTTCACCTATCCCGCTACAACCTCCTTTCAGGTAACTTCAGAGAGCAGTAAGGTCTTGCCTCAGCCTCTTTTTCTGCAGGCTTAGTCCCCTCAGCTGCTCTTCAGAAAATCTGTTCTCCAGAGCCTTTTACCAGCTTTCATTACCCTTCTTTGGACATGCTCCAGCACCTTAACGTCACCCTTGGAGTAAGGGGCCCAAAACTGCAGAGAGTAGTCAAGATGCCCTATGAAGAAGTGTTTTCTTCCCTAGAACAGCACATGAGCAGTGCCAAGTACCTTTATCACAGGTACTGAGCTCAACTTGTCCCTTCCATCTGTCTCATTCTACACGAAGTGCTGAAACACTGCATGTTAGTGCAGCTCAATTCTTCAGGGTTTTTTCCAGTGCAATAATAATTGACAAGTGCCAAGTACACAAATTCTATTATACCATACTTACACTATAGCAGCTACTTCATCATGAGGCAGGCTTATTAAAGCAAAGCAGTGAACAGATTCACACCTTCTTCATCTGCCCCATTGTCATTTATGCTTTAAAACCGAGACACTGGCAGGTGTAGGGCAAAAGCTATCCCTGCATGCTTTTCACCTTTAAAACATGCTTCCTCCCAGCTCAAGCAAGAAGAAAGAGTGAACGACAAAGCAATTAAAATATACTTGGTGTGTATAAGTTATACTCACTTGGATACAGATGATAGCAAACCAGGTTTATCTGGACGTTTTGGGTGCAGAAGCCCTGCTCTCAGTAAGGTGTTACTCTTGCTTGGAGGAAGAGGTTTCTTAGGTGGTACTTGAGGAGCTTGTGGCTTCAAAGGCTTCTGATCCAAAGCTCCTTTTTCATCTGACAAAGAAGTTACCATAACATCTCACAAACCCATGTTGGCTAGAGTTCCAACAATGCTAATCAATTAGAAAGCAATTGCTGTCAAATATTTTCTTTGAAGATCAAAGTAAAGAATAGATACACAAATGTCTTGATATCAAAACACACAAACTACTCACCTGAACTTAAAAAAAAAATATGTTAACCTAAGCAAAATGTCTATGACCTAAAACAGTAGTAAGAAATTATGGATTCACATTACTACACTGCAAATATCAGCTAAGAATTACTGCTACTGCTTTATCTTTTCTATGAATTTAGCTTAATCTCTTCTTAAAAAGGTAGGGTTTGCTCTTTATTTTGTTTTCTTGTAGCCAGACTTCTTACACACACACACACACACAAGTAGTATACTTTATGTAAGGAAGAAAGGAGGAAAAAAGTGAGTACTTATCTGAAAAACTGAAATTGGTTTAGACAAAGTCTAATTCCCTACAAATTTGAGATAAACAATGAGTATGGATAACCAAACAAAGCTCCAACTTACTGTTCAATGACTGCATGACCTAACTGAACACCATCCAGGGGAGATGGCATTAAACATATAGGACACTGGAAAACTCAAGCTGCTTCATAAGCATTAGTTGGTTAGTCTTCAACAGTATCACAGTCTCACAGTATCACCAAGGTTGGAACAGACCTCACAGATCATCAAGTCCAACCCTTTACCACAGAGCTCAAGGCTAGACCATGGCACCAAGTGCCACGTCCAATCCTGCCTTGAACAGCTCCAGGGACGGCGACTCCACCACCTCCCTGGGCAGCCCATTCCAGTGGCCAATGACTCTCTCAGTGAAGAACTTTCTCCTCACCTCGAGCCTAAACTTCCCCTGGCGCAGCCTGAGGCTGTGTCCTCTCGTTCTGGCGCTGGCCACCTGAGAGAAGAGAGCAACCTCCCCCTGGCCACAACCACCCCTCAGGTAGTTGTAGACAGCAATAAGGTCTCCCCTGAGCCTCCTCTTCTCCAGGCTAAACAATCCCAGCTCCCTCAGCCTCTCCTCGTAGGGCTGTGCTCGAGGCCTCTCACCAGCCTCGTCGCCCTTCTCTGGACACGCTCAAGCATCTCAATGTCCCTTCTAAACTGGGGGGCCCAGAACTGAACACAGTACTCAAGGTGTGGTCTAACCAGTGCAGAGTACAGGGGCAGAATGACCTCCCTGCTCCTGCTGGCCACACCATTCCTGATGCAGGCCAGGATGCCATTGGCTCTCTTGGCCACCTGGGCACACTGCTGGCTCATGTTCAGGCGGGTATCAATCAGCACCCCCAGATCCCTCTCTGTCTGGCTGCACTCCAGCCACTCCGACCCCAGCCTGTATCTCTGCATGGGGTTGTTGTGGCCAAAGTGCAGCACCCTGCACTTGGAGCTATTGAATGCCATCCCCTTGAACTCTGCCCATCTGTCCAGGCGGTCAAGGTCCCGCTGCAGAGCCCTTCTGCCCTCCAACTCAGTCACATCTGCCCCCAGCTTAGTGTCATCTGCAAACTTGCTGATGACTGACTCGATGCCCTCATCCAGATCATCTTTGCAGATGTTAAAGAGGATGGGGCCCAGCACTGATCCCTGAGGATCATGTTTCCCTAGTCACAGCCTGCGTATACCCAGGGCATACTTTCTACTTTTCCTTGTAAAAATATGCCATGTTACAGTTTGGTCAGACATGCAAGAAGATTTAAAACACTGTTAGGTTGCAGTAAGGAGTTACAGTCCTTTCTGGTTACTGCACTTAGAAAGCAGCTGATCAGTAAACCTCGATGGAGAGACTTCCTGCCCTGGTTTTGCTGGGACAGAATCACAGGCCATCCACTGCTGCAAGCAGTTTGGAGTCAGCCAAAGCTGGCTCACAGGTATATATCCCATACCATATATGTCATGTCCAGTATAAAGGGGGAAGTTTGCGAGAACAGGAGCTCATCTTCCTATATTTTATGCTGGCATTGGTATTAGTATAGTTGTTTCATTGAATCCATTTCCATTTCAGCCTGTGGGTCTCTTCTTCTTTTCCTGATCCCCCTTTTCTGCTGCAGAGGGCTCACTGGGTGATAGAGCAACTGCTACAGCTTAAATCTGGATATGGGCTAAATGCAGACATTAACCTTCAGCTTTGATTCTTCCCATCCTCCCCTCCTACTTGCATTTAACTAAGTACTGGTCTAAAGGAAGATGTTTACAGATGCTATGGATTTGGGGATATGGTTAAAAATAGGCTTTGGCCTCACAGAACCACAGAAAACACCTGGTTGGAGGAGACATCAAACATCACTCAGTCCAACCTTTGATCCAGCACTGAAGGGTCAATACTAGACTAGGTCTCTACGCACTAGGTCCACAACCTGCTTAAACACCTCCAGGGATGGTGACCACACCACTGTCCTGGGCAGACCATTCCAGTGTTTGATAACCCTTCTTTGTGAAGAAGTATTTCCTAGCATTTAGTCCAAACCTCCCCTAGCACAGCTTGAAACCATCTCTTCTATTCCTGTCACTTGTCACCAAGGAGAAGAGTCTGGCCCCTTCTTTGCTCCGATCTCCCTTCAGGTAGTTGTAGAGAGCTAGGAAATCTCTCCTCAGCCTCCTCTTCTCCAGACTGAACAACTCCAGCTCCCTCAGATGCTTCTTGTAAGTCATGTGCTCCAGGCCCTTCACAAGCCATTCTTTGAACACACTCCAGAACCGCATCCTTGAACTGTCAGGTCTATGACCAATTTCTTTGGATGAGTCCTACAGGCACTGAGTGTCAGTCCTCCACGAGCAAAATGGGAAAACAATACTTTTTCTTCACATGAATACTTGGATAGAAGCTGATTAGAGTTATTTCTGCAAAAAAAGTGTTATCCAAGGCACAATTTTCTTTCCACTTTGGCACATTTGAACATTAGGAGGAAATATGAACAAAAATCCCAGAATGGTTGGCATCCCCTTCCAATCTTAGCATTGAAAAGTAAAATACTGAAGCAGTGGAAGGACTTTGCCACATGATGGTGCTGGCAGCCCTGAGTAAACCAGGCTGTTAACAGTATGAACTGCTTCTGCCTACCGACCCTCTCTGCAACTCTACAATTTTAAATGCCTAATAGCAGCCAGTATTGAGTTAGCTTTAACTTAGCTATGCTGAACACAAGGTGAGGACTACACCATCTGTTTTTAAGAACAACTGAGTTCACCAATAGGGCAGAAATAATGCTGTCAACACATTATGTTCCTGAATTATAATTTTTCCCTTATCCTTTCAATTACTTCCATTCAAAATGTGAATATAAAAATTGTACACAACTAAGTGGGAAGATCAATACCAAAAGTTACTATTTACCATGAGTGCAGCAATAGACAATTCTTCTGGACAAAATGGCATGCCTCGTTTGAGTTTTGCTCCACAACCAAGAAGATAAGAGCTGACTCTGAACAAGTAGTGTAGTAAGAGAAATAAAAATACTAATCTGAAGACTTTGGACAAAAATTACTACATGATACCACTAAGTGTTCTTTGCTATAAATACATAAATACTTCAAGTATTACATTTTAATGTTTAATCTTATTTTATTGCCATTAAAGAGATTAGTCTCCAATACATATTAAAAAGTTACACAGTTTGACAGTGTCTGACTACAGCTGCTCAATCAGTAAATTTTCTGAAAGTTAATGACAGTATAATTTTATACTTAATGAATTTAATCACTTGTATCAGTGTGGTTATTTTTCCACAAGTAAAACTGATAAATGGGCATTTCTTCTAGTGAAACACCACTGCTATCTAAAAGAGTAACTTCTAAGACCTGACCTTCAACTGAACACAAGACAAACCTTTCCTCCATCATCTCCTGTACCACAGTAAAGGACAGTTCTCTTACCTTTTTTCACAGCTTTTATGTTCCTACGCATTTTGGTGTCACTCAATACCTTTTTTTCTCTATTCCTCCATCTATAGATGCAAGGATCTATGCTCATCTATACAAAGGTTAACACTGCAGTACAAAGAGAACCACTCTCAAGTTAAACTTACTTCAGTTTAAACAAACTTAAACTTCTAGAGCCAAGCAATCTAAGTTTCCAGAATCATACAGCTGGATCTCAATTGAAACCTGAAGATACCCTTTCAACAGATGACAATTTATTTGCTCACATGCAGAGGTAAGACAGCTGATTTCAACAAGTTGTGGCCCTTTGAGCTGATTTTCCAGCTCAGACACAGGGAAGAGGTGAACATTCCAGGAACAGGCCATATAATGGCAACAATGGCCAAGTTAATATCATTTCTTCGGAGCATCAAGAGCTTTATGTCTAGAAGCACAGCTTGTTCTTTTCCCCTTGCTGGCTTCTGCTGTTTGAGCTGTGCCTGCCTGCTATCTTCCCCAGCTGCTGCTGCTTTTGCAGCTTCACTGCCACTTTCCCATCTTCCTTAAGGTCATTACATTTTTTTCTCTAGTAGTTTATTTCTCTTTATACTGTTATACTTACGCTATAAGAAATACAATTTCATCTTTCCCTGACTTTCCAACAAAAAAAAATCTGTGTTGTAGTGAGTTTATTCTACTGGGGGGGAGGAATCCACCCTAACCCAGGACACAAGTATTTTTCATATGAAACTCCTGAGAATGTACTTCACTTAAAATGGAACCTGCAAAGCCTGCCTGAGGAAGCTAAGGAGCCCACAGAACAAGCTTACTTGTCAAAACACTGTTGGTCAGCTACAGCTCTCTATTCACAGAACAGAGCATGGTTTTGCAATATGGTAAAAGTGCACTAACATCTGAGTTTCTTAAGAGGCAGCTGGCATATATGTTAAAAAGTCAGAAGCTCAAACAAAATCAAAACAGTTCAGCAGTTTGACTTGACCAAACAGGAGAAGAAGCCTTTTAGACATGTGTCTGGCTGTTAACAGTAACTTTGGAAAGAAAACAAGTGTCCTTTAATCATAGAATGGTTTAGGTTGGAAGAGACCTCAAGGATCATCCAGCTCCAACCCCCTGCCATAGGCAGGGACACCTCCCACTAGAGCAGACTGCTCAAGGCCTCATCCAGCCTGCCCTTAAATGCCTCCAGGGAGGAAGCATCCACAACCTCCCTGGGCAACCCGTTCCAGTGTCTTACCACCCTCACTGTAAAGAACACTTGTAGATGTTAAAGAACATCTATGATGTTCTTTAAGATGTTAAGGACACTTATAGATGTTAAAGTGGCAAAAAAATCTCCAAATTCTGTGGAACTGGAAAACATGGAATATAGCAAGAAATAACAGTGCAAAAAAAGAAATCTGTTTCTGAACATTGTGACCACAACTTGTCTAAGGAGTGCTGTGTATTTCTTTCCAACACACTTTCCAACAGAGATTGATTTTGGCCACAACATTCAAAAGCAGAACAAAGCATTTTCATTTATGATCACTTACTACTGCTATTCAAAAGTGCAGTCACTTTAATTCCTTTATAGTCCTGTAAAGTAACTGTGATTATTCAGTGCAAATAACATTCTTCAGAATGTAATGCAGCAACAAAGAAATACATGCTTCACAGAGGTGTAGCTCCTCTAATCACTATAAAGACACTTCCATAACATCAGACAGGACAATTCCAGTAGATAGCAGCAAGAGCAGCATGATGCTCTGCAAACAAGTACCTACGGCTGAGTAACCAAGCTAAATTGTGACTCATTTAGAAGAGCATAGCCTGAAATTCACTATGAAGAAAATGGGTCTCACCTTTTTCTTCAGGCCTCAAAGAAGGGAGCTTTCTCTCTCCAGCTGGCAATTCAGGCTTTGGAGCTGAATGAAAAAACAAGCCATAGATATTTCTCAAAGAGCTTTAATGATCTTGGTTACCAAGTAAAGATATGACACACACCAATTTGTATTCATATTTTCTCCTTCACAGGGAGTGTAATTCCATATTGCAGTGTTTCCAAAGTAGGTTCTGTCATAATTTCAAAACATCTATAGAGCAGCAGTAAAATACTTAAAACATAAAAAGTAACCTCAAACTCTGACAGTGGGTGTCTGCTTTACTCAGAAATGCAAGGCTACTTCTTTTGAAGTTATGCACTGCCTCTGAAATGCAGTATTTCTTCAGACATGTACCACCATACCTGTACTACATACCTGGACTTTTAACTGGAGGTGGAGGTTTCTTTGGCTTCTGCAAACAAGAAAAAAAAAACCACAAAACAAAATTTCCAATTAATAGACAGATATCCTCTATCACAGACTTGTTTCTGTTTAGTGTACACTGCAATGCCTAGCTTGTTTACTAACTGATTTCAAAGTACTTCACAAAGGAGGCAATCACTTCACAGACTTTAGAAAACACAGAGAACTGGAATAATTCCTTTGATCTCTTCCAGACAAAGTTGTATGAACAGGAACAAAATGCAGGTTTAAGTAAGATCAGCGTTTCAGCAATGTGCATAAACAGTCAAGGACCAACGAATTAGAATCTAAGAATTTCACCTTTTCTAGTCCTAAGAATTGCTCTGATTACACTCATTTTGATATGTAAAACTCCATCTCAGTGAGTACAATGAAAGTTTGGAGGAGTAACCAAGTAAATTTTTGAACCAAAAATAGTCACTTTCAATGAAAAAAAAAAGAGAGAGATGGTTCTAAATGAAGTGTCAGAAAAGCCACTTCATTTAATTGACTTCTGAATGACAACATCAGTAGAAAAAAAATAGCAGCATCTGCAACAAACACTACAGTTACATGAAAACATTACTTTGATCTTCCTTATCACTCACTGTATAAGTGGACAAACTATCCTGGCCATTAAAAATTATATTAAGCATTACAGTGCCACAGTTGGTACACGGAAAATAACTCTATTTTTAAATGCAGTCACTCATAACTTTCCTTGGACTAGTAAAACTGAATTTGAACCTCTCTCCTGTCTAAGGAGTACTGGCCACTCTCAGGACAGACATCTCAGACCACTGCATCCTGAAACTGGTTCATAGAAATGCTGTACAAGAGGACTCTTTGTGGTTGTACTAAGAGTAAGACTCACTGATAGAGCTATCACAAAAAGCACTGCTGAACTGTATGGGCTCAGACTACTATAGCCCCTCCAAAAATGCTTTATAGTGGGTATCTTTGAAACAGTTGCTGTGGATGGATTTCACTTCTGTGGCCCTATCACTATTGAGTCAGCTCTTCTCTATGTAGAAAGATTTTGCTCAGACAAGTGAAATGTAATTAAGCAAGTATGAAAACCTGTATTATGTTTCTTTCTCTAGTTTCAGGATCACTAGCTTTTGTGTTTTTTAAGTAACAATGCTGCAACTCCTACCTTTCCTCCCAAAAGCCCAATATCCAGCTGTGCAGCACTGCTGCATATATCAAAAACAGTTAAAGGTCAACATCAACCAACCATTATAGATTCTGATCTCTGTTTTTATTAAGTTGATATCACATAGCTGATTACAATAATTAGCCATTCAAGGCCTTGAATGTCAAGGGTGCTGAGTGCAAGGTGAATCCCTGTACTGAGACACTACACAAACCAGAATAAAGGATCAAAGTGAAGGCTATTTAAAGGAAACTGTTGTAAAAGAATTTGTCCTCTCTGGAGTGATTTTATATTGCCCAAGAGTGGTATTACCCCCTCAACCTTCAAATCAAGCCAGCTGTATGTTACAGCACTTATTTATCCCTGCAAAGCTCAGAATCAAGTTGAAAAGAAAATGCTAACTTGCAGTAAGCAGACCTCCTGCATGTATTAGGTAACAGAGGTTAAATGCTGGGATGATAACTATTCGTCAGGTTATATCTAGCAGCCTTCTGTGAAAGCCTCCAATTTCAGATCAAACAGCACTACAAACTCTGAAATTCTGTTCAGCTGAGATACAGGCTTTGACATTTAGATGTCAAGCTGATGTGAAGCTGAATCCATCCCATCTGAGGATGACATGCATTTGTGTAATAACACAAACACCTTTGCTGCACAGACTTCCCCAAACCAAAGCATCACACTAAGCTCAATTAAAAAAAACCAAATTATAAAAAAAGACCAAAGAGTATTACATGAAAACTTTCATTTCTACATCTTAACATTCAAGGTGGTGAAAAAAAAGGTATTTCTACAATCCACTCGAAGATTAACCTTCACACACTGCAACCTACTGTCAAGTTTTAACACAGAAAAGTCCCAGTCCCACAAGAGTCATTCAGCATTTTGCAATTAGTTACTTAAAGGACTGCAGATGGAAGAGAGAAACTGCTCATTTCCTTTCAAATAGTACAGACTAAATTCAGCAGTTACATACAAATTGCATCTACATCGTTTTTCTGTACAATCTAATCATCCCCATTAATTACAATTAATCTGGGAAACCATGCTTCAGTTTAATCATGGGATCACAGAAGCACAAAACTGTTTCAGTTGGAAAAGATGCTTAAGATCAGAGTTCAAACATTACCTCACTCTACTAAATGTGGCGCTAAACCATGTCCCTTCACACCTCTGCACCTTTTGAACACCTCCAGCCCTGGTGATTCAACCACCTCAATGGGATGCCTAGTCCAGTCTTTGATAAGCCTTTTGGTGAAGGTCTTTCTTGCAGTGAGGGCCCCAAAATTGAACACAGTACTTAAAAGGTGTGACCCCAAGTACACAAACATTAACATTTAAGAACACCTCCAGCCATGGCAATTCAACCACCTCAATGGGATGCCTAGTCCAGTCTTTGATAAGCCTTGTGGTGAAGGTCTTTCTTGTAGTGAGGGCCCCAAAATTGAACACAGTACTCAAAGGTGTGACCCCAAGTACACAAACATTAACACTTAAGTCTTTCTTCTTTGATATAGCTACCTTTAGATGGAGTTAAACACTGTCACAGTTGTGACAATATTTTAAGCAGCATAATGTCCTGTGAACACATCTTTTTATTTTTTGCACTTCCACAAAGACTTTTCTGATACTACATAATACACTTAAGAACTTACAGGGAAGTCTTTATCAGACTCTTGTATTTGAACAGCAAAATTATCTGGGAAGACTCCTTCTTTACCATTGAGTTCTCCTCTCCACCAGCCTGGCTCTCCAGTGTCCTAAAATAAACAGGACATTTCAATCAGTATTTACTACTACTCCTGAAAAGATACAGTTACAGGAACAGGGTGGAGGGTTTTTGCCTTTATCCACCATATAAAAGAATTGATTGTCAAAAGCATGCATTTATAAGAGGTATTTTTTGACCATCTCCACAGCAGGAATGAGCCAGAGATAAATCAGGTTTGCTCAGTTGTTGTCTTCTAAAAAGTAGGATGAAATTATAGTACATCATATATGAGATAAGGGTATAAAGAGAAGATGTACAAAAGGAAGGAAAGTACATAAACCCAGTTATGGCCCAATGCACAACCTTCTCAGCTTCCTTGATTAGCAACTTATTCAGTGAATACTTCAAGTGTCATTGAATCAATACAATTCTTTTAAGTAAAAGTGACTCTGACATGACTGATCAAGTTTACTGGTCTGAAACAAGTGAAGAGCAAGAGGCTATACCTTACTGAGGGAAAAAAACAACCACATTAAGACATAAGAGAAAAAAAATAATCTAGAATTAATTCAGTGGCACAGAAATTCATCACATGGTCTTAACAGAAAACATGGTATTTGAATATTTTAGCAGCACCAACAGTTCTCCTCCATGCCTCAGGTCTAACATACATGCAGGAGTGACATCTGCAGTAAGTCCGAGTGGATTACTGCTGATAGGTGCCACTGTCAGTAGCATCAAGTGGTTCATCTCAAAGTTCAACAAGGAAAATTCAGCACTCAGTCCAGCTAACACTGAACAGGTGAAGAAGAGGTGGGAGGGAAATAAAATAAAGTATTTTTTATAAAAAATCCCACCCCACACTAAAGTAAAGGAGAAATCAGCAGGCAGAACATCTCAGTAGGTGACCAGAGCTGAAAGTAAGGGTTTGCTGAAGTTTTTTACTTTTCATTTCTCTCTCTGACATCCTTTAAATTAAACACTACAGAGTTCAATTTCTGAACAGCCTGCAGTCATGAATGGAACAAGGCATCCTTTGCCTTATTCACTCAGCCAGTGCTAAGGGATATGAGCAAATCAGAGACAACTCCATGGGAAATGATCACATACAGAAGAAATGGCTAAGGTGGGCAGGCTTTACACAAAGCATACCTGCCAAAAGCAAAATAACACTGGGCAAGATCTAAAGTCTGGATTGAAGCAGGCATGTGAAAGTTACATAATATACTCTTCAGAAAGTCTTGGAGGTAAAGCTCTGCTCAGGGTAAATCTTCTCTCCAGTTTGGACTGTCCATGATTTGGGTAAATTGGTTTTAAAATGATAGAGAGGGAAGATATTCAGCAAAGGTGGGGCAAGGAGTGCCCCATTTTTAAAAGTGCCTTCAATAACAACTCTTTTCCACTGTACCTACAGTCATTAATAGTAAAGAGTGGCCAACTTCTCGATAAGCTTAAATTCCTCCTAATGGAATAAAAGAGTATTGCATTTCTTCTGCAACTGTGTGAAAGCTGATAACAGAAAAAAGAAACTCCCCACGTTTTGTAGGCAAGTCACTATTCAGCACATCATCTAAAAAAAATAAAAGGCTGCAGAGTACAGCAGGAAGTTGAAGTATAGGCAGGTTCACCTCTTGTTTAAAACCATCTCTACAACAACATGACCTTTCAAAAAGGTGGGTTTAAGATTCAACACAAGTAAAAGCATTCAGCTAAGTAATTATGTTCCTCTAAATAGCCAGACAGTTAACAGTATGGTTATTCTGGAATACCAAGTGGCCTAACACCTAGACTTCATTGTCCCAGTACAAAAAAAACCCCACAAACCAGAGCAAATAGTTTTAATACATAAAAATCAATACATGCAGATCTTTATTTCCTTGTCTTTTGACACAGTAATACTTTTCAACCACCACCTCTGGGTCAGCATGATGAATCACCAGAGGAAAAGTACAAGTTGTGAAGGTAAAAGGGCTGTTTACAAAGATGTCACAACTTCCTCACCAAAAAGTTAGTTGGTACTGGGTGTACACTGCTCTATCTGGCCTTTGAGGAATCTAAGATAACTCCCCACTCCAGAAAAACAAGTACAACTCTATCTCCACCTAGTAGAGAAGCAAAGATTTGACTCTCACATGAGACATATCAGTCTACCCCAACAGATTCTCCTGCTTTCCTATCTTACACATTATCTACCCATCCAAAATCCCCCAAACTATATAAATGTTTAAAACAGACCCACTGTCTTACCTTACTTATTATTTGAATGATCTCGCCTTCTTTAAAGCTGAGTTCATCATTTGAGCCTTCATAGGAAAATACTGTCCTGCAATATTCCTTGGCTGAAACAAAGAAGCATAATTAACCACATCTGCATACTAAAGGCAGTAGAAGGCATAACACCAGCTCACTTATGCTGTCTAAAAGGAAAGCTCAGAAATTAACACTCTATTCACACTTTCCTTCTAGTCCACTCACCTGAGACTTCCTTATGACTGAACATCTGAATAAGAAAAGTAAGATTATATACAGAATCAGTTCAGTTGGAAAAAACCCTTATGATCATCAAGTTCAACCTTTAAGTTGTCCAAGTGTGCTAGTTTGAAGCTAGCTAGGATGTTTTCATAGAATCATAGAATGGTCTGGGTTGGAAGGGACCTCTGAAGGTCATCTAGTCCAACTCCCCCTGCAGTGAGCAGGGAAATCCTGAACTAGATCAGGCTGCCCAGAGCCCTGTAGAGCCTCACTTTGAATATCTCCAGGGATGAGGCCACAACCTCCTCCCTAGGCAACCTGTTCAAGTGTTCCAGCACTCTCACAGTAAAGAACTTGTTCCTAACATCCAATGTACATCTGCTCTTCTCTAATTTGAAGCCATTGCCCCTTCTTCTATCAGTATAGGCCCTTGTAAACAGTCTCTCTCCATCCCTGTAGCCCCACTTCAGGTACTGGAGACTGCGACTGGGTTTTGGTGAGAAGGACTAGATTAGACGCTGTGAAAGGGAAACAATGGTGATGTCCACTTCCCTCATAGGCTTGCTGAGAGGTATAAGAACAAGAAATAAAAACATAGATAACCACTTCTGCTGGGGAACTGGCTGAGCTGCACTTCTCTCTCTTTAGCCTCTCTGCTATTTCTTTAATTAATCCACTTTGCTTCCTAACCCCCTGGCCAAACCTCCATTCTTCCTTGGGACTGGGGTAAGGTTGAGAGGGGTAGGGGAGAGGTGGAAGGGGAGGCTGGGAGCCCCTCCTGGGGACTCAGGTTTCTGGGAGGGCTGTTGTGTTTCTGTATTACCTTTTACCTTGTATATTTCTGTCTATAACTGTCTATACTGTATATATCTGCTTGTATATTGTGCTAAGCTGTAAATAATAAGCTTCATTCAAATTTCCAGAGCCAGCTGAGTCTAGTCTGGGTGAGTTCCAAAGTGTAGGGGGTGGGGAACACCCAAACTATCACACCAAGTCTGGTGCTAAACCATGTTCCTTAAGCACCGAGTGTCTGCAGCTTTCAAACACTTCCAGAGATGATAATTCAACCACCTCACTGGGGAGCCTATTCCAATGTTTCATAATCCTTATTTAGAGAGAACGGAGATAAATCTTTGTGACATCACATTAAGTTCCAGAACATCTTTTCCACAACAGCAACTGAATGCAAGTGCTCTGATTTCAGAAGATGACTACTGAGTTAAAACTGCAATAACCCAGCTAATCCTCTCCATAGCATTATATATTCAATTTTGAGCTAATTCAGACAAAAGTGTCTTTGAGCTTTTTATTGAGAGTAAATATGTTTTCCCAAAATTGGTCAATTCATTACATGAGCTTGTTTCAGGGTGACATTCTTGACTGGCAAACAGAATTGCAGAAATGAGCACAGTTGTTGAAATTCTGCAGTGAAGTCACGTTAACTGAAACAAGTATCTTTAGAATAGAATCAACCAGGTTGGAAGAGACCTCCAAGATCATTCAGTCCAACCAAGCACCCAGCCCCTTCCAGTCATTTAGACCATGGCACTAAGTGCCTCATCCAGGCTTTTCTTGAACACCTCCAGGGATGGTGACTCCACCACCTCCCTGGGCAGCCCATTCCAATGCCAATCACTCTCTCTGCCAACAACTTCCTCCTAACATCCAGCCTATACTTTCCCCGGCACAACTTGAGACTGTGTCCCCTTGTCCTGTTGCGGTTGCCTGGCAGAAGAGACCAACCCCCACCTAGCTACAACCTCCCTTCAGGTAGTTGTAGACAGTAATGAGGTCACCCCTGAGCCTCCTCCAGGCTAAACAACCCCAGCTCCCTCAGCCTCCCCTCATAGGGTTTGTGTTCCAGGCCCCTCACCAGCCTTGTTGCCCTTCTCTGAACACCTTCCAGCACCTCAACATCTCACTCGAATTGAGGAGCCCAGAACTGGACACAGTACTCAAGG